>JARHVA010001608.1:1580000-1987500 GCA_037957365.1 Torreya grandis
TAGGCAGGGGCTTAAATCGAAGGAATACTTTTCAGCAAATGGTCTCGTCTACAGATTCGTCAACCACTGGCCAAAACTTCATGATCTCCACGTCTAGATGTCGAAGCATTGGCACCCTCTCCTCTCAGGTAGTCTTGAAATTTACCCTTGCGCTAAAAGTTTTTTTATCATTGGTTTTCGCAATCTTGTGGACAAGGCCAAGATTCTTAACCATTCATGGAGCCTTAATCACCACCTCTTGGTCCTCAAAAACTAGTCCCCTCACTAAACCTCTGCATGTTAAACCCATCTGGGTTTGTCTGGCCCATCTCCCACTGCATTTCTGGACTGAATCCAGCCTAAAGGCTATCAGTGGAACTTTGGATGAATTTTTGCGAATGCACCCAGACACAAACTGCTTCTCCCTCACTACCTTGTATAGTATTTTGGTGAACATAGATACCTCCAAGAATCTCCTTGAGAAAATCCCTTTGCAAGTTGGTGACCGCTCTTGGTCCCAACCCTTTGACTACGAAGGTTTGTCATTTCGTTGTTGCAACTCCTTCTACACAAGACACTTGAAAAAAAACTACAGTCTCCTCAGAAAAAAGAAAGTCTTCTTGGTGGAAAGCCTTCATTCCCCAAAACCTTATGGTTTTGGCCGTGGACAAAGACACTGTTAACTCTGCCTCTTCTTCAGAAGACACTGTTACCCCTTCTGAAAATGAGACCCTGGAAAGTCCTCACTCTGAAGAACTGCAGAAAGATCTAATCTTTCCAAGGAAGGTTGTGTCCATGCCTGTCTCTCCCTCCATTCCAGCTTTCCCTCAAGTGGAGATGCCTAATCTTGTTATACCCAGGGCTGAATCTATCAAAGGAACAACCGCAAAAGACAAATCCCAGCCCCGTATTCCAACTATGATCTCCTCTCAAACCCAATCGGCTGAAAAAAGGGAAGGGTGGACTGAAGTTTAAAAAAAAAGAAAAGGCATAAAACCATTGTCTCAACCCTCCTGTATGTCTCTTTGCTCAGGGGGACCCTTTGCTGAAACTTAGAAGTCTAGTGATAATGGGGTCAAGCCCCCCTGATAAGTATGGAGGAAGCTTCGCAAAAGTTTCCTAGGAAGTATGTTTCTTGGTTGACTGTTGGTGGTACTTTTAGCTGCCCACTTTGTTGCCGTTGGTAGAGGTTCCCCATTTGAGTGTTATTGTATTCAACTTTCACTCCATTATACAAGGCTACAAGGCCTTTCAAAACCAGTTATTTCACCTATCAAATAAAAAAACACGATTCTAAACTATCTTGGAAGTTGGAAACCCATTATCAACCATGGAGATGGAGGTCAGATGGTGGGTCTATTTGCCCTTTTCCTATTTCCTCGTTGGAGTAGAAGAATGAGTCGATAGAGTGAAGATATGCCAACATGAAAACAAGTTTTATCTCCGCCATTCCACATTTTATATTCTTAGTTCGTGCAAATTGGTTGTCACATGAATATATCATGAATCATACTATTATAAATTTTCTTAAATAACAAAATTACCATGTTAAAAAAGTTCAAGAATCATCTTTCCACACCAAAACACCAATTGGGGTACTTGGAAAGACACTAATGTTTATTGTAGCCTCTTTCAAACTGAAAGTTTTAGCAAAGAAAATGTGAGTTTGATGCATGCTCCAAAAACATATGACGAATAACTAAATGAGAGGTCTATTCATAGTTATAGCTTTTACATGTGTTGTCATCCCTTTGAAACATTTGACACTACTTGTTACTAAATGCAACATATAGGTGTTCCATTCAACATTTTCATCCTTTCCCAAATATGCTTCTATGTTTTGAATAAGTGGATTTCACTTCAATTGCAATAAAGACACTCCTACACATATAACTATTCCTTGATAGTCGACGACTGGCATAGTATCACTAAGCCTTATCGCCCTAGGCAACTTCGAATGTAAACTCAAAATCCCTTTTGGTCCATCTAAACTTTTTGTCAAGCTTTACTTTACACCAAATCTATGTAGAAATGATATTATGCGGCTTGTAAATTTAGCTTTATTATCTCTGACGATTCCGTAATTTATCAATTAAAGATTTAAATTATTGTTGAATAATTATTTTAATTCAATGATAAGAAGTCCTAAAACTAATATATTGTTTATGTGACCCTCATCGAAGTGTGAGTGAGATAGCGTCTTGTGTGAATTGCATGGACACCAGTGCGAAATGTTATCCCTCACGCACTTTCTGAAGATCATAACTATTTTGTTTGTTGGAGATCTTAGGTTGCTAAGTTATTGTCATAATGAATCGGTTGTTAAAGCTAAAGGATAAAGTGGTGAACTTCGAGACATGAGTAGCAAGTGATTGTGGAAATCCTTAGTCTCACTGTGACTTAGAGGGGGACTTGTTAAATCTAGTCTTATGACCATAAACGATGTATACCTAGGAGGAAGGTTTATTCTTTGTTTTGTATACAGTAGGAATGTATCGGTTCCTATTCCGGTGAAATGTCATACTTGCATCGTGTTGCATGGAGTAGTTGCAGTATTGACCTATATACTTTCATCAGATTCATATATATCCTTCCCGCAAAGGGTAAAGCCACTCTCAATGGATGAGAGGTGTGTGGGGGATCCAAAAGACTCTCTAGTTCGAGATAAAGACCTCTACGATACTCTCCTTTGTATCTTACACAGTTACTTCCTGCTTCAGTGATGATCTCCAGCGACTTCGATATTTGTATTAAGGAAAAACCTACTGGATGTGTACCATCATGAACAAACAATTGCTTTGTATTTGTATGCATATTTTGGAAAAGATGTATTATCAAATGTATTGTTGAAATTGATATAATTATGAAAACTATGAAAAATGATGTAACTAGGAGATTTGTATAAAATGAGCATTTATTTTATGTTTGTTTCCTTGACACAAAATTAACGGAGAATACTTACTTGTGAATGATTACTTTGTTGTACAATTAGATAGCTACCACGATTAAAGAAAGAATGAATGTTAAACGAATGCCTACTTGTTTCGATAGTGAATTTAATTGGTAGTGTGTAGTGAATTTAATCAATGAATGGAATTAATGGGATTACTTTAATTCATATTAGTCATAGTAATACTAATGATTATTTATGGTGGAGTCGTGGTTCATTAGGAACCTTTGGAAGGACAATTAGAAACAAAAAAAAAAAGTCATGCGCTTCAAATGGGTTCTTACAATGTGAGGCTTTTCCCTTTCTACTCTTTGGCTAACTTGGATCAGACTCAAACCTCGCAAGGCTGCTCATAACCTTCCCCTTGTTGTGCATAACAGTCTCTGATTGCGCATAAGTTAACTCTCCCTCACATCTTTCTCTAAGGAAGGATCCGTTCCACTCTGTGCTTCCTTAGTGGAAATATTTGCAAAAGCCACTCCTAGCTCTATATCTTCATCAAGGTGTACCCCCTGATCGAGTGACTACACACAATTCTTTTCCTCTTTGCCACTTCACAAAACAGTCTCACATTGTTTCAGTAATGAAATTACCTTGATAGATCAAGACAGTTCACAACAACATATATAAATGTAAACACCATGAGCAGATGAACAACAATTTAGTGTAATAATGACAACAGAGTAAGCAGATCCATGACAATAACTGATAGCAAAGCAGAATGCTCGATAAACAAGATTGGATCACTTTGAGGGGGAAACCCCCACAACCATGTAATAAGAATAGAATTAGAAATATCTTATGCCATGGTTACTCCATAGGCCAACCCTTATAACAATATGACGACATAAAATAATGTGATAAAATAAAATAAAAGGTGATGTATGCCACACATTAGCTACACATATCCCTAGACACGCTATAGGTTAAGGGCATAGCATGTTGCTCCCCTTCAAAAGAACGTTGCCCTCAACGTTGAATAATTTTGGATGCTGCTACAGGAATGCTTCATCCTTCCATGTTGCATCCTCATTCGTCAGATTCTTCCACTTGATCAAATACTCCTTAATCTTTCTTATTTATAACATTTTAGTGCATGTCTAAAGGATCTCCTTAGGTTCCAAAATGACTTTGCCTTCCTCATCCAACTCTGTTAACTCAGTCTAGGTGGATACTTGTTATCCAATTACCTTCTTTAAGCGGAAGACATGAAATATTGAATGTATGCATGTAGACTAAGGTAGTTCCAACTTATATGCAACACTACCATTTTTTGCAAGACCTGATAAGGGCCATAATACTTAAGGGAAAGTTTGTTATCATTTTTTATTGCTTTAAGGACATTTGCTTGTATGGTTGTGGGCACACAAAGACCCAATCGCTCACTTCAAAATTCATCTAGCTACGGTGTTGATCCAATTCCTGCTTCATTCAATTATGTGCCATTGCCAAATTCTCTCTTAGACTAGCTAGTACCTTTTGTTGGTGTTGAAGGTGTTTCTCAACAGCTCGAACCTTTGGTTGTACCTTCAAGGATGAGGTGATGGATGGGGGTTGGCACTCATACAGTGCTAAAAAAAAAGACATTTTGGATGATGTATGGAAGAAAGTGTTATACCACCATTCTGTCAGTGGCAGCCATTGAACCCATCTTTCATGTTTATTCGATGCAAAACAACAGAGATAACCCTCCAGGTATTTGTTGACCACCTATGTTTGCCCCTCAGATTGAGGATGATATGACGAGCTATGAGCCAACTGAGTACCCAAACATGAGAATAAATCAATCCAAAAATTACTAGTAAAGATAGGATCACAATCACTTACTATGATTTTGGCGATGCCATGTAGCTTTTGAATTGTATCCTAAAAAACATTTGCTATTGTATTGGCTACAAATAGCTGAGACGAGGCACAAAAATGAATATATTTTATGAGCCTATCCACAAGTACCATGATTAATATTTTGACCCTCCAACCTAGGCAAACCTATTATGAAATCCATAGAAACCTCCTCCCACCTTTGGCTAGGAATAGATAAGAGTTGCAAAAGCCCTAGGGTCATAATTGTCTCACCCTTGTTTTACTGACACACCATGCATTTTGCCACAAATTTCTAGATACCCCCCTTGAGTCCTTCCCAAAAGAAATCTTGGTTGATTCTATTATAGGTTTTCAAAAATCCTAAATGCCCCCTACTGAAGATGCATGGGGCTCCGTAAGGATCTTGTGTTTGAGGGTAGAATTCTTGCACAAATACAATCCATCTTTATACCATAAGGCATTCCCTTTCCACTCATTTGTCAGAGACGCTAGAATCTTGTTGGAGTTGTTGAATTAGAACATGTTTATCGTTGTTATTTTCCCATTTTGATCTTGCCTCATCCACCCAATCTACGTCCCATATGGACATTGCTCATAATAGTGCCTCTGTGGATTCATCCCTCCTGGATAGTGCATTTGCGACTACATTATCCTTTCCTTTCTTATATATGATTTCAAATTCATACCCAAGCAATTTGGTCACCCATTTTTGTTGTTCTACTGATGACAACCTATGATCCAAAAAGTATTTTAGACTATTACAAACAATTTTCACCTTAAAGTGTTTATCCATCAAATAAGGTCTCCATTCTTTGATTGCATGAAGAATAGCCATCATCTTTTTCTCATAGATAGGCTTTAACAAACTCTTACCTTTGACCTGACGATTCTCAAATGCAAGGGGTCACCCTTCCTGCATGAGTATTTCCCTCGTACCATATCCTAACGCATCACATTCAACAATGAAGGTCTTTGGAAAATCTGGAGTAGCCAAAACTAGAGTGGAACACATTTTCAATTTCTCAAATGCCTCGGTGGTAGCTTTGTTCCGATGGAAGTAGTCCTTCATCAAAGATGTGAGTGTTGTTGCTATGTTTCCATAAAATTTCACAAACCGACGATAGTACCTTGCCAACACTAAAAAACCTCAAAGGCTCTTGAGGGTTTTTGGGACTTGTCATTTTATCATGGCCTTGATCTTGTGAGAGTTTTGAAGCCTTCATGTGACACAATATGAACCAAGTACTCTACCTAATGTACTACAAAAGCACACTTAGAAGGCTTGGAGTAAAGTTGATGTTCCATAATTATCAATACCTTTATTGTATATCAGTATGTCATCAAAATATATCAAGACAAATTTCTACAAAAAAAGGCCTAATAACAGTGTTCATCAAACTTTGGAATGTAGATGGTGCATTTGTGAGATCAAAAGGCATTACCAAAAAGCTCATAATGCCCTTCATGAGTTATGAAAGTTGTCTTATGAATATCCTCATCTTTGATCCGAATTTGATGGTACCCTGAACGAAAATCCAATTTTGTAAAGTAGATAGCACCATGCAAATCATCAATTACCGGAAGAGGGAACTTATCTTTGATGGTGTACTTGTTGAGTTCCCATTTATCTGGGCACATCCTCCAAGTATCATTATTCTTACCCACCATTACCACAGGGGATGAATATGCACTTTGACTATGCCTGATAATACCAACCTCCAACATTTCATGTACCATCTTTTCAATCTCAAGCTTCTGGACATATGGATACCTGTATGATCTAATGTTTGGCAGTTGACTCCCTAGTAGTAATCGAATAGCATGATCATGTTCCCTTTGTGGTGGTCATCCTTTTGGCATTGCTCCAAAAACAATAGTGTTTATCAATAATCTTTTGTAGATCAGGTCATGTAGACATATTTGTTGGTTGTATTTCTAAGGAAAACAGTAGTGTTACAAACCCATCTACCCCCATTTTCAAAATATTTTGCATCTGATAAGAACTAACCAGCTCCGAAGACTTTGCACGCAATCCACACAGTTCAAATGTTTTGCCTTCAAAATGAAAATGCATGAACACCTATAAATTCATCTCTATTGTGCCCTTGGTTTTGAGACATTGGACTCCCAAAAATATGTCAACCACACCCATGGGAATAGTAAACATAGAGAGTCTAGCATGTAATCTCCCATGGCAATTTTGATACTGTGGCATTTCCCTGAACAACTGACTACGCCACCATTTGCAATCATGACTTGAAATTCTGGCATTGGATAAACAAATCAATTTAAGCATGCTACCAACTTATTTTTAATGAAGTTATGTATACTCCCAAAGTAAATCAATATTGTCACTTTTTGTTTCTTGAGGAAACCCACAACCTTGAGGGTTTGTGAAGTGTTAATCCCTTAAAGTGCATGGCATGAAATAGTTGGTTAGGAATGTTCAGATTCCTCCTTTGGCTCCTCCTCACTCTCACCCTCACCTAATACCTCATCATCTTCTTCGTCTACATTGACCCCTTCAATGTAGAACAATTTCTTCTCAACATATTTATGTCATTTGTTGTATTTGCTATCACAAATGAAACATAAACCTTTTGCTCATTTATGTTCAATTTATTGAGTCAATCTGGCAAGCTAAGAGAATGATTGTGTTGGAGTCATGCACTCTCTACTAGTAGTGAAAACACATCATTTGACCAAATCTCTTTCCTTTGCACTATGTGCACATACCATGGACTCTAATACTAAACTTGGATTAAACATGCAAACATCAATTTGGATGCTATCCTTGATCCCACCTAAGAATAGGTCATTCAGGTTCTCTTATGTGATGTCATCCATGAGCAAAGACAGGTTTTGGAATTGCTGAATATAATCATTGAGAGTCCCCATTTGTCCCAATCTTGCTAACTAGTCGAAATAATTTTCTAACACTATTTGCAATAATGCATTTGCAGCTCATCAGTAAAACTAACCAGGGGATGGTGAGGCCCTTCATTTTCTTTTGAGTGCATAACAATTTATACCAAATGAGCTGCTCTAGTTCTAAAAAAAGAGATGCCATGACCACCTTCTATGCACATGCAGTTTGATGTAGATCAAATAAATTTTCCATTTTATTGATCTAGTTGATCGAATCCTTACCTTCCAACTTGCACACTTCCATTTTTGGTAGCATGTTCCTCAAACCAGTATTTGAGCTTTGATTGTTCTAGTTGGGAGAACTCGAGTGGCCCAATAGAGAATTATTGGATGATGGCGTTGCTTGAAAACAAGCCAAGAGAGTTTTCAATATCCCATTGATGGTGATCAACTCTAACTTCATTACATCCATGTCCCCTTTGATCACATCAAGATGTTTTTTCATCATGCTTTGCACATCTGCCTGGAGTTGGGTAACCAACCCAAAAAACCCTGATTTAGACATTTCAGACTCCATGTCGTCCCTGCTAGGTGCTTTTCCTAGAGTGGCTTTCCCTTTTTCGCAACCTCGAGTGTTTGGACCGGCCATGCACGAACTCTAACATCTAGGGTTCGCGAGTTTAGTGTAGAGGGTTTCGGGCCCAAAAAAGGTGTACTGTAGGCTTATACCATTGCAATCATCACACCGAGACGAATCCAATGACTGTTAATTTGCACAAGGGTGGGAAAACAAAATTCATACTTTTTTCTAAACCTCAAGCAATACTACGCTAACGGAAAAAATAAATTCTTCCCAGATAGCAAGTTATGTTTTTTTGATCCTTCAACTTACAGACGCTAGCTCTAGAAAGCAAAAACAGTGCCGCAAAACCTTGCCCCTATCGAAGCATCGACACCACTTGAATTGTAATTACTTGGATATATCAAAATAGTTCACAATGAATATAGATGTCAACACCACGAGCAGATTAACAACAATATAACGTAATAATGAGAATAGAATAAGCATATCCACAATAATAATTGACAACAGAGTAAAATACTTGATAAATAAGAGTGAGCCACTTCAATGGGGCAACCTCCACAAATTGCAATAAGAATAGAATTCGTAATATGACGCTCAAGTACTAACCACTACCTCCTATATATACCCTATTTAGGCTTTGGTTACTCCATAGACCAACCCTACTAATAATATGAGAACATATAAAAATGTGACAAGATAAAAGGTGATGTAGACCACATATTAGCAACACGTATCCATAGACAAGCTATAGGTTAAGTGCGTAGCAATTTATTTGACAACTCTCTCTCTCTCTCTCTGTGTTGCCTTTCAAGGAAACCTTTCCTCGCACTCCTTCGTGCCACTGGGTTTCCAACCACCTCAACCAATTAGGCTGGTCTCTCAAGCGCACCACCTAACTTAGCATCTTGGAGACCATTTGGTCCCAGCTCTTCATCTCAGCGTGCCCGCACCAGTATCCTCTCTTGGAGATCTCTCCTACATTATGTTGCATTGTCACACAACCTCTTTCATGCAATCTCCACTTTCTTAGAGTCCTCAATCCCTCTACTCTTAAAGCACTTCTCCAAATCTAGCACCCACTCTAACTCATTGGGGCTTTCCCTCCTTGAGAACATGGGGCT
The DNA here is from genome assembly GCA_037957365.1 of Torreya grandis. NCBI lineage: Eukaryota > Viridiplantae > Streptophyta > Pinopsida > Cupressales > Taxaceae > Torreya > Torreya grandis. The sequence continues at coordinate 1,589,329 of JARHVA010001608.1, forward strand.
TCATCTTCGAGTTGTTCCTTAGTCTCTCCTCTTCATAGGGTTCTCTTCTCTTCTTCAAGGGATTCTTCATCCTAATAACCTTCCTCTTTTCTTGTCGATCTCCTCAACATCGCATCCAAGCTAGAAGTTATCTCCTCCAATGTGAGTAACATCTGTGACTTTGGGTCACTCTTCTCCTTCTTGACTATTTTATGAGCCATCTCCTTGTTGTTTTGTCCCATATCCATCAACACACAATGCAGAATAACAATTGCCTCACGGTTCGACGTCTTGTTGGCAAAAGTTTGTTGCTACCATTTTTTGTTTATTTCATTGACTTGCCCAATGAGCATCAACACAATTTTGCAACATTGGATAAATCACCATGAGAGATGTAATTTTCCTCTGCATTTGAGAAAGTAACTCCCTTGAATGATTTGTTTTTTGTTGACTGGAAAGCATAAAAAGGAAACAAAAATGGGAAACGGAGAAAGCTGAAAAGGGAAGAAGAATGGAGGTAAAAGTGAGAAACCCATAACAGAATAAACATAGAGGACTATTTGGGTAACTCAGATTAGACAAAAATAAATAGGAAATCCTTGCTCCCACATGAAAATGAAAATAAGAGCAACGGACAGAATGGGAACAAAAGGTCGCCTGTAAGCACAAAGTCTCCTCAAAAATCAGATTGGGTGCAATTCGTACATACCCCATCCACAGGGATTTCAACATAGTTTGTAAACTCTAAGTTGCACACAACCATGAAAAATACAAAATTAATGGTTTCTCCGCCTATTTTTTACTTGCTTAAGAAAGTCCAACAGAAGATTCTCTTGTCAAATTTTACCTTTGGGGGTCAAGTACTACTTACCACATGGTTGATTGCTGAAAGAACTTTCTGAAGCTTCGAACAAGCACCAGAACAAACTCCGAATGTGGGAGCTATGACCAAAATAGTGCATATGACTTGACAGCCCCTGCACAAAACTTTTGATTGATTTTTATAAAAAAATCATAGTTTAAAAAAACAAAGACGCAAGGATTAGGTCAAACTTCATATATGGGCTTTATGGATATTTTCAGAAGTCTTAAATAGTTTGGCAAAGCTATTTGGGTTTGAAAGGTTGAATAGTGGAAGCGCAACAGATGCGACACTTTGGGTTTTGACTTGGCATCTTTAGAACTGGATACACATTTGTAGAAGCAGAAGTTCGATGGGGACAAGGCACATTTGAGCGAGGAACATTTAATGGAACTACTACTTAGCAGGTGGGGTCCATCATGTAACATTTGGAAGGCAAGATGCTTACAAATCACCCGCTCGTGTTTAAAAACATAATTTTGGTTTTTACCCACGTAATGTGGGGTAATCAATTAGGCACTTCTTTCTACCTACGTAGTTTTGACTTGTTGCACTTTTGAGAGTTACGGCTTGTTGCTTCAAAAGCTAGACACACATAATGAAGCTCCTCCACTCTGCTCATTGCCAACTCGCTCTCTGTATCTTTTAGAGATGCATTTGGTAGTCCTTTAAGTATTGGATCCATAAAATATCTTCTTCCCTCCCATTGGCCATTATTGACCTCTAATAGACATTGATATCAAATTTGAATTACTATTTCATTTAAGTATTAATGACCTGCATCCACCAAACCTTCCATGGTTTCATGTAAATACAATACAAATAAAGCTTGCATGGTTGAGGTATCTTCCATCATGCTTCATGAGTTTAAAGAGTTCAAGAGCATCTTTGCCAACCAGGTCTTGTGCTTTGTGCATGCTTCTACCATCTACCACATGGTCCTAACTTTATCATGTGTTTGCCACCTAAGCACACTAATCTTCACTATACACAACAAAACATCATGTGATCTCACTACCTCGGATTTCTCCACATACAAAAATTCCACTTTACATTGCTTGTTATGTCCGTTGTGCATTTTCACGCTTAGCACACCTGGTAGTCCTTCCCCTTAGAGTGTGCATCATGCAAAATCTCATCTGAACTCTTCACTTTATCCACCTTCGCTTTCACCGCACATTGCACGCTTTTTCAACCCAATGGCTCAACCCCTTGGGCGTGCAACATGTGAGTCTTTGTCCCATTTTGCCTCCTTACCATTGTAAACTATGTTTTGTTTGTTCCACATCACCCAAAATTTCCTTTTGACTTCTAACTTATTACATTTTCCACACTCATGGACTTCAAGAAGGGCATCCAATCTAGCTTAGCCTATGAAGATCAAGTTTGCCTTGCACAAGATGCTTCATTGCCACCTTCGTAATCAAGGACACGTTGCAGCTCATCTAGACATCAACTGGCCATCATTGGCATTCGAGCTCTCTCCTACACGAGCTCACCAATCTGAAACCATCCAAATTTTACTCACAAGTTTTGTCGAGCTCTGTTGATGCCATTAGTTCACCGATCATTCTAGATACTCCCTACAAGCTTAGGAAATTCACTACTTGCGTCTTGATGTTTGATTTTTTGTTCGAAGTCTACAACATTGTCATGCTTGTTGTGAAGAGGACTTGTGAGATATACTTGTTGTGTCTCTGTGAGTCACACAAGTTGCTAAAGCCTTGCCAAGTACTAATTTTGTCAAATTGCTTGTCATGGCAGTGCCTTTATCGACATTGCAAGATCTTAGTCCTCTATTCTAAAGCTCCTTCTTAGGCACCAACTGGGAAGATAATGGTGAAGGTTGGTGACTCTAGATATACATATGCCGATTACATCATTGTAAAGCCTCCAAGGCCTTTTCAGTAAGCTTCATTTGCATTTATGTCAGTCCATCTAATCACGTTATTTGGCATCGTGACATCTTGATTCCATTTGCGGGTCTGCCACTCCACCTTACCACTCAGGGCTTAGCTTGCACTTTTACACAATTCATTTGAGCACTTTGCTTCTTGCAACTTACCAACTACGTAGAGACTGCCCCAAAGTAACTTTTCCATCATTTGCCAACTCAACACCGTGTTGAGCTCACCAACTCAAAACTGCAAGGCATTTACAAATTTACTTTGGCAAACTCACGACAGTCCTAGTGGATAACTTAAGACAAGCTTCTTCCAAAAGGATTTAGCACAGAGAGCCAACATCATTGACGAATCTCCTATGTTGCATCATCTCCCAAGCCTTCTTGTCAATTGCCATTCTAAGTTCACCGCCCTAGCTCCACCTAAGGTATTGTACTCCTCTTCTAGACCCGGACATCCCATCCTCTAGTGTGCGTCGAACGTGAGACCTGTTTCACTTTGCTTTATTTTACTTGTTTCCACTTGCTCGCGCTTTCACAACCTAGACATCCCATCCTCCAAGGTGCGTCGGAAACGAAACTCCGACTCAACCAAACTTGATCGTGCCTTTCTTCTTTTCCAGCGTGACCTGTCGAGGATAGTCCATTAGATGACAAAGTTTATAGTCCCATTTCATTTACTACTCTCAACTTTCGATACCACTACAATAGAGGCCTTTTCACTTCAATGAATGGAACTCAATCTCTATCTCATGCACCCAGAACAAATGACACTTATATGAAACTATGCAGTTTGCATCTTTAAGCTCATGATCATGACACTTTTTAGTCAAAAAATGCTATACTTATAATGGCCACCACCACAAACCTATCTAAAGCTTGTTAGTGAACTTCGAGTTCCAGTCTGACTTATGGAAAGCTTCTTTTTCAAACTAGGTGTTTCTATATTATTGTTGTTATCTATAACTAGCTCTACATAATGATCACCAAACCCTAATTTCTTTTACTGTAGATTTTGTAAATGATTCTCCAACTTCAATAAAAATTTGAAGAAAATTTTGCAATGGTTTGCAAGGTATAGGCAATTCTTCGAAATTAGTATTTCAACCACACTTTTGTCCAAATTAAACCTTTGATACCACTTGTAATGAAACTACTATACCACTAAAGTAGAATCACAGCAATTAATCACAAAATGATTGAAATAAGAGCAGAAAAATGAAGCATATGACTAAACCACTTCGAAAAAAAGTATAAAAGAAAGGGAAAACCGAAGACTGATAATCGGGTTAGTCTTCCCATCTCAAACTCTTTTCATCTATAAGAATCTAAGGAAACTTCTGCTGAAAAACATGATGAGAATGAGCAGAGTTTGTCCAATCAGGAATCTATGTATATTGATATTACATTCCAGAATCCCCAACCCATCACAAAGTGCACAAAGGATTTCAACTCAGTCTCCACCAATCAGCTTTATTTTCGATCTATGTAGAGATTATTCCCTTTAAAAATTCTTCTGGGCGCACTCAGTCTCACGCCCACACAAGGAATCAGAAAGGAAAATCTAAGGCCTACTGTAAATCTGATTTTCCACCTTCTCTGTCCATGAAACTGGAGAAAAAGGAAAATCCATGCCTCGCAAACAAAATTCATTTTCCAGCCTGACTGCTGCTGATAGAATTCTTCTGACAAAACATTCTCTGGAAAATATGGACGGCAAAATTACTGTGCAATAAACCCTGTAACATAAAAAAGTCACCCCTACAGATTAGAGACCGCTTAGATTCCTAAAGAAAAGATTAAGTCCACAAATACTGATTCAGAGTTACTGTAGGAAAGAAGAATATCTTGTACTTCTGTCTAAAATCGCCTTATCCCCTTGGGATCCTAAAGCTTGTATAGGGCAAGATTCAAACAATAAGTCTGGGAAAGTAGCTGTTCTTTGGGATCCATGCAAGTTTGTCCCTCAGTAACCCTATCTACACTCCAGGAGGTTATCTGCTGTGTTTTAGGTCCTCTGAATTCAACATGAAATTGATGGTAATCTCTGTCAGCATCCCTCTGTATGGCAAGTTAAAAGACCAGGCACTAAACAATATTTCAGCATGGCTGGCATCCACGGACAAGTTACTTACACTGTGTGGAAGTTTTAATATTTTAAAAACACCTGATGAAAAATGGGGTCATATATTTAATTTCAGAATTGCAGATCTATTTCACAGTCATTGAAAATCACAGGACTACCGATTTTGGATTCTCTCAAGACCATTTCATAGGGTGCAACAGAAGGAAAGGGGTGTGCTTATATAGCTGAAAAACTTGACATCTTTGTCCTGCCTGAAGGCTGGGTAAATAACCAGTGACGAATGTTTTTCTTCTGGTCATAGCTCAACTCTATCCCATCAATGGTCCATCCAATAGACCATAGCTGTATGAAACATTCTGTCTTCAGATTTCAAATATGTAGTGGTCTCAGATTCAAATCCAGTCACAAATTTAGGAGTGGTAAGATGAGAGCAGTTATATTAGGGGTCGTGCCATGTACAGGTTTGCAGGTAAGCTTCACTTTGTAAAGTGCAGACTCAAGGATTGTAACAGGAATGTGTTAGGCATCTTCAGTAAAGTAAAACAGATCAGGAAAAGATTTTAAAAATTAGTTTAATCATCAATGGCTTAGCAGTGAAATTGACCTGGAAATTGCACCAGGTTCCACGTATCCCCCAGCATAACACCATAAAGAAAAAAATATATTTCAGCTAATGGGTCCCAATGAATCTTTTCCACTGTTTGGACTGGAAAGGACTCATTAATCTGTAGGCATACCTGAGCAGGTCTCAAACTTCTCAAAGATGAGTTAGCAGGGCAATGAAGCAACCGGGAGTCAGTCAGCTTTTGGGATATAACATGTGAAATGGCTACAAGAGTCTTGCCTCTATTACCAAAATAATCCTATCAATATAAAAGATCGTATATCCATACAAACCTTTCAAAATGTTTGCAATCAGAATCAGATAATCACTCAAAGTTCCAAAGAGAGGTTTCAAGGAGAGGTGGAGATTTTGGAACACAAGCTACATCACATGAAGCCGCTCCTCAATAAGGATCATGAAGATTATGTTGGGGAAGGGATTCTTCAGTTCATTGTATTGTCTGCTTAGTTTAACAAGGTCTGTTGAAGAAAAATGATAGCAGTCCCATCAAAGTCCGTAATTTGCGTTTTGAAGTCCTAGCTGAAAATTAATACTTTATTGAGCTTTTTGTTTACAAAATATTGAAACTTCAGATGTCATGTTCACTAAAGGGTGGGTTGACCTAGATGTCCCAATTGACAGAGCACATGTGAAACCATTGTAGCATTTATTTAATCAGTGTTCTTTCACTCAATACATATGTAGGCAGATTGCCAAGTACTTCCTTTTCCGGTGTCCACCTTATACTGGTGTTGCCAGTTGCATCTCTAGGCGACCTAAGTTGAACTCTGGCTGAATCAGGCACACCAATGTTGGATTTGCAGCACTCACCACTCCAAGCGAACTTCTTGCGAGATTTGCAATGTATTATCACTACCACTTTGCAGCTTGTGAGTAACACCGTGAAATGCACGTCATTTTGTCGGATTACATGTGTACAAGAAGGCAGTCGACATCGACAGTGTACAACTTTTCAATTAATGACCAAATGACACTTCATCTTCCAGGTCAAGAATCATTTTGGGCAACTGAAACGATCAGTGCATCAACAGCCAAACTCTTCTTCCAGCATGTTTGGGTATATGTAATACCCTGTTTAGGATAAAATACTGAATTCTGGAAAAAACCTTGTTATTTACTGCAAACTAATTCAATTTGAAATTTCACAAATAACTGAAAACCCACTTTGACTGAATAAACAATCAATCAAATTAATTCCTTTATTCAGTATTTGAAAGGAGAATGCAAAACAAGTGAAAAGACTGAATTTTATCTGATAACTACAAACCCTAGCCCAGAAGTCTGCGAATTGACTGGCTGAGCGGGTGTAGCAGGTTCGATTGTATGGTAGCCCTCTGGAAGTGGTACAGTAGCCCCTGGAGGTGGTACAGCTGCTGGTGGAGATGCTCTGCCTGCTGTTATTTTCCATAAGTAATGTGCTGGCCCTTGAATTCTCCTAGAGCTGCCCCAACTCTTATGGACTGTCCTTGAATTGGTTTGACCTGCTTAACATCTTGTACGACAGAGTAATGGAATCCTGAAATGACTCTTTCACTGGTGTAAGTCCCTGTTTGCTGTGCCAATATCAATTTACCCTCCTACGCTTTGGTTCACAGCCCCATGACTTGCTCTAAGTGGTACGATCTGCAGGTGGAAGGTGGATGCTGCCAAAGGAGGGTGGTGCCAACCACAATAGAGGCTGCCAATGGTGACGCCAATCCCAATGGATTAAACCCTAGCTGTAAAGCCCTAACTTTGCTAGAAAATTGCTATTATTTGTTCCAACCCTTGCTAAAAACCCTGATTTCAGATTTTTTGTGAATAACCAGCTGTGTAAATCAATTGTAACCTATATATGGAGCTACTACAATGGACTGGAGGGGTTTTGTCCTCTGATCCGGCTGCAATGAAGGTTTTCGTTCTCAAGCAGATGTGGGGAGAATTCTGGATTCTGCTGTGAATTGTCAAAAGTGAATAATCAAAACATAATGAAAACCACTACCCTTCTTGTCCTATTGTAGAATTCACTTTTACCAATCCCCCCTAACCCTAAAGTAATTATAATTACTTTTAATTTTAATATTCACCTTTTTCCTCATAATAATAATTAATTTTCTTTTTCCCTCTTGGCCTTTTAATTAATTAACTTTGGCCCCACTCAATTAATAATAATGATTAAGTGTCCCCTTTTAAGTTGTAATTATAAAGTGACGTTGGGGGAACCACTTAAAACATTATTATTAAAGTATTCTTTTCTTTATTTGAAAAAGGGGGCATGACAGTATATTTAGTTGTTCCTCTCTCCATTGTATCTAATCGAGATTCCAGTTTTGTTAAGCATTTTTTTGCAAGCTTTATGGAAAATGCTAGATAAATCAACAATGTTTCATCCTCAAACCGGTGGGCAAACAAAAGTCGTTAACACACCCTACAACAATTACTAAGAAATTACTTTAGTGGTCATCCTCGCATCTGGGATGATAACATGATGTGCCTACAACATGGCTATTCACAATTATGCAGGGCGTAGTCCACTTCAAACATGTTATGGTTTCCAACTTGCGACACCTCAACATTGCTTTTCACAGCCCTCCAATTTTAGAAACTAGTGTGTAAGCAAAGGAATTGGACAAGGCAGAGATATTCCTCCAACATATTCAACAAGTGCATCACCAAGTTCAAATTTTGGCTCATCAACAATAGAAGTACATAGAATGTCATGATTTGCATTGAACAGCACACAAAATTCAGATTGGGGACAGTTTGGGTGCACATGCAAAACAATCAATTCCAAGGTCTTTACCGGCAAGATCAAGCCACTTCGATATGGTCCTTGCACCAAGTTCAACAGATTTTGACTTGCCAACAATAGAAGAACAAGGAACATAATGATTCACATTGGACATCACACAATTTTTCAGATAGATGATAGTTTGGTTGCATATGCAAAAAGAGAAATTCCAAGGTCCTTATTGCAAGATCAAGCCACTGTGATATGATTGTTAGACAGTACTCCGCACTACTAGTGCGAATGCATTCATCCTAGATTTTCCTCCATACTTGGGCATGCATCATATTTTCAACGTTGAGCTACCCAAACCATACACACCACCTTTGCTTAAGCCTTTTGTTGTTTAGCATCCCTTGGGTTTTAATCCTACACACTTGAGTTCACCAAAGAAAAATGAACTCATTAACACCATCTCTACATGCAGCCACCATGTCATGCATCGACTATTTCGAGTTCAAAACAGGGAATATGCAGATCAAAATAAATGATATACTTTTTCAGTAACTTCAAGCCCAGTTTCCCCAATTAGCTATCCACGCAATGGGGAGCATTGATTTTTAAGAAAGCACGAATAATGTGGGCACACTCAGATTGAATTTGTAGCTCTCACAACTCAAAGCCACCTCTTTGCAAGATTCACAAGGTATTACCAATACCACTTCGCAGCTTGCAAAACTTGCGAGTAACACTGTAAAGTGTGCATCATTTTGTCGGGTTCCTTGTGTAAATGAAGACAAATCTGGGACACCGAATAAGCACATGTTCCAGTAACCGACTAAGTGACTCTTAATTTTCAAAGCCAAGAAATAGTTTGGCCAGCAAAAACAATTGACACATCAACAATTCTTGGAATTGAACCGTCATGTAATTGATTTTTAGAATTTGTAGATCTCCACTCAATCTCCATCATGTTGAAACTTGTACAAACTCCATCTTCTACAGTGTTGCAAGGAGATGCATCTGCCTACCCTTGGGACGCGTCTTGGGTTCCGAGACACATTTTGGGTACGGAAGATAGGTACAGGGACATCTCCTGTGCCTAGAGATGTCTGCATGCCCGTCCTTGCATCTCCAAGGCGTTCCCACGTAGAAAAAAAGCATCTCCCGAAACCCTAATCACCAAAAATGCCCTAACCGCATGAAAAATGCATTAAAAAAATTGTAATAATTAACAAAAAGCATATCACTTCACACAGTCAATGAATTCATTGCAGCAAACGTTTTCCTTGAAGCTTGAGCGTTCGCAAGCGAGCACGGGAGGATTAAGGTAGGCGTCTTGACTCTTAAGTTTAACGTTTTCATTTTTTTAATCAGAAAATACAGTATTTTTTTAGTGGTTTTGAGCATTCCCAAACTGCAGCTCAAGTATTGTTGTTCGCGGCAACGCTAAGCACTGTCAAGTTCGGTAATTGCCAATGCCATGTTTTTTTTTGTTTTTTTTTAATATTCAAATGCTACGTTTTAATTTTTAAATAATAGAAATTAATTTTTAAATGTTTAATGGTTTTTAATATTTTTTTTCAATATTTTATTATTTAATTTTTTTTATATATTTAAATGTTACGTTCTAAATAATAAAAATTAATATTTAAATGTTATTATTTATTAATTTAATAATGTCTATTTAAATGTTTAATATTTTTCTTATTTTAAAATATTTTAAAAAATAAGTTTTTAAAATTTTAATATTTATGCATAATTATTATTTAAACCATATTAATGTTTTAATTTTGATTATAAAATTATTCTATGTAATATGTTGTACTTGTTATAATTTTTATCTTTTTATTTTTATTTCAATAATTTATTTAATTTTAGTTTACATTTTTAAATTTAACAATCCTTTATTTAAATTTTTTTAATAAATTTTAAATTATAATTGCTAAATTTTATTTTTATTTTTTTTCCAGAATGTCAGGGGGAAGGAGTGAAGCTTTGGATCCGTTGTGGAAGTTTTGCGATCATCATTGCAAAGGGAATGGGGGAACAACAAAGATCACTTACAAGCTTTGTGGGAAGGTCTTTCAGGGCACTTACACAAGAGTGAAGGCTCATTTTTTCCGAACAAAGGGAAAGGGGTTGAGCATTGTTCAAATGAGAAAGAATGGTTGGAAGCGATGAGAGAACAAGATAGAACTGAATGCAAACTGACCCCTTTAAGCTCTCACATGTCAACCACAGATCGAAGTCACACTCACCATGGCATGCCAACTGTGAGAACAGAATCAGAGATAGATGTGTCTTTTGGGCATGCGGCAAAGGATGTGGGATTTTCTCGCAAGAGATCACACATTGGTAGTTCCAATCCCATTGGAAGCATGTTCAATGTGCATGGTCGAGACGCAGTGGATGCAGAGATTGCATGTTACTTCCATGCGAATGGCATTCCAATCAATGTTACTCGATGCCCTTATTATCAGGGGATGGCTCGTGCTATCAACACTGGGTCGGCGGGGTATAAACCACCTAGGTATGATAAGCCTCGTACATCTCTTATTGACGGAAAAAAAAACAAGGATAGAGCAGCAAACTGCGCCAGCCAAAAAGATGTGGTCTACAGAGGGATGTAGCTTTGTGATGGACAGCTGGACTAATAAAAGAAACCGGCCTCTTCTGAACATTATGATAACTTGCTCCAAAGGCCCTTGTTTTTTGAAGGCTATTAACTGTTCTAGACAAGAGAAAATGCAGAGTTCTTTGAGAAGCAGTTATGTGATGCAATTGATGAGGTGGAGGCATTGCATGTTGTCCAAGTTATTATAGATCACGCTCCAGTTTATAAAGCAGTTGGCTTATGAGTACAAAAAAAATACAAACATATGTTTTGGATACCATGTTGCGTGCACGCATTGAATAATGTGCTAAAAAACATTGGCAAGTTTCAATAGGTTTCTGAGCTTATTGAGAAAGGCAGAAAAATACAAATCTTCATATGCAATCATCACCACACACACGCCATTTATAGAAGATTTGCCAAGGTGAAACTTCTCAAACTTGCAAATATTTGATTTGCTTCATTCTTCATACTGCTTGAGCATCTTTATCCTGTCAAAGGGGCCTTGTGTTCCAATATGGTTAATGATACATAGGCAAATTGGAAACAATCTACATCAGCGATTGCAGTGAGGTGAGGAAAATGGTCCTTGATGACCAATTTTGGGAGGATGTGAAATTTGTTGACTTCATTTAGCCCATTTGTGAGGTCATCCGTTTTATTGATTTAGACAAGCCAGGTTGGGGGAGGTTTATGAAGAAATTGATTCAATGTGTAAAAGAATCAAAAATATCACAGACTTAAAGGATCCTTCTTTATATCCTTTGATTAGAAACAAATACATGGAAGATGGAACAAGCTTAACACACATTTACATTGTGTTGCTCACGCTTTGAATCCAAAGTGGTATGATATGGAGGTCATCAAGAAGAGGGCTCCCTATGAAGATAGAGAAGTAATGAGAGAATTTTGGGTTGCAGTAAAAAAGGTTTATGGTCGATGAGAGGAGGCTTCTTGTATTAGGAAACAATGGAACATGTTTTCACGTGGTCACGAACAGTTTTCTACAGTGGAGGCTCTTTACGATATGCAAGCAAAGGACCCAATAGAGTGATGGTTGAACCATAGCAGTGAAACCTCCGAATTGCAATCATCTATAATATGGTTTCTCTCACAAGTAGCTAGTTCATCATCTTGTGAGAGGAACTGGAGTACTCATAGTTTCATTCATTCATTGAAGAGGAACCGACTAGGGTCAAAGAAGGCAGAGAACCTGGTGTGCATTCATAGCACACTTTGTTTTCTTTTTCATGTAGACCCAAGGTACAAGGAAGGTCCTTCAACAAAATGGGACTACATTCCACCTAATGGATCAGCAGAGATATCCTTGGAGGATGATGTGCTTGAGGCAGATGGCCTCAATGATTTGCCCCCTGTTATATTCCTACAGATGAGTTAGAGCTTAAGAGCGATCCCTATCTAGACAACATCTTGGCGGAGGACCTAGAGGATATAATTGATGTGACAGTTCATCCTAATGTATCGGATCAGATATGATCCAAGTTCATATATGTGTTTTTTTTTTTTTGAATGCCTATTGTTGGCATTTCATTGTAAATGATGACCCTTAAGCTTAATATGATGAGATATTCCTTCGCTTATTGCTGGTATTGGTTTTACAAGAGTATAAATTTATTTAAATTAATCATAGTAGATATTATATATATAATTTATAAATAATAAATATATGTTGTCGTCTCCCTGTATCCCTGTCTCCTATTTTTCAAAAAAAGGGGTACCTGTACCCGTCTCCTGGCAACCATGATCTTTTGTAATAAAATCTCAATGCAACACAATCCATCTTTGGATTTGTTCCAAAGGAATACCCATTTTTAAATTCTAAGTCCAACATTTGTATACATGTATAATATCCGGTTCATGATGAATAGAATAGCTGTATTTGTTGTCCCTTGTTCTCTCTAAATGTGTAATATGCAAACTAAAGTGGTTTATCGCACCCTAGTTCAATTACTTTGAATGTACACCAATGCTCATCCTCGTACTTGAGAGGATTACTTGATGCGCATAAAACATGCCTACAACAAGGTTAATCATTGTTCTATAAGACATGGTCCATTCCAAACATTTAATGGGTTCCAGCCTGAGGCACCTCTTGACATTTCTTTTCACAACCCCCTCAGTTTCAAAAACTAGTGTGTCAGCTAAGGCATTGGATAAGGTGGAGAAATTCAACACATTCAACGAGTGCACCACCAAGTTCAATATATTTTGACTTGTCAACAATATAAGTACAAGGAACATCGTGATTCGAATCAGTCATCACACAATTTTCAGATTGGTGATAATTTGGTTGCATATGCAAGAGTGATTCCAAGGTCTTCGCCACAAGTTCAAGTCACTATAATATGGTCCTTATACCATACTTCACACCATTGGCGAGAACACATTCATCCTAAATCTTCCTCTATACTTGGGCATTCATCATGTCTTCAATGTTGAGCTACTCAAACCATATATGCCACCTCTGCTCAAGCCTTTTGCAGTTCAACATCCATCAGATTTGGATCCTACACACTTGAGTTTAGCAGAGAAGGATGAACTTTTCAAGACCACCTCTACATGCACTCGTCATGGCACTCATCAACAGTTCCAAATTGTGAAGGGAAGTATACAGATCAACACAAAATGGTACACTTTTTCAACAACTTCAAGCCCCGTTTCATTAATTGGCTACCCACGCAACAGGGACCATTGCTTTTCAAGAAAGGGCGAATGATTCGAGCACAACCGAGTAGGGTTCACAGCTCTTGCAGCTGCAAGCGAACTCCTTGCAAGATTTGCAACATATTATCACTACCACTTTCCACATGGAAAAGAAAAAGTCAAGACACCAACAGAATACATGTTTTCAATAATTCTTGTAACTAATTTGACGATTCTATAATTCTAATTCACTCAATCTCCATTGCATTGTACAGATTCCATTATTATGCAACACATTTTCAACATCATATGATCCATCTCTGGATTTAGCCCATGGGAATACACAGTTTTGGGTTCCACGTCCAACATTTGTATACTTATGTATAAGGGTTCATGATGAATAGAAGAGCTGTATTTGATATCCCTTGTTCTCTCTGACTGTGTAATTGTACTTCCACATTTGTGTTTCACATTTCCATTGCATGTTCAATATAACTCGTAAGGTAATTAGATAGATTTGTCTACTAGCTAGTTTGCAAGTTGTCCTCCATGAAAACTCCTGGGTTTGGCACAAATCACCGACTCTAAGATCTTAAAGCTGTTGTGTTATTGTTCCAAGTTCTATTGTTGGAAACTATGGTTGGAAGGCAATAGCCACATTTCTAAGCAACTCATCAATCTGCTCGTGAAATGCAATCCTTATTTCCCAAGAAATATTGCACATTCTGAACCAAAAAAAAGGTTGGGTTTATTCACTAAACCTGAAATGTCCAAGGCCTTTGATAGAAGCAAGTTTAGCTTTCATGAGCAGTGTCTGAGTTGGATCTGCTACATTTCAATAGCTAGTCCCTCTATGTTGATAAACAGGGCACCAAGTATTGTGCCTTGCATTATTTTGTCTGATGTTTTTTCCCCAAATTCTAATTGGCTTCTTCCACCTTCCTGCAGTTCAACTCCAATTTAATAAATGCAATATTCACTTCCACTTTGATTTTTTAAACATACAAGCAGCCCACCTAATCTGTTTAAACAACTACAGAATTTGATTTTATCAAAAAGCAATTTCGATAGAAGCAAATACATCAACATTATTGTATATACTGAATAAAAGAATATTAGATTAAGCTAGTGTAATAATGCCTAAAATGGCTTAGTTTGTTGTCATTGTTTGTGTGTATATTTGCTTGTGCTAATGATAGCACGTAGGTTATTTAGTTGATATGAGTGATTCCTTGTTTGTTGTCAGTATTTATGCGTAGATTTACTTGTGCTAATGACAACACATATATTTTTTAGTAGATAAGAATGATTCCTTGTTTGTAGGTTTCTCACTGGCTAAATTTTGCATTGTAATGTCATGGCCATTATATAATTTGTTAGGAAATCATACTTATGCTCACATTATTAATAGTTATTAGTTTGTTAATAGTCAAACGTAAATATTGTTAGCATAACAATATCACATATAGGCTTATATTGTTTAGAGGTTGTTTAGTGAGAATATATAGGGATCTCGGGATCCCCATATATAGCCTATGCACTTCCTATATAAGTGCTATGTATTGTCTTGTATTGATCAATTGAAGACACTGAATAATATTTATTGTGAGTTGTAACTTATTCTCTGTTGTCTGGTGTTCTCACTGTGGTGCAGCTCTGATCTTCCCCAAGATCTGGTATTAGAGCAGGCAAGGAGAATTAAAAAAAATAGGGCGCAGTTAATCCATGCTTCGCCCTTGAAGATGAAAAAGGAATATTGTGAGGAATTTGGCTGCATCGATTTTGGTGTGTTTTGGCATCATCATCTTCTGAGTATATGCTCTTCGTAGTCTCGATCAATCGTGTTAGTTGCTGTTTTGCGCAGCTGTGCTTCACTTCAAGATTTTCCAGTCATAACAAAATCTTCCATTTGGTGACGCCCTCCATCTTCAAAACGGCATTGGTTTAGGATTCGCCCATCATATTGTTAGATCCACGAGTCTCATTCAGGCGTCTTATTCAAGACCTGAGAAGGTGAAAATAAAATCAGTTATTTATATAAAAATCTATGAAGTGGATTAATATATGGTTCCAATTATATTTGCTCCATACAGTTTGTGCATTGGTTCTATTAAGATGCTATAGACCTGTGTCATTATATTGATTTGTTTGCATTGACTGACTCTATCAGCTCGTTTGTGTATGTTGCATCCACATTTGGTTCTGAAGAGTTAAAAAGCCGTCCAAACAGACCTTCATGCGTTCCTTGGCGTCATCTCTGAAGACTTCTAAACAGCATACAATTTATCTCCATCTGATTGCAAATAATTTCAGCGTCACTAGTAGCCATTAACGCTCTATTTCTGGTATTGTTTCTGCATTATTAGATTGTTGCATTGCCGTTGATCAATCCGTGTATGTGGAAAGAGTGGTGTGCAGACCCAGGGAATTCACTTTCTGTTGCTTTCATTAGTAACTCAGTACACATGTAATTCACTCCATGCAGTTGTGTACCATGCACCAAACCACCCAAAGCACAAGCTCTTCCAATACATTGAACAACAAAAGATAGGGTTTGTTTGCCGTCATTTTAGATCTCTTCTAATTTTTTTTAGGTTAGGTATAAAGTTTTAAAGTTTATTATTAGTCAATTTCAATTTTGTCTTAGTTTTTTAAGAATATAGTTTATAGGTTTAAGTTTGGTCAATTTTCTTTAGTAATTCAGGAGGTTCATATTTTTTTGTTTTTAAGTATTGTCAAAGTCATTATGGGTCCATTTTTTATAAAATTCATTTGGAGCACGTCAAGATAGGGTCTTTAGTCGAGTTGATCCAAATCAAATACGTCATTTTTATTGTTGTTGAAGTAGAATCATTTTATGTTTGTCAAAAGTCAAAAAGAGTTTTTTGAGTCTTTATTAGTATTTAATCCAAAACTCGGCTTTATGTTAAAAGAGTCAAAGTCACATGTCAAAATTGCAATGGATGCACTTTCGGTGGAAACCAACGCCCTGTTTTAAGTCTAGGTTCATAATGGATAAAATGAGAAAAAAAGAAGACAAAAACAAGAAGGCAGAGCGAATTGAAGAAACCTACAAGATCTATATATTTAAAGTGTTGAAGCATGTGCACCCAAGTGTTGATATTTCTAGCAAAGATATGTGTATAATGAACTATTTTATTAACAATATCTTTGAGAAATTGGCTCAAGAGGCATCCAAACTCGCTCGTCACAGCAAGAAGCCAACTATTACATCCAAGAAAATCCAGATAGTTGTACGTCATGTCTTGCCACGAGAGCTTGCTAGACATGTTTTTGAAGGTACCAAGGTTGTCACCAAGTTTTTCAGTTCTCAAGTAAGCAACTTCATATGCAGGGGGATGGAGGACACATGGGGTTGGAGGACAAATGGCGTTTGCTCGTCAACCACAAGCGACGGGACCGCTAATGCAATTGTGGCTTGTTTTTTCAATTGTGTTTTTGTTTGCAAATAAAAAACAGAAGCAGCATACCTGTTCAAGTATTGTAATAAGTGAGCATCTTTGTATTTCCCCTTGAGGTAAAGATAATGATGAGGACTGAAAGAGTACTATAGCATCATGACAGGTTTGTGGTTGTCTTAAAAAACTATCTCTGTAGGTCGTTGGTTGTCCTGTAAAACCTTCTAGATGTTTTAATTGTTGGTTAACCACATGTAAAACCATCTTGTTTGTTTGTAGGTGGGTGGTAAGCCGAGTGTAAAACCATCCTTTGATTGTAGGTTGTTGGTAAGCCGAGTGTAAAAACATCCTGGTTGTTTGTACGTTGGTGGTTAGCCAAGTAAAAAAACCATCATTTGAGTTTGTTAGCCGTTGCAGTACAGACTAATGTTCTCCCCATGTTCGCACTAAGGGGGGGAATGTTAGGAAATCATACTTAGTGCTCACATTATTAATAGTTATTAGTTTGTTGATAGTCAAACATAGATATTGTTAGCTTAGCAATATTACATATATAGGCCTATATTGTTTAGAGGTTGTTTAGTGAAAATAAATCAGGATCTCAAGATCCCCATATATAGCCTGTGCACTTCCTATATAAGTGCTATGTAATGTCTAGTATGGATCAATTGAAAAGAGTGAATAATATTTATTGTGAGTTTTAACTTATTCTCTATTGTCTGGTGTTCTCATTGTTGTGCAACTCTGATCTTCCCCAAGAATTCTGATATGGTATAAGAGCTATTCGATTGAAGAGCCTATATGTCCCTATGAGGGAGAGTTTTCTATTCAGATTTGAAGAAAGTAAAGCATGTTTGAAAGGAAACATGATTATGTTGAAAGATTTTTAGAAACTAGAAAACCAAAGCATTTCACAAAGCGGGAGACAGACATGAGAGTGGAGCATTAGAATAGCAAATGCGTGAGAGCTGCAAACCAGATCCATACGATTTAAGAGATGGAAGTATTTTATTTCTTTGATGTAAGAATTGTATGGCGTAGCAGTTTAAGCTGGTAAAATACTTTGTATAAGAACCAGTGTATTAGAGACAAGGCGTCTTGTTGTTTGCTGGTGAAGGAGCGCTCCCAACCTGTGCAATGGTGCAGCTATAGCATGAAAATGGTCTGCATAGTAAAGCGCAGACCTTGGTAATCACGTAACCAATCAGCAGAGGTGTTTTTTATTGTATAAGGCATAAACATTGCCTAAAACTTTGCCTATATTTACCTGAAGCATGGTAGCTGGTGTTCTAAGTGTGGCAATGGAGTACAGCGCTCTAAGTAACCACATAATCAGCATGAAGTGTCTGGAAAGATCTGGATGTGACATTGAAGGTGTGAGAAGTTGTGGCCATGAAAATAGATTACAGAGTGAAGGTGCATTGAGGTGCAGAAGTGTTGAGTGTGCCCATGAGAAAAATGGCACAGCACTGTTTCGGTAGAGAGGCGTGAAGAGCTGGATAAGAGAGCAGCAAGAAGGGAAAAGGCATGAAAGTTTATAGCCTAGTAGAGAGGTGAGAGTGGGCGCAGAAGATGGTGAATGGCACAGCCGTATGGCACTCATAACCAGCCAACAAAACAAAATTAATTTGCTCAGCTTGCAGAAGGGCGTGAGGAAGCAAGAGAGAGGCATGAAGTGCCTGACGAGCAGCTTGCAGAAGGGCGTGAGGAAGCAATAGAGAGGCATGAAGTGCCTGATGAGCAGCTGCTGGAGATAGAAGTGTAGCCTGGTAAAGGACGAAGCCTGTGGGTAGGAAGCGCACATAGCCTGGTGACAACATAGCATATGCACAGCTAAAGGTTTTTAAACCTTTAGTATATAGTTTTTTTTAACTATATAAATTTAGGGAAAATAATTTTAGTGTTAAGTTTATTTAATAGTTTTTTTTAAGTTTATGATTCTTTTTATAAAGTTTATAAAACCCTTAAATTTTTGCCTTAAATAAGCCTAGTAAGCTGATTAATTCTGTATCATGTGATCGGAAGAGTAATTTTGGCTGAAAATTTGCCATATTGTTCACATTTGTAAGACGAATTTGACTTGAAGTGGTAGCTTGGTTTGAAGTATCAAATATTGTGGGGTTTAATTGTTTTAGTGGTCTACGTGGTCTACGTGTGGTAAAAATGGCCTCTTTACAAACAATTACTCTGGCCCACGTCACAAAAATTGACCGGAAAGAATTATAGTTTATGGAGTAAAAAATGCTTACAATTTGAGGTATAGAAAACTTGACTAGACTGTTTTAGGTAAATAACAAAGACCAGAGGATGACCCTGAAGATTATGAAAAAAGGCATAAAGAGACTTTAATGCTTCTCAAATTGTCAGTTGTTGATACTCTAGTGCCAGATGTAAGATATGTTGTTGTAGCCTCGATTTTGTAGGAAACTCTTAAAACCAAGGATCAAGTTTCAAAAGCCGAAAGAGTATTGTACTTGAAAAAATTGTTGTTTTCCACTAAGTTGTAGAAAGGAGATTTTGTTTTTGAATATCTGTTACATTTGAAAGATTTCAGTGATCAAATATCTGCCATTAAGAAGCCAGTAGATGATCAGGTAATGGTTACTTTGGTGATGCATGACTTGCCATCATCTTTTAATTTCTTTGTTGAGTCCTTGCATCTGATTGTGGAGACTCGAGAGCTCAGGTTTGAGAAGTTATCAACAAATCTCTTACAGAAGGAGCGGAGGGAATATTAGACAAAAGCATTCGCTTCATGTAGTACAAAGAGTGCATTCAATGCATGGTTCAAAGGCAGAGGTAGACAGTACAATGCTAAACATTCGCCACATGACTCTTCCAAAGGTGATAGATCAAAGTCGAAATGGCATTATTGTAAAGAGTCTGGACATTTCAAGGGAGATTGTTGGAAAAGACATGACTTGACAAATGGTCAAAAAGAGATCACAGTATGTGAATGTTGTTGAAGGAAATGAACAAAAGGCAACAAGTGATTTTCAATTGTGGCATCTCAAAACCAGTCAGATGAGTCTAGAACATGATACTTGGACTCAAGTGCATTCCAAATTATGTGTTCTTAGAGACGGGTATGTTATTTTCATTGAAGATAAGCGTAGTAATGAAATTGATTCTTTAAATGATGTTTGGACTCACTTTGTTCAAGGATGTGGGGATGTTCAAATCACATTGAACAATGCTCTTAGTTATACATTTAAAAATGTCATATATGTACTTGTTATGGTCTATTAGTGAGATTACTAAAAACCCTAGTCTTTGTGTAAAGTTTCAAAGAAAAACAAAGGTATGGTAACTACTCTTCATGATAACAAAGTAATTACTATTGGTATTTGTAAAAAGGAGTTATATAAATTGGTTGTCCCAAAATAAATAAATATTTAAAAAAAAAAAAAGCATGCACTAGCAATAGTTGAAAGTACAAGTGTACTTTGGCATTACAGGTATGGCCACCTCAATTATCAATATCTAAACATACCAAATAAGACTAATATGGTGAATGGACTTCCATCCATTTAGGAAATTTAGAATGTGTATAAAGGTTGTCATATTGGCAAACATATTTAACATCCATTTTCTATT
Source organism: Torreya grandis (assembly GCA_037957365.1). Classification (NCBI taxonomy): domain Eukaryota; kingdom Viridiplantae; phylum Streptophyta; class Pinopsida; order Cupressales; family Taxaceae; genus Torreya; species Torreya grandis. Next base: position 1,609,788 of record JARHVA010001608.1, read on the forward strand.
GGTAATTCATAGCAAGCAAAAGGAGTCTTGGACCTAGTACATGTTGATTTGCATGGTCCAATGAAGACATTTAAAGTGTCTGGAGCACAATGTTTTTTGCTAGTAGTTGATGACTTGTTTAGGAAAATATGGGTTTAATTTGTAAGTAAAAAGTCAAATTGTTTCTTTAATTTTATTGCATGGAAAGCTTTAGTAGAGAAACAAACAAATAGAAAGGTCAAAGCTTTTAGAACAAATAAAGGAGGTAAGTTCGTCTCAAAACAATTTAAATAAATTTGCCAATTGGAAGGGTAAACACAGGCAGTATACTGATTTGTACACTCCACAACAAAATGTAGTCATGGAAAGAAAAAACATGACAATAATGGAGATGGCACTATGCATGGTTAAGAGTTGGAATGTACCTTATAGGGTACTGGGCAGAAGCTGTGAATACAGCGGTTTACATCCTCAATAGAAGTCCTTGTATAGTCTTGCAAAATGTTACACCTGAGCAAGCATGCTCAGAAAGAACACCTTATGTAAGTAATTTTTGTGTTTGAGATTGTATTGCTTTTGCATTGATTCCTAAAAAAGAGAGAGCATTTAAGATGCCAATAGCAAACCATATATGTTTGTTTAAGACGCCAATACAAACAAAATTGTGGTAAATAGAGATGATGCAAATGAGAAAATTCCGTTCTTTTCAACTAATGGTAAATCCATAGATAGTAGTGTAATAACTAATGATATTTCTGAATTAAGCTCTAATGTTAAAATTGAACAAGGCTTGGAGTTGAAAAGATCAGAGTAGCCAAATTTCAAGAAGGGATCTAATGGTGAAGAAAGTGTTTCTTAGTCTTCACAGCAAGATCATGAGAGCCAGCAAAAGAGACCAAAGTTGTACTATACCACAATGAAAGATGTTCAGGAAGGTAAATTGCCTCAATCCATGGAGAGTCAATCTACAAGATCAGGAAGGCAAATGGTGCAAGGTGATGAGTAGATAAATTTTGTTCTTATTGCTGTTTTGCAGGTATTTGAGCCTAGCACATTTACAGAGGCCAAATTCAAACCTGAATGGAAAGCTTCCATGAAGATTGGAGCAGGTGGTAGGAGCATGAAGATAGGGCATTCTTCAAGAATGAAGAGCATTAGCCGTCGGACATTAAGGAGATCGACACAAGAATATCCCTTAGAGGATACAACATGGCACCATGTTGTTTAATATTGGATATATTGTGATAATATAGTTTGTGTTGGAATTAATCACTCTAACATCAAAGAGGTGCAACATGAAACACTCAAGACAAGACAACACTTCAAGGTACAACAAAGTGAATCCAGTGAACCCAGTTTTTAGCACGATTTCCTATTTTACTTAGCGGTTGCAGCGGCTAAATGCCCATGTACTCTGGTGAGATGGATTAGAGAACACAGAGGAGCATGGCGATATTTGTTGCATTGGCAGTGGTATTATACTTTGATTAAGTTCATGTCTGGGCATAATCATATTATTGTTATAATGACTAAATTATTTAGATCGTATTTGGTTTAGTCATTAAGAGAGGGTATTAGATCAAGTCAATGTAGTTTATAATAATGTGAAAAATGGCTTAGCTTGTTGTCCTTGTTTATGCATATATTTGTTTGTGTTAATGATAGCACGTAGGTTGTTTAGTTGATAAGAGTGATTCCTTGTTTGCAGGTTTCTCATTCACTATATATTTAGCCACTTTGCATTGTAATGTCATGGCTTGAATATAATTTTGATGAATATATCAAGCTAGTTAGCACTTCAACCTATCTTCCAAAACTAGTCTGCCTAGGTTACAGATAACTTGACCTAAACGTACTTGGTTACCATTGGCTTAGTGCATATTTCATACTTGCATGTCAAACCATATCAGATGTGGAAAATAGAAAATGTTATAACTTGTATGAAACAAAACCCTGGGCTACATTGTAAATAACTATTACATTTAATGCCTTTTTCACACAACATATAACTAAATGATTGTTTCTCTTTGCATTGAGAGACCAGCATTCCAACTCAAGAAAAGCAGTTACCATTACTTGCTTGACTGATGTAGAATGGTTTATACCGGTACTTTACTATGTGTCATCAACTAGTTATGTTTGATATATGTAAACATGTTTTGATTTAAATTATAACCAAATTTAATTTCAACAATAAGCAAAACTACAGTGTGGGTGGGGCTCTTTTCAAACATTCAACCAGTCGTCCTACTTAAACCTAGGTGTCAAATAAAAAAGTTGTGCTTAGCCTATAGAAAAATAGACAAATAAAAAAGGACAATATACTGGATAAACCTATTTAATATATAAACATTAAACTTAATAATAAGCAAATAAAACCCAAATAAAAATAAAAATAATGTTATTTTCGGGGATTTATTTAATATATAGAAAATAAAAATGAGTAGTTTTTGCTTCATATATTTGTAATTATAACAATTTCTGATATTAAAATATTTATAGTTCTCGAGAAACTAAAATGAAGCATGCATCTCTACTAAAGGATACTTCAAGGAGTTATGGCTGGAGCGTGAGGAAATTATGCCTAGATCAAGGAGTTGTCTTGAAAATGTTGGGAGTGGCACCTATTGACAAATTTCAAACCTGGAGCTATATGAATCTGAGCCTGTATTTATCATATCCACTACCTTGGTTAAACAATCAGCTATTCAAACAGATCTAAACCAATTGTACATTGATATCACACCCAAAAATCATACATCTGTCCTATTGATATGTTTCCCAAAGACAACATGCAACAAAAGACAACTCGTACCACAAAAGTAGAAAGTGTTTCATAGCTTGATAGCCAATCCTTTTGAGAATACTTTGGCACAACTGCGAGGAGTGTGGTCAAATGTTCTGAGCTTATCATATCCTCAGCTTTCACTAAGTTGGAAAGATCGCGCACTGCCAAGCTGAACACTCAAGAAAATGAAGTTATCCAGTCAAAATATTTGGAAATATGTTTCTTAATCACAAAAATATAAGTGTCAACCTAGTAAAGCAAAAGTGGCATAAAAACTAAATTATTGTTTATCAAGCAGCTCCGTTTCCAAGTTTAGTAAATATTTCATTTCAATTCCTCTTCCCCGCGCCCCCCCCCATTTACAAAGCATAGAATTCTTAGGGTCTAGTCATTATTTCTTTCGACCTTCCTCTATGACAAGCTCTCTATATTCTCTAGCAACACGTTTTGCATAATTACAGATTTTGAATCCATATATAGGCTTTGGTTTAGAGCACTTCTGTGTCATACCTGCCAGATTGCTTCCTGTTTATAGCATTAAGTTGGCTCCTGATGTTGTTGTACTCAGCCACGCGTACCTGGAAAGGCAAAAGGAAGAAATAGTGAAGGTAAATCTGTAGCGCACACATCTATGTTGAGTCTAGTCCATGCAAGTTTGCAAACAAGTAGGGTTTCCTACTCATTGGTCACTAGCAGCTCAAAACAAATATCAAAGAGTTAATTTGCACAGGGTTCAACTTCTTTGAGCCACATCTGCCACACACAAAAGAATTAAAAAGAAATATGGAGCAATTTATAGTAAATGGGTCTTGACTTCAGATTCCAGAACAATTACAACCAATGTACTCTTACAAGAAAAATAATAATAATAGTGAATATCTGGTAGGAAATTGTCAGAATTTAGAGCTACCATGCTAAAATAGCACCTTCACACACACCAAAGTGATGCAGCGCATCCCACCTATAAATTACTTTTATTCTTATGTACAGTTTTATAAGCTTTTATTTAACTTTGAATTTTGAATGCCCAAATAATTGTGGGGTGCAATGAATGCCATGTAAACCTTAACTATGCCGGCACACCCTACAACCAGAGAAAGATTATATTTATCCCAAAAATATAATTTTTAAATAACTTGGCCTAAAAACCCCCGACTGCTCGTGTCTATCTGAAATTTGGGCTTTAATTGTGGTTTCTCTTGCTTTTCAGATAATTACTTCGGGTTCACAAAGAGATTTGACAGCCAAAGATGAAAAAAGCAGAGCACAGGACAGAGACTATACTGAGCTGGTAAGAAAGGAGAGAGAACAGAATTTCAGGAAATAAAAGGTTAAGAAATGCAGCCAATATGCTGTAAGGAAGAAGAGGAAAAAACAACCTGACACAAAGGGCTGTGCAAATTGCCAACAGATTTGGAGAGAACTGAACTGGAAATATTTTTTCTGAAAGTAAATGGGCATTGGACACGTCTTGAGTGCACAAGTTATTTCTCTCAAAGGAATCATTCATTCATTCTGAATGTCCTATCATTTTGAATTAGTTCAAAAGCTTATATTTTCTTATTGATTGTCCACTCCTGCTGTTCATTTTCCTCTCAACTGTGGAGCTACACAGCGTGTTTCCTTCATCATTTTGGTATAAGAAATGAAAGTAAAACCAAAAACATACTCATGGAATAGATGGGCATTCATGAGTTGGAGAGATAGAACCATGAGGGAGATGATATAGAGATGAGACAGTACCACATTGAGGCTGTAGAAAGGAGACAAGAATCACTAGATCCAGAGGAAGAGAGCAATTGAAATTGAAAATGAAATTTTTATTTTATGATTAGAATAGAGAAATTGAAATTGAAAATAATTTTTTTATTTTATGAATATGCGGAAATGATCAAGGTAGGTAGATCGAATTGAATTACATAACCACAACAATGGACCATAAGAGCATCCAAAGCAAGGGAGTGACCCCTCAAGCAAAAGAAAGTAATTAAACAAATTAACAGGCACAAAGTATAAAAAGGGATATCATTGTCACCCTACGTACTGAGTATAGACATGAGGACCCCATGCCCGAATACACATCTTCTAGTAACTATATTTATATATATTATAGTCATAGGCTTATTCATTTAGTCATGCCCTGATTTGAAATGGTGTCTCTGTCCCAATATTCCCATGTCTCCAAATGACTGAATGAAATGCATGATTACCAGTAACAATGCAATACAGCAAAGACATCTAGATACATCCAAAATGGTAGTCCTCGTCTACAGAAGTAAGAAGAGTGGAATCTTAACCAGATCCCTACCGAAGAATGACTTATGAAGAATAGCCTAAACTGATAGAGCCCTAGGATAATCATTGGTTGATCCACAAGGATCCAAAAAAACAATCCATCCATCAAACTTTATGATCAAAAGCTGCTTTCAGTCAGCAACAGGGCTCCTAAGGGAGTATTTTGTGTATGGTGACATAAACGACGCTTCACCAACGGTTACTACCAAAGAATGACTCCTAAAAAATAACCTGAACTAATAGGGCCCTAGGTTAATCATTGGCTGATCCATAAGGATACAGAAAAACAATCCATCCATCATACAACATGATCAAAACCCGTTTTCAGTCAATAGCAGGGCCCCTTAGCGAGTATTTTGTATATGGTGACAAAACTGCCACTACATGCAGGCTGCAGTTACGTAACTGCTGGTGCCTGCAAAGTGGCGGTTACAAAACCAGTGGTCTGCATTAACCGGTGGTTTCGCTAGCGGTAACGAGAGGGTAAGGTGACTCTTCAATTCTTGAAACCTTTGGGAATCCTTTTGTGCACAAAAGGAAATTCTTGAGGAAGATAAGAAGAGGCACAAATACTAAGAAGGCATCAGTGATTAGAGTTGGTGTTCAGTTGGTTGTAGGAAGGATTGAAGAAAGGAACAGTGAGAAACTAAGTGAGCAAGATAACAGTTTGTCGTAATTGTTCTAAAATACTCACTATAATCCATCTTTGGCCATAAGAAGATAAGTTAGGCAATTTCCACTTCTAATTGGTTTTTCCCCATCCTAGGGATTTCCAAACCAAAATCTTGAGTCTTTGCATCTCCATGGTTTGTATTTTGTTCATGTTTCTTTACATTCATGTTTAAGTTATGAAAGTACTGTTTGTGTCTTGCAACAACATACCACACTAATTCTAGTTCATGTGAGTAATTTCAACTGTCATTTTGAAGCAAATTTGAAGTAGATCAGCATTTTATGATTCTATAAACACTAGAAAGAATTGTACTTGGGAGTTTATAAATCATTGTGTAATATCCCCAATTAGATCACTGGAAATCACCAATATAGAGGAGCACCACAAACAACATTTATTAATTATTGAAGGAGCGCCACACAAGAAGGAAGTCAATGTCTAGTTAATAAAGTAATAAGACATATCTTTTGATGGAAGACTATGCAGGTATGAATAATCAGCCATTGGTATGGAAGGAATCATTGAAGAATGTATTCAAATATTTAACCTTGTACAAGCATCATGTTTTACATTACTTTTTAGGACGAAACACTTTAAATGTAGAATCTACAGATTTCAAGGACGGAAACCCTTGTCATCTCTCTAATCAAAGAGGAAACCCCTTGAGGATTTACATTCCATTATTTTAAATGTGAAATTCTGAAGTAAACCATTAATCAATTACATTTTATTATTTAAATTATTATTTTTAATTGCAAATCTATATTTATAAAATACTATCTCAAAAGGAATTCTAAAGAATCCAATTTATCATAAAATATTCCAATTAGAGATGTTACAGTGGTATCAGAGTTGTTTTTTTGCCAACATGTGAACCATGGGGTCACTATACAAGAATATTGTGACTAGTTTTAATCAATAGAAAACTCTTTCAGCAGAGATTTGAAAATAAATTTTTTTTTAGACTTTATGGAGTTGAGTGAGTCACGGAATAGAGCATGCCACTATAAAGAAGATAGCCTTGATGCCCTGAAAGACAGAGAGTCATTAAATGTACCTCACCTATTGAAGGATACAGAGGTCACTTTCAATGATATTATGGATAACAAACAAGACACTACATGTGCACCTTTGCTTTCAAAATCGCCTAGCTATCCTAGAGAAATAGGAAGTTCACATGTTGAACATGGAGAGCTTTTAGAGGTATGCTTACAAAATCCAAAAGTCAATGAAGGCTGTGAATTAGAGACAAATTGCACATAGCCATCCACAGCAAAAGATGAACTGGAAGCTGATTCCATGCCTACTTCTATAGGAGGGACTCAAGAGGTATTAGTAGAAAGGAAAACGAAAAAATCAAGGAGCCAAGGTAAGAACAATGGTGAAAGAGAAGGTGGTGACATAAAGGCTATTGGTTGGAATCCATCAGAATTAGATTTATCTTTGACTACAAAAAAGGAGGGAGCAGTTTGAAGCATATCAGCCACCTTACAACTCAACTACACCAACGACAGATGCAAGAAAAAATTATAGTAATTCTGAGACACCCCTAGATTGTGTAATAACAAAAGAACAATATAGAACTATGTTAACAGAGCATGTGGAGAAAAAGCTTCGTTTCAAGAACGTAAGAATTAAGAATGGCTTACAACTGGGAAAGTGTATATATTTGAGCAACAATAGTAGTTATTTTGCCTTGGCAGAATGTGTTCTAATTGATGTTCACAACAAAGATACCAAGGAAGGAAACTATTTTGGGTATGATGGTACAAAGGATGAAATTCAGTGTTCCTCACTTGTTTCAAAGAAATAAAGAAGTGATTCCAATGGAATAAACAACTTTATCATTGAAATTCAGACTGTAGCTCCGGAGCTTACCTTCTATGATAGCACGAAATGGTCTTCAGAGAATATCGTGACAGGAGAAAAGCTGCGTAGTGCTCAAATGGATTTAAATTTAATGTATGTTGTAAATGAAAATGATAGTTGAGTTTGTGGGCTTGTCAAAGGTCTTAATATTGGAAATGGTTCAGATTTTGGCATGTTTGATCCAGTGGATATATCGGGCAAATATTCTTGTGTTCAGGATAAGATTACTATTTCAGTCACTACAACAAATATCTACATTCATCTTTCCTTCAGTGTTTTACACCTGTTGCTTCAGTTGCAAGATGAGGTTGTGGCAACATTACAATTTGGAAGTGCAAATGTCATATCACGTTGCAATCATTTTGATAGAGTATGGGTGGATAAAAGAGGAAACAGTTCTAATCAACATATTGCTATATAGAGACCCCGCGCTCGCTCCTTTGAATTATGTTATTCTAGGTGATTGCATCACATCAAGGTTTGTGCCTCCATCTCAAGCTGTGATAGCAATCAACAATACCTATCGCTGTGTGACAAAGCCTCGATTTTACGGGGAAGGAGTAGTAACTCTTGAACATTTTCAATTACAATTGCTTGAGGGCAAGCAATTTGAGGAAGAGAGGCCTGTAATATACCCAATTAAATCGCTGGAAATCACAACATTAAGGAAATCGCCGACAAAGAGAAGCATCACAAACAACATTTATTGATTATTAAAAGAGTGCCACAAAAGAAGGAAGTCAATGTCTAGTTAATTAAGTAATAAAACAACATTCATTAAACGGAAGTATCGAGAGACGTGCCACCCTTGGGAAGACATACCCCCTGGGAAAAAATATTTGGAGGAGACATATCTTTTGATAGAAAGCTATGTAAGGATAAATAATCAGCCATTGGTATGGAAGGAATCACTGAAGAATGCATTCAAATATTTAATCTTGTACAAGCATCATGCTTTACATTACTTTTAAGGAAACCCCTTAATTGTAGAATCAGATTTCAAGGATGAAAACCCTTGTCATCTCTCTAATCAAGGACAAAACTCCTTGAGGATTTACATTCCATTATTTTAAATGTGAAATTCTGAAGTAAACCATTAATCAGTTACATTTTATTATTTAAATTACTATTTTTAAGTGCAAATCTATATTTATAAAATATTATTTGAAAAGGAATTCCTAGTAATCCAAATTATCATAAAATATTCCAATTAGGGATATTACATTTTGGTATCAAAGCATATTAGTATTAGGGTTATTATGAAAAAAAAATTGACTGAGTTGTATGAATGTGACAAGATTTAAAAAAGAAAAAGTATTGCCTTGCAATCCTAAGATATCTACTAGAAGGTGGAATTAGCAAGTGAGAGAAATGGCTTAAGAAGTCGAAAAGAATCTTACCAAAAGAGTTGCTACACTAGAATTATGTATGGAAAGCATGATGAAGTCCCATGACACTATAACCACGCAACAAGAGCTCACAGCTAAGAGCCAAGAATCCATGGACATGGTGGTTCATGCAATAGCTAAGAAGCTTGGCATTAGAGAGAGAGAGACCCGTGAAGAAGATGGCAAAGAATAAGAGTTTGTGGATGAGAATAAACAGCCTCCAATAAAGGTAAAACTAAGGTAAAATCTGAACATACTCCTTTCAAAGTTGAGACTAAAGTTCAAATTAAGCCTTTTGAAGGACAAGTAGATGCAGAATTGCAAGAAAAAATGGTTGAAACAAATGGAGATATATTTTAGTGTGCATTAAGTTAAAGAGGCTCAAAAGATTTATCTTGCATGTCTCAAGTTGGAAGGTCGTGTTTTAATTTGGTGGTAATGTTATTTAGCATTTTCTAAAAAGAAGAATAAGCCAATTGTAAATAGGTGGGATGAATTCAAAGAGATGTTGCACAAGAACTTATATCCTATTAGGCATAAAACTGATCAGAAAATTAAGTGAGAGTATTACAAACAAGTAGCGGGTCAAAGCATGCAAAATTATAACATGAAATTCCATAGACAAGCCATGCTCATGGGATTGAACTTGGAATATGAAGACAACTTGACCAAGTCCTTGGGAGGTCTCCATACACGCCTATGGAGACAAGTCATCTCAAGTGAGCCACAAGACCTTGATGAGGCATGTGTACAAGCATACTACATTTGAGGAAGAAAAGAAGCAAGGAAAGGGGGAGCCCTCAAAGCAACATCAGTCCACAAATCAGTTTAAGAAAGAGAAAAACCAGCCTTACAAAACCTTCAAGAAGGGTAAGTGGAAAGTTAAGAGGAATGTTAGGTATTAGTGATAGGTCTCTTTTGATTTGGATGTATACGTCATGATCTAATGTTGATTTTGGTGTGCTTTTGCAGATGCTATGGCAAAGACGGCACAGTGGGGATCTATGATTGAGGCCACTCACCATGAGATCCTGGATACGGTGCTACCAAAGACTGATACGGCAGCTATCCCAGATCATGTAGCACAGAGACTGATACAACAACTATGCTAAATCTTGTAGTACCATATGTTGGGGAGCATGTTGGCCGATTGAAACTATTGCACAAGGGCTATAGCGACAAGAGCAGGCTGCACCTGCGATTGTGGTTCCGGCAGGAGATGTTGCGATATGGCAGCAGGTGGCTATGGCACAAATAGCATCAACCACACAGCAGGGTGCACACATGGCTACCACATTAGCAAGAGCAAAGCGAGAGAGAGCACTAGCATCTTGGGTTATAGGCCAACTGACACAACTAGCTAGAGTTGAGGGAGAGGCCAAAGGATTGCGATCTAGATCTCGTACTTTTGAGAGGTCCCTTAGAAAGGCCAAATCTACAGCTTCTTTGCATAGTGTGGCTCCTCACCCACCTTGGGGCAAAGGTGACCCATGGTTGTAGTTGTATCTATGTTGTGTTTTTTATTGTACGTATGATATGAAAACCTTTGATACATGTGTGTGTGTGTGGGTGCGTGTGTGGGTGTGTGTGGGTGTGTGTTGGTTTTGATTCCTTGTCTTCTACAAGGGTTTTAAGTTGATGTTGACATTAGCACTTGTGACATGGTAATGTAGCTTGATATCATGTGTGTATATGATGATGTTGGTGTGTTTCACTCTTTTCTAGCTAATGTGAGCATGCGCATTTTAAAAAGAACAAAACACAAAGCGTTAAAATGACATCTTAAATAAGTAGATAGAAAAATCAACCAACAAAAGATGTGAATAAATGATTATAAAACATATCAAAGTAAGATGAAAATCTAAAGGCAAGACATGAGATATGAAAAAGAAATGCAAGCAAAGTCGTAAATCACATCAAATGTAAAATAGATGAAAATTTATGACAAAACATATGATATGAAAAATACCTACAACGTTGTAAATCACATCAAATGTAAGATGAAAATCTAAAGCAAGACATAAGCTATAAAAAAGCACTGCAAAATATCCAATGTAAGATGGAAATCTAAAGCAAAAGATATGAAAGATTGTAAGAGGGTTGTAAAAACATCCAATCTAAGTAAATTAAAATATAAATCAAACAAAGGATATGTGACACATGGAAGCAAAGAATCAAATGAGTGAAAACCCGAAATCAGTGCTTGCACTAGAGTGTTTCGTACGAAGACATGACCATCTAGAGTTATAACTAAAATAAATGACGGAGATGGTTGTTGGGATTAGTATTTACATTGGGTAATATTGTAAAGTGAATAATTATGTGATAATTATTCACTAATAGATTATAGTTGGTAAATTAGTTATTATTAGTTAGGTAGATATGTTGTTATTATTACAATATATCTCGTATTGTTAGTAGTTAGTTGGTTTGTTAGCAGGTGAGAGATTGTAGGGGTATCACTATCCCTTGTATAGGAAACATATTTCCTATATACCTATGTAATGCTTATAATGTATTGCAAGAAGAATATTTTACAATACAAATGATTAATTTTGTAATTTAGTCTCTATGTGTTGGCTCTCTATGTGCTTAAAGCTTGTCCACATCTTATATGTGGTATCAAAGCGGGATTCTCTGATGGAGAATTAGAAGGATCTTAGGGGCAGGGCCATTGCACCGCTTGGTTGCCCAGTTAATAAGAGAAGAATAATGTGTGAAGGATTTTACAGTATAGTTTGATTTAGATTTTGTTTCTACAGTCCCTTCATATCTAGCCATATAATTTCTGTTATGTAACAGCCTGGTTATCTTCAGATCTGGTTTCCATCTATTCCATGTCAAGAGGAAGGAGTTGGTGTTGTGATTTGCAAATAGAGGTATCCAAAATTTGCATTCATAGACTATGGCTTCAAGTCCATTTTGTGCGCATCCAGAAATGGCATTGACATCTTATCATTTTGCATTCAAATTTACTGCGCATCAAGGTTTGTCCCTGGTCATATGGGCTTGAAAGATCTTTTTGAATGTAAAAGATCTCTCGGATCATTCGTCTCAACCTCAGTCGTCAACCAACTCCACTCCAACGGCTTTGTGTCCTCTACCCTCAAAATTGTGCTTCAACACACGTGTTGACTTCGAGATTCTCCAGTATCAGTTTGCATCTAAAGATCCAACGCCATCACATGCATGCATCCAAGCCACATGGCAATTGGTTTGCTAAGTCTATGTTTGTCAATAGACCATATGGAGATTAAGCTTGGAAAAGCATAGGACATCAATTTCATTCACCATCTCATTCACAAGATTCGTAGTATGCCAGCCATTTGTGTACCATCTATTTAAGCACTCTAATGCTTCATTTACCTTGGACCTGCACCTGTACATTCAAGATTTCAGTGTTGGAACTTTGCTTGCGTTGTCGAGCTTCTTTCACACATCCGATGCCAGCTCAAGAATCTACCACAGATCAACCTCACTTCAGAATAATACATAGTAAGTCAAGTCATTAGGTTAGTATAAGAGCTTTTATATTAACATTTAAGTCTTGGTCTTTTTATGAGTTTATTTTAAAGTCATATGTCATTAGATTAGATTGAGTCCAATGTGTTTTAAAAAGCTCTTAATATACTTTGTCATTTAGACTTTAGAGTCATTAGAGTTTTTGTATCTTGTCGTAAAATTGCAGTCTTTTGTCTTTCAATCGAGTCAAAGTCAATGTTGAAATTGTCAAAAGAGTCATTTTTTTGTTGTCAAGTATCATTTGGTGTCTAATTTAAAATTGTAAAAAAATTTAAAAAAATTGCCTTATAAATGCATTTTCAGTGGAAACCGACATCCATGTTATTTCACATTGCGGGAGGGAAACTATAACAATACACTCAATGTAGGAACTGGTGTGCTTCACATCTTCATCAACTGAATGAGCAGCTTCTCATGCTATAGGATGGAGGCAAACGGAGGTTGAGGGGCATTCAGCATCCCCTCGCAAGCCCCTAGCGACGGGACCGCATAACGGATTAGTGGCACTTGCATTTGTGCCAAAACGGTTGAAGCCAAGGACAATTTTCAGTGGCAATAAAGATTGTCTATGTTGTTTTTGTTTGGGAAGCAGCAAACATAGACAAAGGCGACAAAAGAAGACAATGAGGATTTAGTCCTCAAAATATTTTATTTTCTAGTATTATGTTGTGGAAAAAAAGAGTGTAAGCTATTCCTATGTAATCCCCTGTTGTAGAAACATTGTAGAATGTTGCTCAAAATGTACTATAGCACTCATGGATCTTGAAAAGGTTAGTGGTGATCCAGAAAACTACATGAGGTGAATAGGTTGATGGGTCCCTATTCATGTCCAAGTTTGTGGTAACGTTATTGAAAACCATGGACGGTTGACAACGAGTACCTTTCATTTTGTATCAAGATCATGAGGTCAGCGTCATTGGCGACATGTTGCAGTTCAAAAAACAGGATATGTTTAAACATGTAAAAACTAAGAGGGGAATGTTGAGATTAGTATTTACATTGGATAATATTGTAAAGTGAATAATTACATAAGTAATAATTCACTAATAGATTACAGTTGGTAAATTAGTTATTATTATTTAGGTAGATATATTGTTATTATAACAATATATCTCATATTATTAGTAGTTGGTTTGTTAGTAGGTGAAAGATTATAGGGAAATCACTATGCCATGTGTAGGAAACATATTTCATATATAACTATGTAATGCTTATAATGTATTGCAAGAAGAATATTTTACAATACAGAGGATTAATTTTGTAATTTAATCTCTCTGTTGGCTCTTTGTGTGCTTAAAGCTTGTCCACATCCTATAATGGTGCAGATATAAAATGCAATGGGCATTGGTGAGGATGGCCCAGTTGATTCCCCAAGGTCTTACAATGCAACTCACAAACTGGAAAGCCAAGAGACAAAATAATGAAAGCTAAGAGTCAAATCTTGAGGCAAAGAAATAGAAAAAGGACATGAAGAGGGAAGTGGTCAATAATCAACAATATCCACCAAGGGGATATTGGGAAGTGACAAAAGGTAATCAAAAAGAAGTAAGGCACCACAAGGATGACGTAGAAATCCTTAGCCGAAACAAGACACTATAATCAAGTGAGTAAGACTAAGGGCTTTCGACATCAAGGACCTAGAGAACTCCACCTAACAAGCGTGAGCTTGGGCTAACAAGTGAAGTATAAAGATCATCTATAAAGGCTAAATTCATGAAAAATAAAAGGATTGTGTCTTCTCACAATGTGTTCCCTGTTCCTCGGGACCCCTTACTTGGGTACTTGACATAAAGAAGAGGGAAGTGGTCAATAATCAACAATATCCACCAAGGGGATATTGGGAAGTGACAAAAGGTAATCAAAAGAAAGTAAGGCACCACAAGGATGACATAGAAATCCTTAACCAAAACAAGACACTATAATCAAGTGAGTAAGACTAATGGTTTTCGACATCAAGGACCTAGAGAACACCTAATAAGCGTGAGCTTGGGCTAACAAGTGAAGTATAAAGTTCCTTGGGACCCCTTATAGAGTCATTAGTCTACTACAAGAATTCGGTACTTGCCTAACAAAGCAGGTGGCACTAATGATAGATATGAGACCGCCTACCTCAGTCTACTGGCCTACCACACCCCAATGGACCTTAGCTATATCATGAGGCTAACTATGGAGTTTGAGCTTCGACTAGGATAGGGGGTGTGCCAAATGATATGATCATACCTTTTGGTGTGATCTTGACTTTTGAAAGATATTTCGCATTTTGAATTTTTTTTTCTTTTTTTTCACTTTGATATCTTGGCTTTTAACTCTTTTGGTTTTTTCTATTTTCCTCCCCCATACTAATTCGAAAGACTATCAATAGGTGCTAAAAAAAACACTAACATAAGAAAACTTAGACCTAACCACTAAAGAAGAGAATCTAAGGACCAAATTGCTTAGATACTCCTTAACTTGCACTTTAGAAAAGAGTGCAATCTCAAAACCGACCCATGTGCACCTCAAGGGAAAGGTAGGAAAGAAAAAAATGGGGATCGTGAAAGATTCGTCCAAAGATAATACAATGAAGATATACTAGTAGCTAACAACGAGGGGAGAGTTTTGCTTCGAAAGTGACTAGGCAACAAGGATCTAGAAATACATGAACATGTAAGTCAAGTCCCAAGTCCCAAGGTAATAACAAAGATAAGCCCTAAAAAAGGGGGTTGTTATGAGAGGTGGTATAAATTTCACTAGGGAAGCCACACAAATATACAATAGGTCTAGCACAAGCATTGATAGTAGTAAAAAAAAAAGAGAGAGGATAAACCCAAGAGGAAGATACATGAAACAGAAAGATACTGAGGAATTTGAAAAGATGTGAAGACCGAATATACCCAAGAGGGTAGAGATAATAAGGTGTTGAAAGAGGCATACGTTCTTGGTCGCCATCATTATCATCACTCCTTTCCCTGTCGTTGCTTTGTCCTTCGTCATTGCTTTGCGCCTGAGCCCTAGGGCTTCTTCTACATCGCTAGGGAAAGATGCACCTACTCTCGATCGCCTAGGCCAAGTCCACCATTGGCTAGCGGATATTGCTTCCGCCACATTTCTCTCTTCTTTGAGGGTCTGTTGGGTCCCAACCATCGAACTTTCTATAAGCTTCTCTAATACCATTGGGCAAGGCACTCAAGACAGGTTTAACTCTGCAACAACTGCACCATGTGAGGGTACAGTTAAGAAATCACCTGCAATCCAAGAGGTGGAATTGGGTGCCAATGTATTGAAAGTTGAAGACTGGTATTCATCCATTGCTGTAATTTGTTGCTTTCACAAACTTTGGCCAACCCTAGTTACCCTTCACTCTTGGATTTCCAAGTATTGGAAAACCCTCTAACGAAATTGTCATTCATCTCAGGGGTCAAGGTTTTTTTTATTGTGGTTTGCTCATCCGTTGCAGATAGAAATTTGCTTCTTCAAATGGGCCCCTAGTCAAAGAACAATGCACTATTATGTATGAATAATGAAACCTTGGTTCCCAACTTTTAATCGGCAACTGAAACTTTCTTTGTATCTCCAATTTGGGTCAGGTTGCCCAATCTACCCCTTCAATTCTGGATAGCGACCAAACTAATTGCTATTAGTAGTTCCCTTGGGAAAATCATTGATGTTGCCCCAAAGACTGCAAATCACACAAACTACTTTTGCTCGATTGTGCATTGAATTGAATCTTTCAAAAGGATCACCTAAAGAAATTAGGCTCAAGGTGGGTGAGCGTACTTGGACTCAACCTCTAGACTATGAACAAGTTGCCTTTAGGTGTAGAAGGTGCTTTGCACATGGCAATTTAATGGCTGCAATCCAAAGAAATTGGGGCTTTATTCGGCCAACAAGGAAGGCAAGCTTTCTTCTTGGTGCGATGGTGTTGAGCCTCATCATGAGTTGGTCAAATGTGATTCAAGTGAAACACCAGATTTACCGTCTATAACTTCTTTTGTATCTTCCCCTCAACATACTTTTGTTGGTTCCGCCTCAGTGATTTCTTCCTCTCCTCCCAAGGGTGTTGCTTCTACCAAGATCAAGGGTATTGCCTATGATGGTATCGATTCTGAGTCTCCCCTAGTATCTTCTCTACATAGTGCAGGGCAAGCTGTTTGAATTTGAGGTCTGAGTGATCCTCCTTTTGATGACCATTCAAGTGTAGTCCTTCCTCGGTTTGGTTCTAAGATGGATAATTCTATAAATTGGGCAATAGGTTCAAATAAGAAAAAGAAGCAAAATTATCACATGGAGTTCCATTAAACAAATCATTGTCTTAAGTGTGTGAGGTTTGGTCTTTCATTGCAATTATTTCTTACAAGTTGTTTTCTCCTCTTTGGAGGTTTGGTTTTCATTGCAATTGAATTCTGCAAGTTGTTTACTTCTCCTTGGAGGGTTTTATTATTAGTTATTTTGTTGGTGCCCATGGGTTATGGCTCAACCCTACCCATGTTTTGTTTTGAATGATTTTCATTTTTAATTTCACAGGTAAGGGACCTACCAACCCTTAATTATCGATCAAAAAATAAGGAGTTAACGGAGTAAATATACCAAAGAATCTGAAAAGACGCAATGGTTGAATAAACCTAAGAGGAAGCAGCGTGAAAATAAAGATATCAAAGAACTGGGAACATGTGCAATGGCAGAATAAAACCAAGGGATGCAATAAAGGTAAAGATACCAAAGGACCGGGAATGGGTGTGATGGCCGAATAAACCAAGAGGTGTAATAAAAGTAAAGATACCAAAGGACCGGGAACAAGTGCAATGACTGAATAAAACCAAGATGTGCAATAAAAGTAAAGATACCAAAGAACTAGAAATGGATGCAAAGCCCTGTCATGTCCCTCTTTTGTTAGGGACATTAGGGAAGACCCTTAGCCTTAACTCATTCCCAGGGGACTAAGGGACAAGAATAGAGGGAAAGAGTATTGAATGTTTTATTTGTAAAAGAGTAACTTTTTGAGAAGTTACTTTATGTTTCCTATTTCACTTAAAGAGGGGACCTTTAAGGGTCATGAAGGTTTATGTGATTTTAAATAAAGATCATAAGAAAAGGCATTTAAATAATTTAAGTTACCCTCCCTTCCTCTTTTGGACGCCACACTTGGAAGGCTATAAAAATAAAAATGAATCATTTGGAGAGATTATGTTATGTTTTTAATTTTGAAAACTGGTCTGTTAATACAAGAACGCTAAGCCATTTGTTTTGAAGACGGAACCCTTCAAGCAACGGAGTTGAGGAACGAAAACCCTCTTTCTTCTTTGAGTAGCTTTATTCAAAGGTTACCATTGAGTCACTAATTCCAATAAGGGTGTTTTACATACCATTTGGTCATTTTCAGGTTGGTGACTTGCTCTTGGGGAGTGGCGACTTGGTTTGGGGGTGAATTCCCATGTTTTTTGGGGGTTTTGTATCATAATGACCATAGTTGAAAAACTCGTTTAAAACCCTACAAGTTTTTTTCGAAACGAGTTTTTCATGTTAGAACTCGCAGCCAAAAACTCGCTGAAAACTCGTTGAGTACTTGCAAAAAACTCGCACGATCTAGGTATGAAGCCCGTGGATGGCAAAAAGGGCATTTTGTTTTGTTTTTTCATCTATTCTTCACTCTTGCTTGACCAAAAACCCACTCCAAGGCATTTTGCATCGAGACGAGATTTGAAGAAGATTTTCATCGTATTTCGAAGGCAAATTGGATTTTCAGGTAGGTTTTATGATTTTTCTTATTCTTTCTTATTTTTCTTCATTTTTGTTGATTCTATGTTTAAAAAACATTATGAATGTACTGTAAAAAAGATTTAAATACATTTATATTGTTGAAAAGAAGATTTGGATTCATCAAAACAAAAGAATGACACATTTTTCTGATTTTTTTACATATTTTGCTGATTATTTCATTTTTTTTAAATTTTCTTCAAACCCTAGTTATTTTTTTAATTTTGAATCCTCTTTTTTGTTGAAAACATGTTTACAATCTTAGATTAGCTTAATTTTTTACTAATTTAAAGTAATTTTCTGATTTTTACATTTTTTTCACATTTTTTTGAAAACCTAATTTATTATTTTCTTTTTTTAATCCATTTTTTTTTATAAAAATGTTTAGAATCTTAGATTAGTTTAGATTTTTACTAATTTAAAGTAATCTATTTTGATTTAATCTAATTTAGCTTGTTTTTAAATTTTCTATCAAAAAACTAACAAGTTGTGCTTTCACTTTGTCATTGTGTGTAGGTTAATTGATAATGGCTTCTGAATCCGCTTCTACCTCAAGCTCAGCCCCATCCATGCCTGGGGGATTTGTAGGCACTCGTCCAGCAAGAGCTAGAGATCTTGCTTGGAAATATGCATATGAAGGACCAGAACATAATTCAGTCTATTGCATTAGATGTCAAAATGTATACCGTGTAGGCATCAATCGCTTCAAATACCACCTTGCTGGTATCCCTCAATGTGATGCTAAGGGTTGCATAAACACCAACGAGGAGATAAAAAGACAAATGCATGCCATACTTGTAGCTGCAGAAAAAAAAATGCAAAGAGCGAAAACAAAAGCAGCAATGCAAGCAGCGATAGCTTCTTCTCAAGGTGCTCCAGCCAACCTTGAGTCCGATGATGATGTAGCAGGCATAGTGGGCTCTCTTCGTGGTCCACGTGTGCGAAGGCAATTGCTGAAACCCACCACCACCTCAATCCCTTCATCTACTTCTAGTAGAGCACCAGGATCAGCTCCTACGGGTTCACGCATGCATGATTTTTTTGTGCCTAGAAACACACCTGGTGCACAACCTTCTTTAGAGGCAACTGGGTGGAATAGAGACGTGCATGAGCAGACAAACGTTGCTTGTGCGGACTTTTAGTACTTCAACATCCCTTTCAATGTGGCAAGCTCACCTTACTGGCACAATTTGGTGACCACTTGACAATTGCAGAGAAAGGCTACAACGCGCCTTCTCGCAAAGATTTGAGTGAAAGGTTAGTTTGTGTTCTTTAATTTATGTTTTTTAAGTTTAATTTAAGTTTTTTTTTGTTTACAAATTAAAATTGTGTACTTAGTTTCACTTTGTACTTAGGTTGCTTCCTAGTGCAACTGAAAGGGCAAGGGCAGTGATAGAAAAATAAAGAGAAGAATGGCAAAAATATGGTTGTACTATTCTTTCTGATGGGTGGACGGATGGTAAAAACCATACCATCATTAAATTTTTAGTTTCTTGCAAAAGATGAGGTGGTGTTCTTGAAATCGTGGATGCCTCCAACATAATAAAAAATGTATAAAATTTGGCTAAAATGTTGGAGCAAGTGTGCATGGAAGTTGGAATTGAAAATGTGGTGCAAATCATAACTGACAATGCAACAGCATATGTAGCAGCAGGAAGAATCCTCCAAGATAAACACCACACAATTTTTTGAACAGCATGCGCTGCCCATGTCCTTGACCTTCTTTTGGGGAACATAGGAAAAATAGACTGGGTCACACTGATTGTAGAGGATGGGAGGAGGATCACTAGATTTATCTACAATCACCCTTGGGCTCTTCACTTGATAAGGGAGCACACCCAAGGGAGAGAATTGGTGAGATCCGATGTGACAAGGTTTGCAACGGTTTTCTTAACATTGCAAAGCATTCTTGGTGCATTGACGGCTTTGAACAAATGTTTGTGAGTCAAGCATGACTAGACTCAACTTATTCGAAAAAATCGGAAGGAGATAAGAGTTTCAAGCATTCTCTTGGACGTCTTCTTTGCACAAAAAGCTACAGAGATTGTGAAGGTAACTTCAAAACTTTGAATCTAAATTCAAATTGAATATTTTTTTTGATGTCTTTCATTGTAAATTTGTAAATTGTAACTCTAATCTTTTTTGCATTTTTAAATTTATATTGTAGGTGTCAGAGCCCTTGGTTAGATTCTCGGCTTGGTGGATGGGGATAAAACTCCAAAGGGGTATCTTTATGAGGCCATGGATATGGCCAAGGAGGCTATTAGAAATTATTATAAGGGGGACCACCTCAATTTTGATTCTATTTGGGAGATTATTGACAGGAGGTGGAACCATCAACTCCACCAACCCCTCCATGCAGCAGAGTACTTCTTGAACTCTCGTTTCTTCCATTCAAGGACCTATGCAGATCCTACTGGAGAGGTTATAAAAGGCCTCACTACTTGCATTCAGAGGATGACATCCACAATTGGGGAGGCGGACCTCATTGTTAACGAATTGCAAAGTTATAGGGAAAAAAAGGGTGCACTCTTCTCTTCAGACCTGGCAAAAAAAGCAATAACAATCAACCACCGGGTATAAAATCTGAAATTTACAAGTTACAAGTTACAAAAAATGATAATTACAAGTTACAAGTTTGTAACTCTTTTTTTTTTTTTTTTATAGATGTTTGGTGGACAAATTGGGGTGAAAAAACCCCAAATCTTCAAAAATTTGCCCTCCATGTCTTATGCCAACCTTGTAGTTCGTCCAATTGTGAGCACAATTGGAGCTTGTTTGAGGCCATCCACACAAAGAAAAGGAACAAACTAGCTCAAAAATGCGTCAATGACCTTGTCTATGTGCAATATAATCTTTGATTGTGCACAAGAAAGGTAAAAGAAATATCAGATGATCCAATTGATTTGGATGAGATAGATCCATACAGTAATTGGACAGGGTGGGGAGAGTAGCCTCCATTGTTTTCTGAGGATGACATTTATGAATTAGAACGACAGGCAATGGAGGAGGGGGGTGGATTTGCATTCTCATTGGATGACTTTGAGGATGACCCTGAGGAGTCATTACCAGTGCCACCACCAGCAGCTGCAACAGGATCTACATCCAAGATGGAGGTAGAGAATCCACGGGCACAACAGGAGCAGAGTCCTGCGACTAGACCCTCTCCCGATCCCCTCCTGAGATCTAGACATGGGAAGAGGAAGATGTGAATTTGTAAAAACTAAAATATATTAATGTTTATGTAGTATTTACTTTTAGTTTTACAAAAACAATTCGCTATTTTCATTTTGTTTCAAACTATCATATCTGTGCATTGAGCATTCTACATGAGGATGCCATTTTGTATCTAATTTTCTTTCAAATCAATCAAATACAACTTGTTTCTTCTATGTACTCATTTATTGACTCATTGGATGTCTTATCTTTGAATTTTGCAAAAAAATTGCGTTTTTAGTGAAGTTTAAGCAATTTTTTAAATTGTCGAGTTTTTTCCGAAACGAGTTTTCCGGACTTGCCGGGTACTTGCAAATGGCGAGTTTTCCAACTATGCTAAGGACAATTCTAGAATTTATCCTATTTTTCTGCATAGTGGTGACTTGCTTTGAGAGATTTTTGGATTTCATGTGAATGTCAAATTGTTGTGAATTAAATTTTGTAATTTTCTTATATATTTCCAGCTTGGGTGATTGGGTTTTTGGGCTTTTTTAGCCATAAAGACATTCAGAAAATTCACTAAAAATTTTATCTTTCATTGGATTAATATTTATGCAATTTACTAAGGGTTTCATGAGATTTGTTGCATGATCAGACATCTATAATTTTCAATTTACCATTGCAAACAAGGGCGCCTAGGATTTTGAAGAATAATTCTATTTTGAAAGGGTCATAACTTCTTGTTTGGAGCAGCTAATGATTGCTTGGGGTTTGAAATATTTTTAAGCTAATTTTGAACTATATTTGAAGGTATTTTGACAGCTAGGGTTTGCTGCAATAAAATCAAAATTCCCCTTTTTGAAGTAGGGTTTTCAAATAATTTTAATATTCAACAAATCGTCTTATTTTGGGACATTTCAGTGATATCAGAGCCAATTTCTTGGCCAGTTGTGGGGTGTGAGTGACTTCAATGGATTGGCAACCTAAGTTTTTGCCAAAAGAGGAATACAAAAATCCAATTCTAAAAGTAGGGATGAAGAAGAGGGCAATGGATGAAACCATGGATAAATTGTTGCAAGCCATGGAGAATTATCAAAGGCAACTAAAGGCACTAAGTCCCAAGCATGTGGCAAAGTATATGGAGTTAAGCCCTAGACCACAAAAGTCTTCTCTGGAAGAAGAAAAGACTGAACTACATATGAATGATGAGCTTCAAAAATCAGAAATTCAAGGGCAGCCAAGTGACAGTTTTCAGCAAGTTATGGAGCAACCAATGGGATTGCAATGGATAGACACTAAGGTGGAAGTAACAAAAAAATCAGAACTTCCAAGGATAGAACAAGGAGAAGTTGTTCAACAACTTCATGAGCAACCAAAAGATCCACAATAGAGTTTGGATATCGATAAAAAAGCTATAATAGAAAGGTATGTCATAAAAGAAAAATTTTACATTATTTCTTATCATAGATCATTTTCTTTGCCTAATTTCAGATTTCAAAATGATACTTGGAAGAAACAATATTGTTGTTAACTCTTGAAAAGGAGGCCCAAGTCTTAACAAGGTTGGACAAGGCAAAGAGATCCCTTGAAAGGGGGATGCCAAATAAAAAAGGAGAACACTTGGAAGCAATGGTTGCTAAGGTTGATTTGCGTACAATTAAGTATGCAATGGAATCCACAAAATCGGAAGTGGCAAATGTTGATATTGATATTGATATTGCCCACAATAAGAAAGAGATAAAAAGCTTTAATTGGAGAAGGGAATTCTCCCATGTTAATTCAAGGATTGGGTATGATGAATTTCTAACATGGTTGTGGGATCCAGGTGAACCCTATAAGCATGATTTTGTTATTATGTTATGTTGTGAAACAAAGGACAAAGCTTGGACCCTCATGGAAAGGGGCATAAGCAAGAAGTACCATGATCCAAAGATCAAAGGAAGGGTTGTAACACATTCACTATTGTTTTCCACATTCTAAGTTTGTTTTCCCTAAAAAAGATTGTTGCCATGGTGAGTATTGGCCCTAAGAAGGTAGTGCCCCTCACATCCCAACACCATGAGAGTAGTTCAAGCATGTATAAGTGGAATTCCAGTCACTATAAAGAGAAGATTGAAGAGGGAAAAAGCATGCCACAGCCATGATAAGAGAAAGCAGAGACACAAAAAGAAAGGCCATATCATGTTCATAAGGCATGATGGAATAATTGGAAAAGTGTTGCTAAACACTATTGTATTGGCTAATATGTTTGCTCCATGTGTAGGATCAATAAGGAAACCAGTTGCAATGGCAACAAGGAGTGCACAAGGTGCCAAAAGTTTTGAATGGGGGTAGCCACTATGGTGTCTTAAAAATCATCACATTCCATGTTTGAAGGAGTTGGGCAATCCGGAAAATGATAAGATGCCATTGGAGGTGACATCAAAGGCCATGGAAAGAGTCTTTCCCAAGAAGAATGTGATAAGGACAGCAAAAAAAGATGTCATTTCTAAGTTGGAACAGCCAACTCTCATGGATAAAATTGGTCACATACATGACTTGTTGAGTAGGGCAAAGATGGAAGAGAATTACCCTTACAAAGAAATCAATAAATGGGTCACAGGGCAGCCTTTAAGGTATCTAAAAAACTATCAAATTTGTTTTTGTATGCGCTGGTTTCTAAGGCATGAGGGCAGATCCGAAATTTGCATAAAAGACCAATTTAAGGGATGCAAACAAAAATCAGATTTGACTGCGAAATTTCAAAGTCTTTTGGGTTATAAGAATGGCGAGTTTGGAGGGACAAATCAGCTGACTGTTGAGGTCAAAATTTAATTTTTTTGAGCACCTTACAGCCCTAACCCATTCTGAAAATGTCATTTCAAGGTCTGAATTTTGGTAATTAAACAATTTTGAGTGGTTAGGGCAGGTTCAGCCACCTTATGAAAACGAAAATGTTGATCTTTTGAGCATGCTACAGCCCATGGCGAGTTCCGAAAAGTCATACTCAAGGTCTGAATTTTATTACTCAGAAATTTCTGAGTTGATAAAGATGGTTCAGCCACCTATGGAAGGTAAAAAAGTTGAAAAGTGGGGTAAACTACAGCCCCTAACAAAAACCTACAGTGGCATGTAAGAGTGATCAAAGGGTTTGTTGAAAGGAAACCATGTTAATTTGATACCGAGTTATGAAGAAAATTATTTAATCTCTTTTTCTCTAAGCCCTACCAATTCTGAAAATATATGCTTAAAATTAGTGTTGAAAAGGATTAAAATTCCATATGTGAGGAGGATAAGAAGTCTTGAAATTTGCATTGGGAAGAGGTTGCAATGCACTAAAAAAATTATGAGTTTTTTATGTCAATTCAGCTAAGCATATATTCTGAAAATGTGATGAATAAGGTGTTAACCTAGCTAGATGAATGCACCCCAAGGTCTAAAATCAAGAGAACACTTAGTGTTGGTATTAGTGAAGGGACAAATAAGCAACTTCAGCTGAACATATGTACATGGAACAAAGTAAAAAAGAGCAATGAACAACACCCTACAAAGTCTGAATTTGCAAGAAAGTGTAGGTTTTTCTTTGAAGGCAAAGGTCCAATTGATGCATCACTCTTCCAAGGTATGCAACTTCCATGTTTGTGGGACTCAACATGTGCTTTCAAGACCATCAAGGTATATATAGAGGGCAGCACTTTAACATTTTTCAATTTTGATTTATTTTGCTTGCTTATGTCCATAGTGTCTCTTTTATGTGGCATAGACATGAAAGGGTTGTCGGAAACCATATTGGTGAAGGATGGGTTGGCTCCAATAAAGATGTACAAGGTTGTTGCAACTCAAAATTGCCCACATAACAAATGGTTCAGGTTTATAAAAGAGTTGGTTCGCTCCAAGACAAGAAGACACGTGAATTTATGGACCAAGGGTGGAGTTACCACTTCACTGATGAGTCTCCAGCCCTTGGGAGATTCAAATTTGAGAGTCTGAAGGGTAGAATCAAGAGTATATGCAGCTGTTATTAGTCGCATAAGATGGAATACGCTTGGGGCAGCAAGGTATTAAAAATAAAAAACATTTTTCGAGAGGGTAAGGAGGATGCTAGGGGCTGCACCGTGCCTAGAAATGAGGAGTTTGGAGCCATACTCCATAAAGAAAGCAATGCCAAAAATACAAAAGGTGAAGTGGAAGATAATTTTTTGGACTAATGTGTTTGCTTCATATGCAGATATTGATACAAGGGCAATCAAGGCCCTAATACTTGAAGACTACCTAGCTGGAACACAATTTTTCAGCCACCTTTGCGATGCCAACTTTGAAGATTTTCTTGTTTTCAGCATTTTATGGACATTTTTTGAACACTTGGGCTTAAAAGCAAGAATTAAAAATATGAAGTACTACTATTCTTTCATTTTCAGCTTGCTTAAGCAACAAGGAAACTTCATCTACAGCTGTAGAAGACATTATCGCGAGGAGTCTTTCTATTGGGAAGGACCTAGGTTCGAGTTTGGCACAAAACCTATAGTGGAGATAGCACTTTGGTTATTTTTACTGCTCAAGGATAAGCAATTTTGGACAAGAAGGATTGTCATGTCCCTCTTTTGTTAGGGATATTAGGGAAGACCCTTAGCCTTAACTTATTCCCGGAGTGTTAAGAGACAAGCATAAAGGGAAAGAGTATTGAATGTTTTGATTGAATAATTCTAAAAGAGTACATTTTCGAGAAATCACTTTATGTTTGTAATTTCACTTAAAAAGGGGACCTTTAAGGGTCATAAAGGCTTAAGTGATTTTAAGAAAAGATCGTAAGAAAAGGTCTTTTAAATTATTTAAGTTACCCTCCCTTCCTCTTTTGGGCGCCACACTTGGAGGGCTATAAAAGTAAAAAAAGAATCATTTGGAGAGGTTATGTTATAATTTTGATTTTGAAAATGGGTCTATTAGCACGGAAACACTAAGCCATTTGCTTTGAAGACGAAACCCTTCAAGCAACAAAGTTAAAGGACGAAAACCCTCTTTCTTCTTTTGAGGTAGATTCATTCAAAGATTACCATTGCAGTCATCTATTCCTACAAGGGTGTTTTACACACCATTTGGTCATTTTCAGGTTGACGACTAGCTCTTGGGAAGTGGCCACCTGGTTGGGGGTGAATTCTCATGTTTTGGGGAGGTTTTGTGCCCTAAGGACAATTATGGAATTTATTCTATTTTTCTGCATAGTGGCGACTTGCTTTGGGAGAGTTTTGGACTTCATGTGAAGGTCAAATTAACGTGGATTAAATTCTGTAATTTTCTTATAAATTCTGTAATTCTGTAATTTTCTTATATGAAAGGCAAATTTTTTCTTGAATTTTATTTTGGAAGGGTCATAACTTCTTGTTTGGAGCCGCTGATGATTGCTTGGGGTTTGACATATTTTTAAGCTAATTTTCAGCTATATTTGAAGGTGTTTTGACAGCTAAGATTTGTTGCAATAAAATCAAAAAAAATCATTTTGAAGGTGTTATCACTCTGGAGTGCACCATGTTTGAAGATGTGCAAAGCACACCCTCACTCTAGCTGATACAATTGGAACTTCTTTGAGTGTGGATGACTCTTTAATGAGAAAAACCTCCAGAAAGCGTTGGTTCCCTTTAGATTTTTTCAATAAACTTGACTACTGTGATTTTTGTCATTTTTTGGGGTGAAAAGGGAGAAAGAAACTGAACAAGAAAATATAATTAAAAGGGGGTGATACACCTGAATTGTCAAAACCCTCTGAAGTTACTGAAATCAGTGCACACATATAATCAAATGAAATATATAATTCTGTCCTTAAGCATAAATATTTTAGATGAAGAGTTGAAAAACTCTTCAAATGCCCTGCAAAAGGGTGAGGAAGAGATAAGTGAGGAAGGGACCTGCAAAAGGAGATAAATCTCACTTATACGTTGATACACAATCAGATTACACACTATCCCCTGTCAAAACTCAGATCCAAAATAATCACTTCTTTATTGATGATTGGTCCAGCTTACAAGTTCTTCTTTCCAAACTTCAAGGATCTTTTTCAATGGCTTGACTAAGCCAATAAATAGCCTTTTTCAAACCCTGAAATAGCCTTAAGTGCAGTTCTAAAAAAGGAAAGGGTTAGTCTTGGTTAATTAACTAAGACTTAACACCTTTTTACAATATAGAATATTCAATAAAATCTTTCTTTTACAAAAATGCATGCATTTTCAAACATTGGCGTAGAAGTATCACAGTGAGGCCAAATTTGAGAGGTTAACTCTTAAAATAAACAAGACACTCTCCAAGAAAACTCCAAACATGCATGAATCCAAGGTGGCGTAGAAGAATGGACGGTGGAATTATGAAAGTCAAACTTCTCTTTGCATGGTATATTATGCCAATATCTAAATAAGGAACTCCATTTGATTCATTTGCAAGCTGAGCTAGAGGAAGAGATATTCTCGTTTGCATGAAAAACCAAGAAGATGTGCAATGAATTTTGTCCAATCAACTCCACTTGGACTGCTAGAACGTTGAGAGCCTTGCAACGTGAGAACGCCAAAATTAGAAGTCAACCCTGAGCTGAGTTGGAAGTTGAGTTGAAACGTTTGGATGCATGAGAGTGACTAGTCAAACCATGGAGAAGCGTGACTTTAACAACCAGTCAACTGAAGATTTGACTAGTCAATCGTAAATAGCCTCTGCTTTGTATGGAAATCCACGTTGACTCCGTCGTTTGCATGCATTTCCTTGGGCTTATCTACTTATGGCTTTTGGCTATATTTGTTCATTGATTTACTCGAACAAAAGTCTGTAACTTTCCGTGTCCATTCCCTCAGATTTTTTCCTATGTATCTCTTTGGCAATTTTCCTAGCATTATTTCCCCTTGGCTTGTTTATTCTTTCGGATTATTTTGCTTTTCCCTTGGTCTATCCTCTGGACTTTGTCTCTGTCTAAATCTTGGTACATACCCTTGCTTGTATTTTATTTGGGTTTTATTCCTTCAGGTTTGTTCTTTTCATCTTCGGATTACCCTGCTTGCCCCTTGTTTTGTTTTGTTTTTTTTTGCACGGTCAAATTTCCCGCGGACAAAAAGCCCGAGGGAATTGTCTAAGGCTTTCCTTGTTCCTGTCTATTTCCCTTCGGGCTTATTGTCATGTCCCATTTCTTTCGTATTTTTGTCTTTCCAACCCCCCAAAGGAATTCCTTC
This sequence comes from Torreya grandis, assembly GCA_037957365.1. Lineage (NCBI taxonomy): Eukaryota > Viridiplantae > Streptophyta > Pinopsida > Cupressales > Taxaceae > Torreya > Torreya grandis. Next base: position 1,638,372 of record JARHVA010001608.1, read on the forward strand.
GGACTTTTTGTTCGAGTCCTTTGTCATTTTCTCGCAGACTTTTTATTTTCGTTGTTCCTTTTGGCTTGTTCCTTCCGGCTTGTAGAGTAACCTTCCCGAAGGGTACATGCCCTTCGGGATTTTTGAAATTGTCCTCCGGAAGCTTAAAAATGACCCTTCGGCCTTAAAATGAGCCTTTTCGAAGGGTAGTTGTCCTTCGAAATTCTTGTCAATGACCCTTCCAAAGGACACATGCCCTTCCAAAGGCTCCAAAGCAAATTTGATCTTCATTCTTCCTTTGATTGCTTGATGAGATTATTTGCACTAATCATATATATGGAGACCATTATTCTTGGAACCTTATGACTTCATTGAATTTCTTGACTTTCTTCACTTTATCATATTACCCAAGACCTACAAACTCTCTCTCATATCCATGTTGCCCCTTGATCAACCCTAGTTCTCTTGAAATGAAACAAGGTGACTTGTTGCGTATAGGTCTTCAGATATCTCTCATCCTCCTTATCTTTATCGCAACATCATGACGAAAAAAAACCTAACTGTTATAACATTGTTGTAGGTGTTCACTTGACTGTGCTTGATGCCCTTGAAGATCTACAAACACCTTTATCAATGCTTATGACCCTTTGATCATGTTTTGGCTCCCTAATTCATCATGGCTGCATTTGATATTTTGACTGTCCACATATCACCTTATTCATGCCTTTAGACTATAGATCACTAGTTTGGCCATCCACATAGGTGATTTGACTGTTCTGGGAAAGTTTCAAATAATAAGGGTAGTAATTTGGCCTTGACAGGGCAAATTACTAACAGTAGGGTTTTCAAATAATCCTAATATTCAGCAAATCGTCCTATTTTGGGACATTTGATGGCCGAATAAAACCAAAAGGTGTAATAAAAGTATGCTAAGAAAATAAATGCACAAAATTAAAGATCATCATGTAAGAAAGTGAATAGCGAGAAACATGTAATGCTAAAGATAGGAACGTCAAATCAAAACATGTGACAAATGTGAAGTAAAGAATATGATATAATCAATAATTTCTCACAAATAACTTGCAATGTGTGTGCACACACCATCAACATCATAAATTTCTCATAACTGATTTCTCGCCTTAACCATGTTCTCTTCTACTCTCTTAGGCACTGTATTAAAAACCGTGGGTACCCACAAAAAACCTGCAAAATTTATTATAATGGTTAACCATTTAACTAACTGTGGTCTGGGTAGCATCCCCAAACCCATGGTTAACTGCGGGTTTGGGGATGCTACCCAGCAACGACCCGCCAAACCAAAAAATATACAAGTCTTATTATGTCATTTTCCCGTCAAGTTTTTCGTGCCTCCCCCTGTGTGTTGTGCGTGTATGCATCGACGATTGGAGGACTATGTCGAAGCTTGGGGGTTAAAATTGCTATTGGTTGATGTAATACCCATTACCCAACCTACAATTGCAACTACTCGCAATGTGATCCTTGCCGTGCCCTTGGCCCTTGGGACTCTGGAGTATTCCGTAAACAACACTAGCAAGTTTGAGTTTTGAAATATTAACAGTATTTTACTATTTATTATATTAAAAAATTTATCATTCATGACATATTGTATTATTATCAAACTGTATTTCACTATAAAACACGCTCTAATAATAATATATTAAATTTTTAATTATTAATAATTTAATATAAATAAAATCCAACCATAGTAGAAAAACTCGTAAAACGCAATTACTCAACAGCCAAAAAATTCTCGAGTCTTTTTATTAAAATATAGTAGATAATCATAAAATTATAAAACAATCTCTGTATGATCAAAATGTGTTTTTCAGAATACAGTAAATAAAAAGTCATTACATTGTATCATATTATTACATTGTATTCTATTGAGTCTTGCAAGTTGAGTTTTTAATTTTATCATATTGTAACTTCATGAATTGTAATCACTAATCATATACTATTGTAACTTGTTTGCAATTGCATATTATAACTTCAAAATGGCATCCGATTCTCATGACGGTAGGCCTAAAAAATTTAATGGCCCAACTTAGAAACATTGTTGTGAAGGCCCCGAACTCAACTCTATAATATGCAATTATTGCGTGTTTAAGATGAGAGCAACGATGAATCACCTCAAGTACCATATAATACGGCTTCCAAGGAATGTTGTGCAAATATGTGACAAAGTGCCACCTAAGGCTCAAAGAGAGATGGTTGTTGTCCTAGCAACGTATGAAGAGAAAAAAAATGAAAAAAAAACATTGTTGATGCACTTGCAGCTGTGACGAATAGGGAGTAGCAAGAGCTAAATCTGATGAGTTGGCAACATTTAGGTCTTCTTTTGCCCCAAGGGTGGTTCGAGGATAGGGCCCACCTAGTGGAGATAATTCAAGTTCACTTTTACAAGTTTTTTTGTTCTTCAGAGTACCCCTGAGGCAGAACCTTCACTAGAAGGTATGGCTTGAAATAGGGAATTGAATAATGAAGCAAGGGTGGCAGTGGCAAATTTCTAGTACTATAACATCTCATTCAATGTGCAAAAGGCCCATATTGAGAGAATCTGGGAACTGTTTTGACCGTTGTTGGAAAGAGATTCAAGGCCCCTGCTCCTCATGACTTGAGAGGTCCATTGTTAGAGGATGCTATGAAAAATACAGAGATCATTGTAGATGAGCAAAGAAGAATATGGCGCAAGAAAGGTTGCAGCAATTTGTTTGATGGGTGGACAGATGGAAGGAACTGCACCTTGATTAATTTTCTAGTGCCTTCAACTGAACAGCTAGTATTCTTAAAGTCCATTGATGCCTCCGACAAAGTAAAAAATGCAAACACTTCGTGTGATATGTTGGACGAAGTGGTCATGGAGATGTATGTGGTGAACGTTGTCCAAGTTGTGACCGACAATACAACAGCTTATGTAGCAGTGGAGAGACTTATTGAGGAGAGACACCCGTCACTTTTTTGGAGCCCATGCTCATTGCATTGCATTGATCTATTGTTTGAAGACATAGGAAAGATGTCATGGGTGAAAATTGTGGTCAAAGAAGTGAAGAATAACACAAAGTACATCTACAATCATCTTTGGGTGCTGAGATTAATGAGAGAGCACACCAATGAAAAAGATCTTGCGCAACCGAGAGCCACAAGATTTGCTATGAACTTCATCACATTGCAGAGCATGGTAGCCTCCATAACATCTCTTAAGCAGATGTTTGTGAGCACATAGTGGGTGGAGTCTCCCTAAAGCAAGAAAACTGAAAGTAGGGTCATCAAAGTAACTTTAGACTTAACTTTTTTTAGTTATCATTTATTTCTTTTTAAAAAAACGACTCAAATTTATCTTAATTCTAATTTTAAAATTATACATTATTTGTTTTTAGGTGTCAGCACCTCTAGTTAGAGTTCTTCGATTGGTGGATGGAGAAAAGATTCTGATGAGAGTATTTGTATGAGGCCAAGGAGAGCATAGCAAATTATTACGGGCAAAATAAAAAAAAGGGCCCATTTGGCACCTGATTGATCATAGATGAACAACCAACTCCATTGACATATACATGCAACACCCTACTACTTGAACCCCAAATTTTTCTTTGTGGATTCATTTAGGGTTGATGAGGAGGTCATGGATGGTCTAAATATATGCATAGAGAGGATGGTCCTTAACGAAGCCACTAGAAATATAATTGTGGATGAGCTACAGATTTACAAGAGTGCAAAAATAAAACTCTTTTGTTCGCCTCTATGCATTCGAAGGAGAACAACCCAGTAAACAAATAAAATTTAAAAAAAAAATCAAATTGAATCCTTTAGGTTTTGAATGTATCATTGTAATGTCGTTATTTCTTTATAAATGTACACATAGTTGCCTTACAAAGTTATAAATCTCTTATTACAGATTTGTTGTGGGAAAATTACGGTACAAGGACACCAAATCTTTAATAATTAGCCATCTGCATCTTGTCTCAGCGATTTAGTGTTTCTGGGTGTGAAAAAAATTCGAGTGTGTTTGAGGCCATTCACACAAAGAAGTGCAATAGGCTGACAACACAACGCCTCAATGACCTTGTGTTTGTGCAGTACAATCTTCACATCTGTGTGAAACAAGTGGAAGAGAAAGATAGTCACAAGGTAATTGACTTGGATGACATTGATCTATAATCAGATGTAATCATTGAGTCTGATAATATGCAGCATGTAATGTTCTCTTTTCTAAAAATAGAATTATATTATTAAAATAAAAAATATTCTTAAATACTTTAAATAAAACTAAAGTTTTAATTGCCAAAAGTGAATACGTCAGCAACTCCTTTCTATTTTGATTTGTAATAAAGAAGGGGACTCCTATAATTTGATAAAAGTCGGTCCTTAATTTATAAAGGATATTGAAAAAAAATGATATAAAAAGGAGAATGAGGTTCATTTTGAACGCTCATGTTATGTTTGTTGAATTGAATTTTAAGTTTGAACATGGAACGCTTGGTTTATCTCCACTAAAGACGAAAACCTTCACTGAAAATCTAAAGTTAAGGGCGGAAACCCTTACCCTCATTTGGCAACTTCATTTCAGAGGTTGCAACAAGCATAATTGATTAGTTTAGAATTCCTAAGGCATCATCAAGTGGAGCGCAACAGTTGGCCGGGTTCTAAGAGTGAAGAGTTGTTGTTGGAGACCCTCTTGGAGGGCAGCGAATCACTTTGAAGGGTTGTTTGAAATCAGCAAACCATTTGGATGCCTTTCCAAGGGTGGAGACCCACATTCGAAGGAAAATTTGCCTATCATTGGGGTAGATTATTGATATTTTGATATTTTTGTCATCAAATGGTAAGCTAGTATTTATTATTGAATTTTCAGACTTATATGTGCATGCAAAAATCAGATTTGAAAAAAATTTAAGTTGTAATTATTCTGAAATTTTTGACAATTATTGAATGGTAAAATATTGCAATTTGTGCCCTAGTTTCATATTTCCAGAATTCTGAATTGTTGTGTTAAGATTTGTGGTTAATTTCCAAATTTGCATAATATGCCCTAAAGAGGATATTACAATGGTATTAGAGCCAAATTCTTAGCTAGTTGTGGGGGTTTGAGTTGGATTCATGCCAAACAGTGATGGGGAAGTGAAGTACTACGAAAGGGAAACTTGGAACAGCCAAGGCAGAGAAACATGGATGACCCGGATAGGGTTAGTTTTGAAAGAATCACCCAAAATCAAGAGCGGTTGACGAAAATGATGGCTAAATTCATCCAAACCATGAAGGATATGAATGGACTCAAGCCACACAATGGTGAAGGCAACACTTCAAGCACATACAACAACCCTTCCCCTCCACCTAGGGTGATAGTTGGATCTACACGAAGGCCTAAGTAGCCCAACTTCCTTCATAGGGAGGAAGTCATTCTAAAAAGGGAGGAGCAAACTTCTATACGGAATGATATGGATGCAAACTATGAGGAGTATATGACTTTTCCACCAACAATCAGAGAAGAAATGAAACTTGCATATTTCGTGGCATTGAAAAAAGGCAAGTATGGTTCTGAGGCTGGTCATAAACCAAGGAACAATCCAAAAGATCTTCAGCATGCCTTGAGAAAGGAATAGAAAAAGAATTTCCAAATTGTAAGAAGGGAGAATGAAGAAAAATCTGAGTTGCAAATAATTTTAAAGGAAAATGATGGGAAGTCAAATGCTCATGAGAATTCAAAGGAGGAAAAAAGTTAGTGAGCAGCCCATAAAGGAATCCACTATACAAGTGGAAATTAGAGAACCTTCAATAGAAACATGTATGGCTCTTGATAAACACAAGGATGGTTGTGCCAAGGTAAGTCCCTAAAAAGCTCATACTCCTAAAATTGAAAAAAGAAGTAAATTGGATTCTAGCACAAGATATGAAAAGAAAGGTCACATTTCAGGTTTGTTGTTGTTAAATAATGTAATAAAGACTTTACTAATTTTAGTTAATGTCTAAACCGATAACCTCCATAACTGTTGTTACCATTGTTGTAACCAATTTTTGGTATGATAAATAAGATTGATACATTGATCAAAACATCAAGTGCTTCTCACAATCTCTTCAATCATTTGCTAACAGTGGTATCAGAGCCACCACTCAAGGAAGCCAGCACGGTACGAGTGTATATCGTTAAAGGAAACCCTGGTTTTAAGGTACGAATGAGAGAAAGAGAAGATCAAAGGTGTGGAGAAGACAATCCCGTGGAAGAGAAATTGGGACACATAGCAGACAATCTTGACCACCATCGTGATACCCTGCAATGAATCCCATCGTCGTCAATCAACATACACTCGCGTTTTTGCAAAGTCGTGGAAGGACAACCACATTTTGCAGAATCACAGGAAGGGCACGACACAAAATCACGACATGAATTGCAGGCAAACCAGTCGTGGTCAAGAAAGGTTGCATCGTTTGAAGTTGAAACTGCAAGCAAAAAAACGTCGTGCCAGGAAGGCAACGTTGTAGGAAGATCAATGAAAGTCTCGGGAAATAAAATACATCAACATCCAATCTAAAATGCGAAAGGCACAGCAGAACGTCCAGTCTTAAAACACCAACAGAAAGGGCACAACAGAATCGTGGAAGAAGTGAACAAGTGAGTTCAAGTTCACAATTTTCTGAGTTTTAGTAGTGTTTGAACATTCAAGAACATTCAAATATATCTCTGTTACATTCCAAAATCAGAAAGATCAAACTCGCTCAATTTTTCAGAATTTTATTTCATTGATTAAACATTATTTTTTGGAGTGAAAAATGGCCAATATTCAAAACCTCGTCCTCCCTGAGACCCAAAAACTAACTGGGCGGAATTATAATGTGTGGAGTCGTAAAATCTTGACAATTGCGAGATTCTGTGATTGTGACAAGATTATGCTTGACACAAAATATCAATCGACAACGAATTTTGTCGATTATGACAAACATCATAAAAAAGCCCTTTTGTTGTTGAAACTTTTTGTGTCGGATGACATGATTCCAAAAGGTCCAGAATGTTGCACAAACAAGTGCACCATGGACCAGTGTCATAAACAAGTACCAGACTTCAGAAAAGAGTTGAGTACTTTATTTGAAAAATATGTTTTCCACAAAAATATCAGAAGATGGGTCTCTATCAGAACATTTATTACGGATGAAAGATCTTTGTGACCAATTGTCAGCGATCAACAAAAAGGTGGATGACGATGATATGGTGGCTCTTGTTCTGAATACCCTGACACCTTATGAATTGTTCTTGGAAGCTTTGCCCCTAATGACAGAGAGTAACACTCTCACTTTTGATCAGGTGAATTCATATTTGCTGCAAAAAAAACGCATGCAGACACACTTTAGTGAGCCCAGTCTTGGCCACTCAAAAAGTGCATTTGCTACCCAATCCAAAGGGAAATGGAAAAGACATTCAGATACGTCTTCATCTTCCCCAAAATTCAAGATAAAATGTTATTATTGTCAAAAATTTGGTCATATTAAGAAAGAATGCAGAAAAAGACAATATGATCTAACACATAACAAGAAGGCAAAAGGGCATGTAAATGTGGTAGTAGTTGAAGCTGAATCTGAGGAAGAATATGCTCTCATGGCGTCATGTTCCGATGAGAGGACTACCAATGATTGATTTTTTTATTCTGGTGCATCACGGCATTTTACATGTCAAAAAGACTTATATGTTAATTTCACTACAAAAGAAAGTTTTTCAGATTCAATTTCCTTGGGTGATGGTAAATCACATGCTATAGATGGGATAAGAGATATACACATTGTATTGAATAATGCTACAAAGTTCATAGTCAAGAATGTTAGATATGTCCCTAAGATAAACAAAAATCATCTATCAATCAATCAGTTAACTGAAAACCCTCACATTACAATAAATTTCTCAGGAAAAAAATGCAATGTGTCTGATATCAAAAATGATAAAGTCATAGCCCTAGGCACTGGGCAAAATGGCGTGTATAGACTTGTTGATCCTACCACTGTCATTTTGAATGCATTAATTGTGGAGGATAATACCAATGTTGTATGGCATGAGAGATTTGGAGATCTCAATCTTCAGTATTTGGCCAAACTCCAAAAATCGAATATGGTTCTTGGATTGCCTACTATCCAAATCAAGCAAGATATATGGGAAGGTTGTTTGATTGGCAAACAGAAGCGGAAACCTTTTCCCACTAAAGGTCCCTGGGGAGCAAAGGGGATCCTTGATCTTGTTCATGCAGATCTATGCGAGCCATCTTGGAAGTCATCTACTATTCTTGGTGCAAGGTATTTTTTGTTCATAGATGATTTTTCTATCTAGGTCAAGCAAGATATATGTGCAGGCTGTTTGATTGGCAAACAAAAGCGGAAACCTTTTCCCATTGAAGGTCCCTGGGGAGCAAAGGGGATCCTTGATCTTGTTCATGCAAATCTATGCGAGCCATCTTGGAAGTCATCTACTATTCTTGGTGCAAGGTATTTTTTGTTCATAGATGATTTTTCTAGAAAAATGAGGGTCTACTTGAACAAGAAGTCTAACTGTTTTGTTGAGTTTGTAAAATTCAAAGCACTGGTAGAAAATCAAACAAGTCGGCAGATCAAAACCTTACAATCCGATAATGGGGTAGAATTCACTTCAAAGCAATTTCAGAACTATTGCAACAAGGAAGGAATTCATTGGCAGCTAACAACCCCAGACACTCAGCAGAATGGAGTGGTTGAAAGGTGAAATCACACAATCATAGAGATGGCTCAATCCATGATGCATAGCAGAGGTGTGTCGTATAAATACTAGAGAGAAGCAGTAAACACGACAGTCTACATACTGAACAGAAGTCCCTGCAAGGCTTTGGAGAACATCACTCCGAAAGAACCCTGGTCCAACATCAAACTAAAGGTAACACATTTTCGTGTTTTAGGTTATGTTGCATATGCTCTCATTCCTAAGAAACAAAGAAGTAAACTAGATTCTAAATGTGCACGATATTTCTTTGTTGGTTATAGTACTCAATCCAAGGCATATAGACTAATAGATGTGTTTACTAACAAGATCATCATTAGTCAGGATATTGATGTAAAAGAAACAGAATCATTTTTTGTTTGTAATCAACAAGCTGTCTATGATAATCCAAAAGGTTTCTAGTATTGTCCTTCCTCTGAAAAATGAGGAACCACATGTTTTGGAGACACTCTCACAGTCTTCAGTGCAACAATCTATGGCTAACACTCCATTAGTCTATCAGCGTCATCGACTTGATTCGAACACTTTTCCATTTGTTGTTCAACAGGAATAGGAATCCTTGGTACAAAAGAGACCCAAGTGGTATTGCACCACTCTACAAAATGTACAAGAGGGTGATCTTCCTCAATCTCATACACGGTCTCGGCAACTAGGAAAGTCAATTGTGAATTCAATTGATGATGAAGAGCTTATGTATTTTGCTCTTACTTTTGATCTTTTCATTATTTTAGAGCCCTAGCGATATTATGATGCACAGGTCAAATCTGAGTGGGAGAAAACGATGCAATCAAAATATGATGCCTTGTTGAAAAACAATCTCTAGACATTGGTGGATTTACCTCCAGGTAAGCAACCCATTGGCTGCAAATGGGTGTACAATGTCAAATGCAAAGCTGATGGTACAAGTACAAAGCCCGTCTTGTTGCGAAAGGACTTTCACAACAAGAGGGAATAGACTATGAGGAGACTTTTGCTCCTACTGCAAAAATGGTCACATTTCAGTTACTTCTTTCTATCGCATCTTAGTTTGGTTGGAAAGTATTTCAAATGAATGTCCAAAGCGCTTTCCTTAATGGTGATTTGGATGAAGTATACATGGTGCAGCCTAAAGATTTTCAAGAACCTGGTCGTGATCATTTGGTTTGCAAATTGGTGAAGTCTTTGTATGGGCTTAAGCAAGCTCCTCGAGCTTGATACATCAAAATTTATCAGCATCTATGATATTTTGGATTCAGACGGAGTCCATCTGATCTGAATCTTTATATCAAAAGCATTGATGATGACATTGTGATACTCATTGTGTATGTTGATTACCTTGCCATCACAGGTAGTAGAGGCACAGCGATTCAAAAAGTCAAATCAGATTTGTGCACTGCTTTTGATATGACTGATTTAGGCCACCTGCACTATTGTTTGGGTGTAGAATTCTGGCAACATGACCACTCCATTTTCATTGCTCAGATCAAATATGCCACTATTCTTTTGAAGAAGTTTGGAATGATAGATTGTAATTCTGCTTCTACACCTATGGAGGTAGAGCTGAAATTATCAACTCATGATGATTCATCACTGGTCAATGAATCATTATATAAACAGTTGGTAGGCAGCTTGATATATCTTACCACCACTTGATCAGAGTTATGTTTTGTTGTTAGCTACCTTTCTTGGTTTTTGTCTCAACCGAAGCTAGTACATTGGACAATAGCAAAACATGTTTTGCAATATGTCAAAGGAACTCTTAACTTTGGCATTCGCTATTAGAGGACAGCAGATTTTAGACTGATTGGTCATATAGACTCTGATTGGGGAGGATCAGTTGATACTTGGAAATCTAACACTGGGTATATGTTTTCTTGTGGTTCAGGTGTTGTTTCATGGTAGAGCAAGCTTCAACATATTGTTGCTCTCTCTTCCACTGAAGCAGATACAAAGCAGCAGTCAGTCCCAGTTGTGAAGCAATTTGGCTACGTTAGATTCTTGTTGATTTGCAACTTCCTTCATATATACCTACTCCACTATTTTCTGATACTCAAAGTGTAATGAAGTTAGTAAAGAATCATGTTTTTCATGCTCACACCAAACACATCAAGATACATCATCACTACATTCAACAGTTGGTTGATTCTAGTGACGTTTCTCTTCACTTTTGTGCTTCTACAGAGCAGCGGACAGATCTAATAACTAAACCTCTTGGTTCTATTCTTTTTGTAAAGTTTCAAGACAAACATGGAGTTGTCTCTAGTTTAGTCATTTAGAGGGGGTGTTAAATAATGTAATAAAGACTTAACTAATTTTAGTTAATGTCTAAACCGATAACCTCCATAATTGTTGTAACCAATTTTTGGTATGATAAATAAGATCGATGCAATGATCAAATCATCAAGTGCTTCTCACAATCTCTTCAATCATTTGCTAACAGTTGTTTCATACTGGACCACTTCAGATTTATTGTTATCATGGACAGCATAGTGAAAATCATGATAGAGTGATGAACATTTTGAGTGGCAAAGGGCACATAGGTCCTTTCATACAAGTTCCAAATTGCTTGTACATGAAAGTTTAGGATCCGGGTGACCTTTGGAGATGCAAAAAGGCATTTGCAAGCACTATATGGTTGATTCCAGCTCCTATATCACTGCCATTTCTGAATTTTGTGAAGAAATTAAAATATGACGATTGTTGTCCTATTCTTTTTGCTGCTATATGCAACAGAACCAGCCCCTTAACAAATTTTATGACAGTCACAAGAGTATTTTCAGTCACAAGGTGGAAGGATGTTCCAACTTTTGCCTACCATCAATGAGGGATTGTTTGCAGCTGTTATGGAAGAGTTTCCAGCCACCACATTGCTGATTATGAATGAGAAAATGCAACGGTACAGTTACAGCCATGTTTGGGACAGCAAGAAAGGACCTTTGGAAGTCCATCACAGGAATGAAATCTATGAAGAAGATGCAAGCATGGGAGGAGAGTTGAATAATATGCCTACGAGGCATGGTGAAGCAGTGGAAGGAGTGGTGTGGAGAGTTCTTGATTTCATTGACATGTTTGTTCTATGTGCAGGTTTAGGAACAACCCATATGAGTGTTGATAAAGAGACTCTTACAAGTCAAAGAGTGCATAGTTTGCATATGTCCAAGGAAAGTACAATGTTCATGACATGTGACAAGCATGAGTGGAGGCAGCTGAGTTTGTTTTCAACCCACAGTAACAATATGGGACCCATTGATGCTCAAGGCTATGCATGAAGTGTTTAAGGTTGCAAGTTCTCAAGATTGAACTGGAATCCAGGTATTTTAGAGATAATAGAAAATGGGCTTGCATTTCCTTGAGGGCTAACAAATTTGGAAAGGGCGGAATTGTAATGTACCCTTTTCTAAAAATAAAATTGTATTATTATTATTAAAATAAAAAGTATTTTTAAATACTTTAAATAAAATTAATGTCTTAATTGCCAAAAGTGAATATGTTGGCAACTCGTTTCTATTTTGATTTATAATAAAGAAAGGGACTCCTCTAATTTGATATAAGTTGGACCTTAATTTAGAAAATATATTGGAGGGAAATGATATAAAAAGGGGAATGAGATTCATTTTGAAGGCTCATGTTATGTTTGTTGATTTGAATTATGAATTTGAACACAAAACGCTTGGCTTATCTCCATTGAAAACGAAAACCTTTACTGGAACCCTGAAGTTAGAATGGAAACCCTTAACCTCATTTGGGCAGCTTTATTTCACAAGTTGCAACAGGCAGAATTGATTAGTTTGGGATTCCTAGGGCATCATCTTGTTGAGCACAACAGTTGACCAGGTTCTAAGAGTGAAACGTCGCTGTTGGAGACCCTCTTGGAGAGTGGTGAATCACTTTGAAGGGCTGTTTAAAATCAGCAAGCCATTTGGGTGCCTTTCCAAGGGTGGCGACCCAATTTGAGAGGAAAATATACATGTTATTAGGACAGATTATTGATATTTTGATAATTTTGTCATCAAATAGTAAGTTGGTATTTATTATTGAATTTTCAAACCTATATGTGCATGCAAAAATCAGATTTGAAGAGATTTTGTGGGCTGTAATTATTTTAGAATTTTTGGCAATTATTGAATGGTAAAATATTGCAATTTGTGCCCTAGCTTCATATTCCCAAAATTCTGAATTTTTTGTTAGGGCTTGATATTAAAAAAAACAAAAATTGCTATTGATGTATTAGGGTTTGTGGTTAATTCCCAGATTTGCATAATATTCCCTAAAAGGGATATTACACAGTAGGAGCCCATGTTTACTGAGGTCATCGCAAATTTAGAGAGAGAAGCAAAAGAAGATATAACGACAAGGGAAGCAGAGGCATTGAGAGGGGTTGGTGACAATCTGGACGATGTGTTTGTGGATGATGTTCCAGAGGAGTCTTTACCTTCCACTTCTCAGAAGCAACAAAGGAGTTATGGAGAACAACTTCTATGAGCCATTGTAGTATTCTTTTTGTTTAAAATAGAGCATTGTACTCTTATTTGCTCAAAAACTAATATAAAACATATTTATGACTGAGTTATGCGTTCTCTGAATCTCTACATTCATTTCATTTTCTTATGTGTTTTAGTGTATTTTATAAATTTATATTTTTTTTTAGAGTAGCGATAAAATAGTCAAGTAATTGTCGAGTCACGAGTACAGATCAAATTTTTTGGTTGCCGAGTAATCACGGGTTATGACTTTTTCTACTATGCTCTTAGGGATCTTAGCAAGGACTTCCTTGCGAATGGCCCTGATGGAGAAAGTTAGTGTGCTAGAATGATTAGAAGGCTGATCCTCCAATTGTCAATAACATAAACAAGGAAGCAAATCTTCCAACCGCAAAGGTGGTTCTAGCTACAGAGGAGGTTGCTCCGTCTTGGGAGTGTCATGTGAATGCTATTAGGTAGCCTAAGGCTCTGACCTCAAAAACTCGTAGAAATGTTGTTGGAGAGCTCTGCATCTATCCATAGAATGGGAAGAACACTCATGCCAAAGACAATATAGCTCCCTGTTTATGGGGAAGAATGTTGGAGTCGCCTTTGGAGGAGGCATATCCAACTGAAGAGGAAACTTAATGGCCTATAGAAGTACATCCAAATACCATCGAAGAGCTCAACAATTAGACACAAAATGTGTACTCATATCGTGAAATCTACAAAAGCACCTAGGAGCAGACAAACGTGGTGGTCAATTATTTGTGGTAGGAACTTGTCCTTGTGACTTCTACTGCTCTAAATGTCTCTTATATGCTCTACAATTCTGATTTGAATTCCCAAAGGTATTGTGAAATGTACAAAACTGTGTTGCTATCTCTTTCGGCAAGAGCTTCAGGGTTGGTTCGCGAATTAGCTTGGCCAACATCTCGACAAGATGCACACTCAATGGATCGAAGAATCTAGCAAAACAGGACGGTCTAATGCAGGTGTGATCTTGGAGCATGGTGGGAAGAGAATCAGAAAGAATATGGATATCAAGCATATCCAAACTACAAACTAGCTCCATAGCGGACCTATCAAAAATACCATAACAATATTAACATCTAGGGATGCACATGTAGGGCTGTCAAAAGGAGAAGAAACATACATGCCATTAGATGTATCACAAGGAAGGTCAAAAGGATGGAAAGCATCATACATATGGGAATAAGAAAGAATAATCATGTTGATACCAAAGCTCAAAGACACTTGGTCATAGGATTGCTTAAGTGAGGATCGGTAATGTAATAATTCTGCATTCTTTGCTTCAACATAGCCAAATAGAAAAGGATCGTCTAGTGTATAACCATAATCGTAATCGGGAGTGGTGATCTCTAAGTTTAGGGATTCAGCCACAATGTCACTAGAAGGTGTTTTGTGAGTTTTATTTGGGGATCTCATCACTTGCCCTTTTGAGAGAACGACGTCGCAAAGTACGCAACAATTGAGCAATGATGTTAGGAGGGAGATTGGAAGTTTTGATTTTTAAGTTAATCTCATTAGGCTCATCGTCCTCTAAATTGAGAAGGTTTGGTGAGATGTTGCCCACAAGTTCACGGTGTCCACTATAACCTCTCAATGAGTTAATAAGATGGTTCAAACATTCATATTCTCATAATGGAATACTAGGCAGCAGTTCAAGGGTAGGAATTTTATAGATGTCGTGTTCTTGGAATTGTTCAAAATTCTCAGGGTTGGTATCACCTTGAATATTATAGATAGCTCCCATGTACTTAATTTAATGCATTGGTATGCAGACGAAGTTATGGCCCTCATGCGATGAGTCCAAGGACAGCCAAGCAAAGATATTATAGGAAGAGGAAAGTTGATTATCATAACCTTCACCCTAACCATCTAAGGTACCATCATAGGAAGCCAAAAGCATACTAAGGGAGGCATTTGTTTTCAATCATATCCTTGGCATGTGCTACAAGTGGACTTAAGGGTTTTAGTAGAATACCCAAGGGAATTAATGAATTTTAAAGATATGACACAAGTACCGAAACCTTCGTCTAAGAGGAATCTTTTGACTTGGACGTCACCAATTCGAACGCTAATAAATAGAGGGGGGTCATCCGCACAAAGAAGGATCTTGTCGGGGATCATACAGGCAATTGGAAATTTGAGAGATAAAGTTGTATGCATTGTGCAATTGACGTGGATAGACATATCTTCACATTGTTGCATTATACTTTCCTTGAACCCAAGCAAGGCAGCTTCTTGCCCCATAGGATGTGGTCGCAGGATGTTCATGTCAAATAAAAGTTGCATTAAACGATTATGATGTCTAAGAGAAGTCTGCATAAGCTCAAGAAAAGGAATTTGACAAAGGAATCTAGAAAGCTCTTCTATGGAATCCCACTCATCAAAGTTAATATCAGTTGGATGACGGTAACTGAAAAACAGAGATCAGAACAAGATCAAATCTGACAATAGAGGAAACTAGCCCTGAATTTCTTGATTTTGAGCAATTTTCAACAGGATTGGCACGATCGATCTAGACAAGTCAGTTTCATGCAAAAGGATCAGTCGTGTTAATTCAGTTTGTTCTTCAACAGAGTAGATCAGCTCTATAGATTCTATTGGCAACACAAAGGACTGAATCCGCATGGCCAATTCAGCTGATTTCAGAAAAAAAAAAATCAACTGAATCAACATGGCCGATTCCATTATAATTTTTTTTATTTTTCTGATTTTGGAGGCTCGAGAAGGACTAGGGCTGAGATTTGACCTATAAAATAGACTTAAACAGTTTTGTAAGTCCTGAGAGTTGTTTTGGGATGAGTTTAAGTAATAGTTGTAGAATCAATGTGAGCTATGATGCACTTCATGTTATTCATGTTAACCAAGTCCTCCGCTTGAGTGGAAGAGGTAGGGTTAACCATGGTATCCATAACATTGGCAACTGGAGCTGAATTGGTGGGGCTTTGAGGTTGAGAAGCAATGTTGCTTGGTGGTGGAGGTTTCTTATTGGTGTTTTGAGAATGATTGGGAAGAGGATTTTGGTAAATTTCAAGGCGAGTGTTAGCTTGGTTAAGGGCATCGCGTTTGACTTTACCTTCATGAACTTTTGCAACCTAGTCAAAAACTTGATACCCTTCCCTTGTCATAGCATCGTGGTCAAAATTATGACCAATGAGAAAATCACATGCTAAAGTACAAAAATAACAACAATTGTCATGAGAATGACCCCAACCATCGTGAAACCAACAAAAATTTTGTGGGTCATAACATTGGGGTATAGGTCGGCTATCATTGAGATCTCTAGGTAGAGGTCTGGGAAGGTGTTTCCTAGACCTCTACTAGGCTAAGAGGTTGATGTGGATTGCAACTTTGGTTGTGGGAAGGAGGAGGTTGGAAGGCGTTTCCTACTATGGGTGGGGAAAGAGCTGCTTCTTGGGAACCTCCTGGCGTGATTGCATATATAGTCCTCTTAGAATCATGACTATAATCATAGGTATCAACAACACCATCATCAAGAGCATGCTTGTTTTTAGTAGGTCTCATAAGCATTCAGGTTCCTTGTTTTGGTCGAGGAATGTCAAATTGTCTTTAGAGATTGTCTTGCCTTTAAGCTTGATCAAAGGCTTCATCCAAGGACTTACGAGTGAAGGACCTAACGATGTATTGCAATTTAGAGTTTAAGGTGGTTGTAAAAAGGTTAAAGAGGTTATCTTCAGTCATGTTATGTTCAGCTTTGTTAGATAGTAATTTCCAACGCTTAATGAAGTCCTGGGTAATCTCATGATCCGCTTGCTTGAAATTGATAAAGTTGGCTACGTTGTTTTTAGGCAAGTCGTGATATTAGAATTCTTGGATCAAGGCCCTTACTAGGTCTTCTAAATTGGTTGATTGTACCATTCTAATGCATCACCCGTTAGGGATTTGACAAGTAGTTTTGTAGCGGCAAATGTGTTAAGTTTAATCCAATTCTTATAAAGGTTACCAAAGGCCTTTAGATGCAAACTGCTGTCAATGGATCCGTTATAGGAGATGGTAGGAGTAATTCCACTAATGTCAATTTTGCAATCTGAGGTGCTATGGCCCCGTTTTGGAGATGTTTAATGACTTTATTGTGAATAAGAGGTTGCGTAATGAGGTTCCCAAGATGATCTCTAAGGGGGGTGGAGGGCACTTTAATTACGCATTCCCCACTTAACCGATTGAGGCTTAAACTGCATTTGCATGATTTGGTTTTGCATTTACATGAATTGTTTAGTAATAGTTGTTTGCACATCCTAGCCATTCGATTTATGACATGCAACATTACTTGTGTTAAGTGTGTTTTGGGTTGAAACAAAAGCTTGAGTAGCATGCTAAGAAACTTGAGAAGCACTAGAAGCAACATTAATATTGGTGTTAATGTAAGAGCTTTCGATAGGAGCACCAAAGCTAAGACCTGCCATGCTTGTAGCTAAAGTAGGTGAGGTGAGTGAAGAAGGGAAAGGAAATTGAGAATTGACTTGGCCCACGTCTTGTAGTAAAGCTACATGGAGATAAAGATGTACTCGTAAAAAGACGTAGCATGAGATCATAGACGACTATGATATCATTGCCCCTGTGCTCGAGATGGCTTTAGAGAGAAATTTGCATTTCAGTTGTGTAGTCAAGAAATTTTCCTCTTCACCCTTGGATTCATGGGTTTCTTTGGTTCTAGTTGAAGTCATCTTACAATCATTAGAAGGATGATCTTGGAACATAACAAAGTTGAAAGTATTATGTCACTAAGAATCCTTATGGGTATAGGTTAATTCCATAGTGCTAGGATGTTGGTATAAAATTCCTGAAAATATTGGTCAGTTTTGTCTTGGGATTGTTTGAAATATTGCATACTCAAAAAGAATAGCAGGCCTTTAAGAATACCAAAAGGAAAGAAATATGGCAAACAAGGTATGTTTGACAAATTAGAAAACTACAAAGATAACGCTAAGAAGCAAGAAAAGGAAAAAATGAATATGATCCAACCGGCGGTGGGACAAGATACACGTTGGGCTCATCGGAATGTATATTCAGCAAATACAGCCAACAATATAAATATCATCTCATATAGGCCAACTGCAAACAATTAATCACCCTGCAAAGTGGGGCAGAGACTGAAAGCAAGAGTTGTTACTATGGGGGGATCAAAGGTATAATAAGGAAACCACATGCAAGGAATTGACAGACAAGGGCAAACTAGATCCAAGATGATGATAACCTAAGTTAACAAGATATAAATGCCAAATGGCTAAAAGGACTATAACTACATCCAAAGGTAGTGAAAACTAACGTAAGCATTGACAAGGGAATTTAAACTATGGTTGTATCTCCAGGCCTAGATAACATACACTAGTATAGGCTTAGAGATAATCTAAGCAAGGAGAGGAGTGACAACAAACAAGCGACTCTAACAATATGCAAAATATATCTATCTACTATAGTAAAAAAATAAAAAAAGATAAGGGATAAAGATACTTACCTTGAGTAGACTTGTTGGCACATCAATCTCCCCCTTAGCTCTAGTGGCACTTTGCAATAAATGTTGTAAGTGAAGGCATCAAATGGAAAGGATGAAGACTAAGTGTCCTTAATTGAGGACTCCAAAGACTAAGGGAAACCTCCTTGGTTCAGCTTCCTTCTATTGAGTTTCAAAGACCTTGAGCAAGACTAGAACTCCATAACAATAAGCTCTTATCTACTAATTCCTCTTATGTACTTAGAGCAAACTTTTTGTGAGCAGGCAAAGCTGATGAATGTTGTTCTTCTATCAAAATGACATTTATGAACCTTATAAATATTGGTCAATGTCCTAAAAGTGACCTAGCTTAAATGCTGACAAAAACAATCCGGATCAATTCATTATAATGAATCGGGAACGACACAGTACTGGTCAGCCATGCCAATCTAGTACAAATAGGCAAACAACTAAATCGATTGAGAGTGATATAGTAGTAAAGTGTCACAGGGAAGAAAATAGACTAGATCGATCAAGATCGATATGGTGGGAAATATAAGGGATGATCCAAAAATTGATCGATCTACATCAATCTAGATTAGTCTAGTAGCAAAAATTCAAGATACTAAGCAGAATGAGATGAATGAAGTGAAAAAAGACCTGCAAGAGCTAAACAAAGCTAAAAACATGACACGGATGATAAGCAAGTATCACAAGATAATATGGACATTCCTAACCAAGCACCACGAACTAACCCCAACCCTTTCCCAATGCACTCCTTAGGACGTGCACTATGGGAAATTGATGCATCAACGAGTCCTACAAGAAAGATCGTTGGTAACTTAAAAATATAGGCATATACAACCACCACTACCCTCATTTCATTTTCAAAACCCACATCTACCATGGCCACTCCCATCTCACAATCATCCACAACCCAAGGATCACCTAGTTCAATTGCATTGACTAATGTGACTTCTCAACCAATTCAAGGGCAGGCATAATTGACATGGTTGTAGTCTATGCAAGTAGCGTGCAACAAGGAACAGACAAGCCTAGTTGTTACTGATGAACCTGAAGTCAAAGTGTAGTTTGAGAAGGCCACTGAAAAGTTCAAAAGGGTGACCACAAGAAAGGTGCATAAGGATGGCTAACCTACAATGTTGAGAATGGAAAAATATTTGTTTGCTTTAACTAAGAAGAGAAAGAGAGGGGGTAATGATCCCGCCATCGTTGGACAAATGGTGATGATGATGTAGAGTATGATGAGGATCCAGAAACATTCATCAAAGTGAACGGCCAATGTGCTAGACATGTAGTAAGAGGGATGAAAAACAAGGTGCAAAGGCTGGAGACCAAAGAGAATATGAGAGTTCACCAAAACATAATTGCAAAACTAGAAGCAGCAATCAAGTTTTTATACTAATCATTGAGCAAAATTGGGGAAAAAAAATAAGAGCGACCAGCCTAAGAACAATGTGCAAGTGTGTCTTTTAGAAATTTCGTAGTTTGAAGCCAAAGTGGTCACTATTTCACAAGTTTGCAGGTAGAACCTCCTTCCTAATGCACCTCTAATGCATTACAATGAGCTTGAATTATGCAAGAACTACACCATAGAAGCCAAGCAGCAATTCGAGGAGTTGTCAAGGAGTTTTTTAAATAGAGGGTCTTTGCTAAGTTTGCATGTGAAAAGGATATTCTCTCCATATGGAGAGGCAGGAATGCTATCTCTTCAAAGGGAAAATGATACTTTAGTTGTGCAAAGTAAACTCTTTGAAATGCTGAACACTTTTATGAACAATTTCGGGAATTAGATTGTGACTGCTAATGAAAGAGGAAACCAATAGACCTTGGATTTTGTAGTTGATGCAGTGAGAAAAATTTCGGGAATTAGATTGTGACTGCTAATGAAAGAGGAAACCAATAGACCTTGGATTTTGTAGTTGATGAGTATCTACGCGATGTCCTCTATGATAGTCCGAAATTTGTGACTCGTGCAGAGCAGTTGTTAAAAAGGAATTCTATAATTAATACCATTCAAGTGGAACAAAGACTGTTACAGCTAGTGCTCTGCATGATGGCCCTAAAAGAGAAACAAACGAAACATTGTTATGACTATGGATTCTTACAAGCGAAAGATCTTAAGGTCAGTTTCAGATCAGTTTACTATACTTGGCGATCACAATGAGGAAGTGATAAGTCCATGTGGACTTGATGAAGTTTGAATTATTAGTTGTTTCAATTGCAAATTATTTTCAACAAGCATAGATTACAATTAGACTAGTTTGTTTTAGTTAATCTCCTTCCATGCAAGCTTTTGTTGGTGTGGTTGCGACCCACCTTTTTTAGTACAAAGAATTGTGTATACACCTATATTTTTAGCGTACTAACGATATATTTTGCAAGACTCATCAACGCATCAATCTATCAGTGTGCATGTCCTAAGGAGCGCATGGAGAAAGGGGTGGGGTCGGTTCGTGGTGCTTTGCAAGAGAAGTCCATATTATCCCGTCATACCTGTGTATCATCACCGTCGTGCCTTTAGCTTTGTTTAGCCTCCTCCGGATCTCTTTTCCCTTCATTCCTCTTACGTTTCTAAGTGCCTTGACTTTTCCCAACTAAATTGATCTTGATCGATCTAATTTTGTACATCATTCCTTGTATTTCCTACTAAATCGTCATGGTCAATCTAGTATGTTGCATTTCTGTGTCCTTTTCCTACTAAATTGATAGGATCAATCTAGCTATTTCCATGCTTCTAACTAAATTGATCTTGATCAATTTAGTTGTTTCCCTATTTGTACTAGATGGGCATCGCTGACCCAATACTATGTTGTTCATCATTCATTATACCGAATCGATCCAGACGGTATTTGAGCTAGATCACTTTTAAGACTTTGACCCATATTTATAGGGTTCCTAAATGTCATTTTGATATGAGAACAATACTCATCTGCTCCACTTGCACACAAAAAGCCTGCTTTAAGTTTTTAAGAGGAATTAGGAGATAGGAGCTTGCTTTTGTGGAGGTCTATTTTGCTCAAGGTCTTTGAAGTTTGATGGAAGGAAGCTATACCAAAGAGGTGCCCCTTAGTCGTTGGAGTCCCCAATTAAGCATACTAAGTTCTTCATCCTTGCCATTTGAGGTGTTCACCTACAACATCTCTTGAAAAGTGCCACTACAGCTAAGGGGGAGATTGATGCACCAACAAGTCTACTCAAGGTAAGAATCCTTATCCCTAATCTCTTTTTTTTATTTACTTTAGTAGATAGATACATTCCACATATTGTTAGAGTGGTATGTTTGTTGTTACTTCTCTCCTCACCTAGATTAACCTTATGTTTATATTAGTATAAGGTATCTAGGCTTATGGATACAACTATAGTTAGATTTTCTTTATTCATGCTTAAATTTAGTTTTTACTGCCTTTGTATGCAATTACAACCCTTATAGCTATTTGCAATTTATATCTTATTGGTTTAGATTCCTACCAACTTGGATCTAAATTGCCCTTATTCGGCAATTCCTTGCATGCAGTTTACTTATTATATCCTTCATACCCCGCCTTTACAAACAACTCTTGCTTATAGCCTCTACCTCACTTTGTGGCACGACCCTTTGTATGTATGGTGGTTGTACTATGGTCTTCTCTCTTTTCTATATTAGAGGATATTAATATTGTTGACCACATTTGCCATCATACATTTTGGTGAACCCAACGTGAATCCTCTCCCACCGTTGGTTGTATTATATTCGTGTTTTATTTTCCTTGCTTCATAGCGTTATATTTTTTTCTTTTCTCGAGCTTCTTAGCATTATATTTTTTTCTTTTCTCGAGCTTCTTAACTTTATCCATTATTTTACAATGCTGTCCCCTCTTAGGGCTTTGCTAGCAACTCTCATCCCGATTAGATTCCATTTGTGCAACTCCTTTATCTCTCCCATGCACACCATTTAAGGCAACTCCTCGTGGTGTAATTTTTCTCAATCTCGATCTATCCAATGCAACATGGTTTCAAAATCTTCCAATAGTGATCCTAAAAATCCCAACTGTCATATCCAAGAAGTTGATTTAAGGATCATCTATACTCCAAACAAGGACAGAAGCCTTAAGAACCCAAAACACCTCTGCGTCCGCAGCTAGGCTTCAACTTAGGTTCCTATTCTTCTTAATACCAATACCATTAATATCTCTCCTAGTAATCCTCCTCTTGTCAATAATGCTACCAACAATCCTCTTCAAAATCACTATTGATACTACATGAGTCCTTGCTAAGATGCAAGACCAAATGCCCCTTATGCAAGCTACTAATACCACCCAAATGCTACCAGTGCAAAACCATCTTTTGCAATTAATCAATCAACCTCAACAGGTAATTGTAGACCAGCTTAATCAAAGCATTGTTCCTCCTCTTAGAGATCCGAGCAAGAACCTTATCCCCCAACCTCCCATGCATAACGAGATGCTCCAAAACCTTTAAAATGAACCGCTAGCTCCCTGCATTGTATCCATGGACACTAGAAATATCTCTCTAAGTATCACATATGATGGGGCTTCCAACCCTACCTTACATCCTAAAGCTTTTAGAAACCTCTACAAAGAATGGATTCAAACCAACACTTATGCGATTACCAAGCTTTTAGTCAAAATCTTAGTCAGAGACACAATAGAATGGTATAATAAACTACCAACCCACTCCATTTCACAACTAGAAGCCTTAGCCAACACTCTGGTTAAAGAATTTAAACATCATGAACTCTCTAAAAATAGCCTTAGCAATTTCATTAACACTAAACAATTACCCAAGGGATCCGCCCATGATTTCAACAAGTGATGGAAGTCTTTGGCACATAAAGCATATCATAACATGAATGAGGAAACTATCTTTAAACTCTTTATCACCACTCTAAAAGCTCCTCTTCAATACAAAGTTCGAATCTTCTCTCCTAAAAGTTTGGAAGAAGCATTCGACCAAGCTAAAAGACAAGACTTCCTTATGAGCCAATTCAAACCTTCTCAAAACTCTAATAGGGACTCTTTCGAAACATCAACCAATGCAATCAATGCTAGCACTTCTTAAGACAACCCTGCCCCACAATCCAAGTCAAGAGCTCCTAATCAAAATAATCCAAACAATCAACACCCTACCCAAACTCCCTTAAATCTACAAGAACTTAGGAAGTTGATGCCCCCATCCAAATCTTTTACTTATTCTTCACCCCCACCATGGTATAATCCCGATAAGTTGTTTCATGCCTATGTTGGTCATTCTCATGAAAATTGTCATGAACTTAACAAACTTGCCTATGACTTTATGTTGGGAGTGCACTTCGACCATGAAGCTATCTAAAAAGAATGCTACTTAGAATATCAAAAAGCCTCTAAAACTTATCGCATAATCCCAATCAATCTCATCAAGACAACCAATCTAAACACCCCAAACAAAATTAAAAACCTCAAAATAAACCTCCTCAACCATCTAATTCCAATAAAGCCCCTATAAACAACTTTGTAGGTGTTATTGATGCTGATTATTAATATACCGATTCTCAATATGTGAACGTGGCCAAGGTTAATTACTATCGTAAGCGCAGACCCTATTACTAAGCCTAAAGAACCTTTCCAAGAGGATACACTTCTCAAAGATATCACAACTTCTACTTCTAACATCCCAACTAGTGATGAATTCACTTCATCAACGGAGTCTCAACCTAGTACTCAAAATCCTCCTATTGCCGCACCTTCTACAACCATTTCTCCTTATCCTCCTAAATATAGTTACGGTTCCTACCAAAAATCATCCCAATGGAATTTCATAAACGAGCTTAAAATTATGCCTTATAAGATTCCTTTAATGGAACTCATGAGAATGTCACCATATCATCAAAAAAATCTCATGCAACAATTGCAAGGTATAGAAGAATCACCTTCCACAAATCAAAACGAACCATCCAGTCAACCTTCCAAAGGTCTAAACCCTGCCAAAGTGCATGCCATTGAAACCATATCCCATCCTCAATTATCTAGCAAACCCTCTATTAAGTTTCCTAAGGATGACATGATCAATGGTAAAGTTCTTTGCCGAACCAATGACCCACCCCTCTTTATTAGGATCATGATCAATGATGTGCAAATGAGGAAAGACTTGGTGGACGAAGGTTTGGGCATTAACATGGTTTGGGCATTAACATCACTTCCCTATGGCTAATCAAAAAACTAGGTTTTTACACAAATGAATTCAATAAAAACAAGACTTTATTATCGTGGATTTGACAAGACTAACCAAAAGCCTCTTGGTTGCATTTGGCTCCCTCTTCCTATCGGACCCAAAACGATCTGCACCAAGATTACGGTCCTTGATCTTCCACTTTATAACAATATCCTCTTAGGCCACCCTTGGACCCACCACAGGAAAGCCATCGCTTCTTCTCGTAGCCAATGCCTAAAGTTCATTCATGATGGTAAACGATACAAACACAAAGCTGATCTTAACACTTGGGATCTCAAATTATCAGACCCAAAATCGCAACATCGCATTCCAACAACCAAAAAAATTAACAATCCCCCTTTACCTGAGTTCGTCAACATGCATACCGACATGCAAGTCACTCTTGTTGACTCAGATGATGATCAACCCAATGAACTACAAAACACTTGTAACACCACTCGATTAAGACCTTACATCTTGGAATGGTTTTTTCCATCTCTTCTACCAAGAGATAGAACCCTTCCCTGAAATGATGATGATAGCAAAAGCCCACCCCCTTGCAATGCCAACAAAGCTTACAATGAAGACGCTTTTGAATGCAATGAATTTGGGGTGGCCAAGCTTTTCCAAGACTTCCTACAAGCTTTTAGTCAATTTGGTGTGTTTGCCAAAGTCACTTCCACTAACAACCCTCAAAACCTCCACCAAGCATGTAATATCTCTCCGTCTTACGATGAAGATTATATAGTTTCCCTAGCTCAAGCACAAGACTTGGATGTACTTCATTACCAAAAAACCCTTGCCAAGATTCATGCTTTTAACTGAGATGTTCACATAGTCCATCTTTCTCCTCATTGTGATTCAAGTGATGACAAGGAAGAACCAAAAGGTTACATCCCTCCTAATCAACCCTTAAAAAACTCCCACTAGGTTTTTCAACAAATGTCTGATTTTTCGCAAAAACCTCAATGCAAATCTCTTTCAGTGATTATTTCTAACAATCTAGTTAAAATAGAAAAAAATGGCATGGTCAATCTAGTTTAGAATAGGGATATAATTGAAAGCGATAGAATTGCCATGGTCAATTTCATTTGGAATTCATTCCCAGACCACAATAATGGAAACAACTAGGTTTCCCAAATGATCAATCAAGTTCAATCTGCTAAAAACAATGAAATCAGCATAGACAGACATGGCCAATCTATTTAAAAATAGTTGAGGCAAACAGGACAAGCTCAACATGGTCGATCTCATACAAAAAATTCCTGAAAACCCTCTGAAATCTCCAAAACTTACACTAGATGCTAAAGCTACTACCATGAAACAAATTCACACAAAGTATGACAACAAAGGTAATAAGTCGATTTGGAGGTGGATGTCCAATATCATGGCCCTTTACCAACTTTACCTAGTGATGAAGCCATCCTAGAGCTCCTCCATGCAAGGGAACCTCAATTTCCCACCAACATCATAAGCTTGGCCATTTTGAGGACACCCCTCCTTATTTTCACAACATCATTACCAGTGTTGATCCAAAGAGTGACCCTATGTGTAACTTGTTTCTTGCACCTTATCACTTCCACGATGGCAATGCAATGCTCATCGAGGATAATAAGGAGATTAACCTAGGAGCATCTGACAATTATCGCCATGTTCTACTTCCTTCTTGTCTTACACCTGAAGAAATGGATAACTTCAGCTTGATCCTCAAAAAATTCAAGGAAGCTTTTGCCTAGTCATATGAGAGCATGCCCAGCATTGACCCAAGCATTGATGTTCATAATATTATAACTTATCCTGATGCGAATCCCGTTCGCCAAAACCAGCACAAATTCCCTCCTGATATTTCTAAACTCTATCACAGATAAGTCATTACGCTCCTTGATGCTAAGTTTATTAAGCCATTAGATTACTCTAAATGGGTCTCTAACATGGTTCCCTGTTCGCAAGAAGGTTACAATAGTCATTCGCATTTGCATCGACTTTTGTAATCTCAACTTAACATGCCCTAAGGACAATTCCCCACTACCTTCCATTGATGTTATTGTTGATGCTACAACCGGCTATGAGATGCTTTCTGTGTTTTTCAGGGTACAATCAGATCCACATTGTCCCCGAAGATCAACATAAGACCACCTTTACCGCCAAGTTGCATACATATTGCTACGTTAAGATGTCTTTTGGCCTTAAAAACATCAAGGAAACTTACCAACATGCTATGACTCACATTTTTCATGACCTTATCCACAAAAAAGTCAAAACCTATGTGGATGATCTCATTGCCAAATCCAAGCGTCGTGAAGATCATCCTCATAACCTTGTTATAGTTCTTGAGCATTTCATTAAATACAAAGTTAAGTTTAATCCTTTAAAGTGCATTTTCGGTGTGACATCGTGCAAGTTTTTAGGATTTTTGGTCTCTAAACGAGAGATTGACGTAGATCCTTCCAAGATCAAAGCTATTATGGACATGCCTAGACCAATATCTATCCCTCATACTTGCACCTATCTTGGGAAGCTTGGGGCAATTCGGAGATTTGTTCCCAAATTGTCTTACCAAACTCATTCAATAAACTCCCTTCTCAAGAAAGGTGTCACTCTTGAATGGACCGATGCTTGTCAAACCACTTTTGATAACATGAAGAAATCTTTACTACAACCTCCTACTTTATGGTCTCCATCTAATAATTGACCTCTCATATTGTACACGTCTTCTACCCCCATCTCAGTTGGGGCAATGCTTGCACAACAAGATGATTCTAGGAAAGAATATGTTGTCTACTACATTAGTTGTGCTTTGATTGATTATAAGACTCGATACACCAAGGTCAAACATGATTGTCTCGCCATCTATTCTGCAGCTGAAAAGCTTTGGCAGTGTATGCTTTATCAGACAACATATGTCATGGTCCATTCAGATCCTCTCCCCTACTTCTCTAAGGCATTTTTGTTTGGTGATAGAATTGGCAAATGCATGACCCTCTTGATGGAGTTTGACATCAAAATCAGCACCCAAAAATCAGTCAATGGGCAAGTGATTGCTGATCAACTTGTCACGGCACCTCTTCCTGCCCAACGGCACATTCAAGATACCATTCCCAATGAAGATGTTCTCTTCATTGAAGGTGTCAATCAAGCCATTACCCTTAAAGACTACTTCCACAATTTCACAGCTGATCTCGAGGCCCAAGCCCTTTAAGAGCCAAATTTTCAAGTAGCTAAACCAAAATAACCGAACATGATGAGAAACCCGAAGTCACCACTGATTTGCATGAGGACACTTGAACGCTCCACTTT
Organism: Torreya grandis; assembly: GCA_037957365.1. Classification (NCBI taxonomy): domain Eukaryota; kingdom Viridiplantae; phylum Streptophyta; class Pinopsida; order Cupressales; family Taxaceae; genus Torreya; species Torreya grandis. The sequence continues at coordinate 1,666,522 of JARHVA010001608.1, forward strand.
GACATAGCCAAGTGCTTGCACGGAGTTGGGGTAAGATGTGTCCTTTATGATCCTTTAGGCAAGATCATTTCGCTTGCTTTTCTATTAGACTTCAATGTCACTAATAATATGGAGGCAGACGAAGCTCTTATACTTGGTATGCAAGCATCCATCGATCTTGATATTCCTTCCTTACATGCTTTAGGTGATTCTCAACTTGTATGTTGCCAAATTAGTGGCATCTACCAATGCAAAAGTGAGAACCTAAAATCATATCATGATCTTGATATAAACCTTATTAAAGAATTTGCATCTTTCATTATTGAAGCAATCCCAAGAGAACAAAATGTTATCGCTGATACTCTTACCTCAAAGGCTTCCCTCTTTTATCTGCACAAAGCATTACATAATGATCAATTTCTTGTTCACATGAGGCAATCCCCATGTACCCTAGCACCTAGAGATGATTTCCTTATTTGTCATATTGAAGCTCTCACCACTCGACAAGCCCTTGGTATGCAAATATCATCCAATTTCTAGAAAAACTTACCCACCCGAGGTCAATTCCCGTGAAAAGACCAGAATTCGAAAGCAAGCATTCAAGTTTGCCCTTAAGCACAATATCCTTTACTATAGTAACTCTAAGGGCACTCTACTCTAATGGGTTGCTAAAGATGAGGTCCCTCCTCTTCTTAAGCAAGCACACGAGGGCATTTACGGCGATCATTGCAGTGGACACACTACGGCCCGCAAATGCCTACGCATTGGTTTTAATTGGCCTTCACTTAAAAAAGATGCCATCACATTTGCTAAGAAGTGTAACCCTAGTCAATTACATGACGATTTTACCCATTCCCTTCTAACCGAGCTTCAAGCACTTGAATCTCCTTGGTCATTCTCTATGTGGGGATTAGATCTCATAGGCAAGCTGCCCCGATCGCAAGATGGTCATGTCTTTATAATCATTCCCACCAATTACTTTACCAAGTGGGTAGAAGCTCTCCACTATACAAAACGTGATCTACAACACAAGAAAGTCAAAGTTAGAGTATTTGATGTCGGTTATTTAGTGTTGAAATTGGATGAAATCCACGACAAAAAGGGTAAATATGCCCAAAAATGGTAGGGTCCTTACCTTATCAAAGACATCTTTGGACCTAGCACTTATAGATTGCAAATTAACGAAGGACACATTTTCAAATAACACGAATGCGCAGTTTTTAAATAAGTATTATGATTGATATTTCTTCTTAGTTTTCCTTTTTCTCCATATTTTTCATTTCCTATATATATCCCTTGCCTAGTTGTAGTAGTTTATATTCTTTTCGGCTAGTGTTTCTTACAAGTATTCCTCTAACTCTCTTGTGTTGCAGTTTGGCCTCATTTATCTACACCTCTGAGTTGTCTTATCATCTCCCTTAGCACTACCTTCAGGGCATTTCCTTACCTTACACTCCTAGTTTTTACATCTTATCACCTCTTTTTAGCGCCTTCGAACTCCCTTATTTTTATGCCTCTTGGATTTTCAATTTGTGTTGCATGGTAAGACCTTGGGGGATACAACCAAGCCCTCCTCACAAATGATGGCAATCCTCTACCCTCTTCGCCCTCGGGCCCTTTACTACCTTCTTATCACCCTTGCACCCCTTGGGTTTTGATATCTTTATTTCTTACTATCCTTTGTACGTTTCATAGCTTTATCCCACTTATATTTACGCCTCTTGGCTTTTCAGCTTGTGAGTTGCATGGTAAGACCTTGGGGAATACAATCAGGCCCTCCTTACAAGCACCCATTCTAAATTATTAACTTTTGCTCATGCTCCCGCTCACAACCTTAGCTAGGCTTTTTTTAGAAAGATAAGGCAATGGTCGAGAATATTGTTTGTCATGTAGACTCCATTATATTCTCTTGTGAAAAAAGTAATGCAATTTATCTACATGTTTTTCACCCACATCTTACCCCTCTTACGATGAAATTCTCAAACCTATTTATCATTATATCGTCTCCCTTTATACATTTTTTTGCGATTGGGGCAACACAATCATTCCATGCTCATTTCTATCTTCCCTATTTTCCTCCTTTTCAGCACACCAAAGTCGGTTTCAAGATTGCAATATTTTCTAAAGTGCCAGTATAAGAGTATATAAGCTTCTTGGTCCTTAGGTTCTCTTCTTTAATGGCTAGGTGTGAGCAATCTTGTATTAGTCATCTTTAGCACCCATTGTTGGTCTTATGAATTTGTACAGAAGAGGAAAATAGAAAAATCCAAAAAAAGTCAGAAGTCAAGATATCAAAAGCAAAATCAAAAGGAAGAAAAAAAAGGTAAACTTAAAAGGCAAAATATCTTTCAAAAGTTAGATCACACCAAACACGTAACCATACCATTTGGCATGTCCCCCCATCCAAATCTAAGCTCAAACTCCATAGTTGGCCTCATGATAGAGTCAAAGTCCATTGGGGTGCAATAAGCCAGTAGATGTGGTGGGAGGTCTCATATATCTCATTAGTACAACCTACTTTCTCATGCAAGTACCCAATCCTTGCAATAGACCGAAGGCTCTATAAGGGGTCCTAAGGAATGGGGAACACAATGTGGGAAGGTAGGATCCTTTTCATTTTCATGCATATTAGCCCTCATGGGATGATCTTTATACTTCACTGATTAGCCCAAGCTTTATCCTTGTTGGGTTGAGTTCTCTTAGGCCATTGATGTTAAAAACTCTTAATCTTTCCAAATTGATTGGAGTGTCTTGTCAAATGATAAAGACCATGTTTTTGCCTTGGTAGCAGCCTCTTTTCCCTCCCTTTTCATTTTTCCCTTAATGGACAGACTTGTTTCCAAATCTTTCCCCTTATCTATATATCTTATTCTCCATCTCTTTTAAACATGTTAGCATTGTGATAGGTGTTAGTGTTCAGAGGTTTCCTTTTGAACTCGACATGTTTGAATAGAAGCTACATCTTGGTCATTGCATCTTTCTATGATTTATCTTAGTTATTATTGGGACTTTGAGTTTCTTTTTTTTTTTTTGGGCCCTCCGGTCCCGTTTTTAATTTACCTGCTCTTCTTTATGCTTTCCTTTATTACATTTTCATCAATTTATCCGTGGGTCGTCCGAACTTAATTTAACCTTTACTTCATGGCTGTCTGGACCCAGCTTTATTTTAGCTATAATTTTATCCTCATTGGCCATGTCAGTCCTAATTTAGCCTTATCATCTTGGCTTGTCAATTTTCCCTTGTTTTTACAATCATTCCCGATAAATCCCTCTACTTAGATTTCTTGGCTCTCCTACATATGCCCACATTGCTGTTATTCCATTTTAAACCTTGTGTCATTATTGCTTACCATATGCAATTTTTGCGCCCATCTTGACCAAGACTAAGGCATTTGCATGCATCTTTTCAGCGGAATGGTAGGTTGAGGTATGCATATGTTACTTTTAGTTATTTAATTCAATTATCAGCATTTATTTTTATGCTTTGTGTTGCTAAGTTTCTTTCCCAAAGCATCATCCCGCTTACACTATTGTGACACGTGATGAGCTTTAGAGGGGGCATATGTAGACACCTATATTTTTTCACTTACTGAGAATATCTTTTGCAAGACTTGTCGGCACATCAATATCCCGGAGTGCACATCCTAAGGAGTGCATTGGAAAAAGGATGAAATCAATTTGTGGTACTTTCATCGAGATGTCCATATTATCCCGTCATACCTGCATATCATCACTGTCATGCCTTTAGCTTTAATTAGCCTCCTTCGGGCCACTTTTCCCTTCATTCCTCCTATAATGCTTAGTATCTTAATTTTCCCCAACTAGATCAGTCCTAATCAATTTAGTGCTATATATCATTCCTTGTATTTCCTACTAAATCAACATGATCAATCTAGTATGTTGCCTATTTATGTCCTTTTCCTACTAAAGCAACAAGGTGGATCTAGTTGTTTCCCTGCTTCTAACTAAATCAATCCTAGTCGATTTAATTGTTTTCATGTTTGTACTAGATCAGAATGGCCGACCCAATACTGTGTCATTCCCTGATTCATTATACTGAATCGGTTCGGATCAATTCAATTGGCATTTGAGTTAGGTCACTTTTAGGTCTTTGACTGATATTTATAGGGTTCTTAAATGCCATTTTGAAAGGAGCACAACACTCATTTGCTCTGCTTGCACATGAAAAGACTGTTTTAAGTATATAAGAGGAATTAGGAGATAGGAGCTTACTCTTGTGGGGGTCTAGTTTTGCTCAAGGTCTTTGAAGCTCAATAAAAAGAGGTTGAACCAAGGAGGTGCCCCGTAGTCTTTGAAGTCCCCAATTAAGGGCATTTAGTTCTTCATCCTTGTCATTTGAGATCTTCCAAGAACCCAAAGGTAATGATTGCCAATACCAAATGGACCGTGGGAGGAGTTAACAATGGATTTTGTGATGCGACTGCCAAGAACCCAAAGGTAATGATTCTATTTTTGTTTTAGTGAATCAATTTTCTTAAACGACTCATTTAAAGACTAGTGATACTACCCACATAGCAGTCATATTCTTAAAGGAAGTTGTATGTTTGCATGGAGTGCTCAAAAACATAACTTCATATAGAGAAACCAAATTTCTCAATCATTTCTATAGAACATTGTGGAACAAATCGGAAACAAAGTTGTACATAATTTTGCATATTATCCTCAGACAAATGGTCAGGCTAAGGTGGCAAATAGAAGTTTGGGAAGTTTTCTTAGGTGTCTAGTTGGTAGCAAACCAGGACAATAGGATACAATTATGGCACAAGGAAATTTTTCCTACAACTCAGTGAACGTGTCCAAAGGAAAACATCTTTTCAGATTGTGTATGGGAAGTCACAGGACAACTTTACTAAGTTTATCTGAGACAGATAAGAAGAGTGCAGAAGGTGAGACTTTTGCAGAGTACATGCCTGAAATGCATGAACAAGTGAAGAAGCAACCATACAAGAGTATCCAAAAGTACAAGATGATGGCAGATGGAAGAAGAAGAGCAAAGTCTTTTTAAGTTGGAGATTCAGCATTCGTGCATTTGAGAGACGGAATTGAACATATAATAAACTCAAGTACAAAAAGATTGGCCCCTTCAAGATTCTGAAAGTATGGCAAATTTGTATGCATATCATGTAAGCAATGAAATGAAGGATCAAAAAATATCTATTCGCAAATTTTCAGTATGGCAGATTTGTATGCATATCATGTAACCAATGAAATGAAGGATCAAAAAGAACAACATGTGAACTAGAAAATACAATTCCAAAGAAGGAATGCAAAGAGGTGGAGGAATTTCAGATGAGTGTGTTGGAAGAAACACATGATCATGTGTGTACAATTGGTACTTGGTGCAAAGGAAAGGGAAGGGAACACAAGAAGTGACATGGATTTCAGACGTTGAACTTGGCCAATTGGGTTGGCCATCTCTCATTTGATTGTCAAAATCAGAATCGAGAGCAACCCTAAACGAAGGAGTATGATACAAGAACATCTCTAATTGAAGAAGCTATCATGCATGACTTGCAATCAAAATGGCACAACAGTGGAGAAGGCACAACCGCATCTTCTCCAATAATATATAAAAATTGAAACACGGTAGAGAAGGCGCGGACACAGCTTCTCCAGTCGGTCTTAGAAATAAGAAAATGAATTTAAACAAATGGAAGGGATAGAAAGTGCGACTGCACTTTGTCCATCAAGGTCCCAGGCAGAAAAAGAGTATATTTTTAAAAAATCAAAAAAAAATGATGGCAGGGGAAAGAAAGTGCAACTGAGCTTTCTACCTCTATATGAAATGTGGTTCAAGAAGGAGGCACATCTAACTCAAAATTATCCTCTAGCAAAGAAGGCGCCTGCCATATCAAGATCGATACAAAATCAGCTCCCAAATTGAAGCAGATGGAAGAAGCTGTGGCTCCGCCTTCTCCCACCATTTCCAGCTCTACAAAGAAGACCCCAATTTTAAAAATCTAGGTATAGTGGCATGTATCACATTCAACTCTAGACAGGTGTCTAACAACATTTGGATCACATGGAACTCAGCTCAACAACAAACAAAGTTGCAGTTCAAGGGCACATTGTTGTAACACACGGATGATGAACCGCTTCTTCTTCCTACCATGATGGATCCTTCTAATATCGGATTACAAAGATTAAATACAAGAACCAAAGAAGAGAAAGAGGCTGGCAAGATTGAAGACAAATAGGCAAAGCACACCAAGTCAGTGTTCTGTAAGAGATTTTGAATAGTAGTAAAATTCGGTGTGTGTTTTCTTTCAGCTAGGTGTCTCTGAGTAAATTTCAGCAGAATCAATAAAGAGAATTTTTCTTGGTGTGAATTTTGGCTTCCATTTTGTATCTGTGCACTCTGACCTGACTGTGGGGTTGATACTTCATTTGACCCTCAACCACACCATTGCACTGCTCAATGTTAACTGCAAAAAAAGCTGCATAGAAAATCCTATATATTTGTGGGAAATCCAAAATGCAATTTGTTTGGCAACCTGTTACACAACATTGAATTTACCAAAACCAGAAACATTATGGTGATTGCAAACTTGTCTCTGCCAAGCCAAGGTATCAATTCAAGCTCAACAACCTCAGACAGCTCACTGCACAATGGAGCAGTGCACTACACATAGTCAATAGGGTATCCCCAAAGGTTTTCACAGGACACTAACAAAAGCCTCGAAACAGTCACTTCGAGCTACATGGAAGCTAGTCTGGTGTGTGGCACAAACTAGAGAGCTCCCAGAGTCCTACAATAAGCACAAAGAAACAGGCAGTCCTTGCCACCTACTCCAAACTATCTGTTTGGCCATCTTCTAATTTGATGAACAATAGGTGATGGTGGGATATAGTTGAGAAGCAGCTAATAGAAAGGGTGATGAGCCTTCAACACCATCTGGATGGATTGGCTTGGATGCATAATAAGGTAAAGATACTGGTTGCACAAGTTGATGATTGGAAAGACTTAGAGGTATTTTTTATATTATGTTTGAACCTGGAGGCTCGAAACTCTTCATATAGAAATATTGGCAGAGCACATTGGACCTGTAGATGAATTTTGATTTTGGTGTACATTTGTCAGTTTTTTTTATTGAATTTCATGTGCCCAGATAGTTGCAGGACTTGCTGAATGCTGCATAATGCAGCATAAGAAGATGGCAGACAACTGTTAAAAGACTGATATAGGCCAAAATTTGCTGGGTTTGCATGGCCTAACACTGCTCCACTCCTAATGTACACCTGAAATTTGGGATAACTGTTTGTGGTTTGATTCGGTTTTGGGCAGTTAACCGAGATGGAAGGTGTCAAGGTACAGATGCATACGTGGTGGAGAGATTTCAGGGAAATGGGAAAAACAGAGCCCATCTCAAAGAAATAGATTACTAGGAAGCGAGGGGGAGAAAGCCGCCGTTCAGGAAATGGAAGGTTGAGGAGAGCACCAGTATACAGAGGGAGAAACAAGAGAAACTAAGCTAACAGGGATGAGTGCAAAAGCTGCCACAAACAATGGGGAGAACTGATCTGCAGGGATTTAACTTTCTCTATAACTGCTTTTGTTTTACCCCCTCTAGTCGTCTATTTTATTGTTAGTTTCTTTTCAGAACCTAGGTTTCTTTTTACCGTAGCATTTTCCTATTGAAGGTGAAGGTACTCTTAGCTCCCATTGACCAACTATGGTCACTTGTAGACATAGATTTAATTTCTTTCTTTATAAGAGAAATTGCACAATGGAGGTACATTTGAATTTCTTTATCTCAGCGTGTTACCTTCCCTGAAAGGAACCATATACTAAGTCTGAAAATTATATCTTCTTGGGGTCAGAGATCAAATACCATATAGCCTATGAGATTTCCTATTGATGCTGCTGCTTTTGCTCTAGCATTCAGGGTTATAGTCTACTCACTGCATCACAAAGACTCAAGCATCCCAGGGGATGTGCTCAGGCAAACGAAATAACAATAAAGAAGAGTTAATAACAGCCGATGGTTTTATTTCTGAAAAGGGAAACTTCATAAAGTTCATATCAACTATAAGAGATTTCTGTACTGGCCAGCAGGTCAGTTCTTACTAATAACTAATAGAGGGTAAAAATTGCCAAAAATTGATCAATGATGTGTATGGAAACATGTGAATGGCACAGACAACAGAATACCTAAGACTAAATTAAATGCACCCAAATACAAGCCGAAGCACCATTTTTCCATTTACCTTGAGTCCATCTTCAAGCTTTGATACAGCCTCATGTATGTTATTCACAATCTCTCGGAGAGGCGACATCACTGGGTACTTAGCTTCATCCCATATAAACCTGCCCACATCACCACCATCAAACTTCATGCTTTGGCAAAATTATTTTTACAAAAATATCGCAAACTGCATATAGACTAATTCATAATAAGGTTTCTGAAAAAAGATGCCAGATCACACCATTCTCTGCCCACATCACCACCATAAAATTCTGTGCTTCAAAGAATTATTCAATGCATATAACTAAATCTTATGGACTTGAAAAAAAAGGATCATTTGTCCCTTGAGGTGTGGTGTACTGATAAAACAGGGCACGTTGCAGCAATGAACCAGGTACAAAACCTGTCAAGCGTGCCCTCATAGTAGAGTGGCAGTATGACAATGTCATTTGTTTCTCAGCTTAAGAGGAATTGTGTCCAACTCCAAGTAAAGGGATGAGTGATGTTCAAGCTTACAGCGTGAGGGTCCCATCAAAGAGGCATGTAACAAAGTTTTGTAATCCAGTTTAGGCGCATTAGCAAAGTTCACATTAACTGCTGAACTTGATCAGCAGGTCAAACCCAGGAGTAAAAATATTTAACAATATATAAGGAAATAGAAAACAATCGTGGACTTCTACAGAGAGGGGAGGGACTCATCCACCAAATTGGTGTCTTGGTTCGAGGTGACCTTAAAAACTACTTTCATCTTTACCTTTATGTGGCAGAAGAGTGTTTGTTTGTTTGTTTTTTAAATCATCCTTGATCGAAAGGTTGTATGAAGGCAAAATGACAAGGTGATTTGGCGGTTTGCTCTCAGCGGAATGACAAGGTGATTTGAAGGTTTTCTCTTAGCTAAAGAGTACTGCTGTATCATTACAACAATTCTGCATTTTGACCTACAAAAGAATCAACGACGTGAAAAAGAGAAAAAAACAATAAAATAATTCACACTATACCTAGTAATATATGAATCAACAGGAACTCCCTCCACTGTAAGTATCCCTGAATCAAAAACACTAGATGCCCTTTCCAAATCTTCAATTTGTCTCCGAATTTTTTGGGTTACAGCTTCCACGAAAGAATTTGCCTGAACAGTCGCACGAAACCAAGCCAAAATCATAAATTCAATCCATTATTGGGCACCTCTGGAATCATTATACAGTTGATACTATATTAATATTACCTTGACTAGATCATCACTGAGAGATAGTAGAGAATCCAGCGTTCCAATCCGGAGGTCTGGTATGTAAAACTGGAAATGAAGATTGAATTAAATTATTTGGGACATAGAGATCAGATGTATGTGATGATTTCGCGGATCTAATTTACTTACCCTGTAAGTGGGAGTGTCAAATGCATTTTTGGAGATGCCATCCTGCAGGAGCTGCCATGTTGAGGATGCTGAATTTTGAATTGGAAGAGACACCAAACAGTATTTGCTTCTACCCATTATTCTTCTCTGCCCTCGCCACTAAGACCTATGCTTTGCTTTCTTTTGTGCTGCGCTTTCCTGTGCTTCGCAGTAATTAGAAACCCATGTCCTTTTCTTTTTCATTTTTTTTAAGCGAAGCTACGTATAAGATGTAATGTGGATAAATAAATTTACATTAAATGGCAACACTAACGGTAACCATATGGACTATGGTGGCCAATTTTACCGCCTTCTTTTATCATTCGGTGCCGTATGAGATCTTATTTGCTGGAACGGGATCCTTCCCCTTAAAGGCATCGGCGATGATACGGTTATTAAGCTACCTCAAGAAGATTCAAAACATGAAGAAGCATAGGTGGCCTAGACTAATTATGGAGGAAGAGCTAACTAGAAGAAAGAACATTTGGAGGAAGCAAAATGACAAATGGGTAAAGAGGTGGGATATTAGCATGCAAGAGTGCCCAAATACTAATGAAGAAATAAAAAAATATGTGAGAAGAAAATTCAAGTGCATCATGTGGACAAAACAAATGGGCCGTAAAAAGGAATACTACCTCAAAGAATTCAACCCCACAGGGGATTTTGAAGAAAAACCCTATATAGGAACAAACATTACATGGAAAGCGAAATGTCGATTGCCCAACTTAGAATGAGCTCTCATCATCTTAGGTGTGAAACGGGTAGATGGCTAACTCCTAAAGAGGATTGGGATGAGAGGATATGCCTCTTTTGCAACAAAGGCGTGGTGGAGATGAAACGGCACTTCCTCTTGGAGTGCGAGGCATACAAAGACATCCGATACAGTTATGGTGAAACTTTGAAAATCGCCAACCTAGACACCTTGTTTGAAGCAACAATGCTAGGTAATACGGCGAACCTCGTGATCAAATTTCATAGCAAAAGGGAAGATCTCAAGAAGGAAGTTCAGGCAACTTAGGGAACGTTTTGTAGCTGAGGTCTTGTTTTAAAGAGGATGTGCACGATTGATGGGTCCCATAGGCTGTTGCGGTCTCGTGGACGTTATTAAAATCCTTCATTCATTCATTCATTAAATGAGGAAGCAAATAACCATTCTAACCCCCTTCATCCTTTCTATTTTTTCTCTTCCTTATTATAATGCAAAGCATGATGTGGAGAAATATTAAGGGGATAGTAATTATAAGCTAGCTGAAGCTCACAACTCATGATTACGTAATTGTGGTAAGAAGGCTCTCCAAACATTTATGATTATTCTCATATTCTCATTATTTCAAGTGTGTGGGAGTCATTCAATGCAAAGTCTTGGGATGGTGGTCATTTCATTTTCTGTGTTTCGTGAGTATTGTATGAAGCAAGTTGTTAACACTGGAGAGAAAGTTTGTGAGTTGTGCCATTATCATGTGCAAGTCTCAAGGAGAACAAGATTATTAGGAATATTCTTAGACAAGGGGCCCTGAATCCTTATATTAAGAAGATTCAAGGTTTCAATTTGGGATTAATGTCAGACTTTGCCAAAGCTTGAAATGAGAGGGTGGTCAATATGAGTTGTGTTATCTTAGAAATTACTAAAAAATGAATTGTCTCGATCGTAAGCATGGCCACAGAGGATCAAAGGCATTTAAGGACAAACGCGAGAAGAAAGAATTTGTCTACAACTTCTTCATGGTGAAAAAGAGAATCCACAAGTTTGAGGAGGGCTACTTACATACCTCTCTACTTCCCCCATGGGGAGAAGTTTGCCTTTAATAAATGAAATATATTACGCTTGAGGGTAAGTATCGAGTGATTTATTCTCATCGCTTTCTAATTCTAAACCATTTTAGGCATAACATGGTCATAACCCTTTCATTCTACCTTTTAATGTCCTTAGAGAGCTAGTTTTTAGACCACCGATAATAAAAGAATGACTTTATTCTCCACCAGGCTCTCATTTTCTTTTAATTTAGTTGGCTCTCCCAACCCTGGACCTAGCTCTTAAGACTAGCGGTAAGGAGGAACAAATGGAAGACGGGGTAGGCCCATTAGGCAACTTTGGGAAAGCCTTAAGGAGGGTGACAAAATGATGAAGAAACTTTGGCTTAGTTTGCAAAGAACCTCAAGCACAAAGGTAAGAGTCAAGGGATTTTTGAAAAGAGAAAACAACTCAACACTTGTGACAGTGGCCCAAATAAATGCAAGAAGGAATCTATAACTATCCCCCCAAAGGTGGAAATTAAGAAGTAGGTTAGTGAGAAGAATAAGCTGCCACTTTTGGAGACTCGATTATTGAGGACCCATCTATAGACAGATTGAACAAGATTGAGCAATCCTTGATATCCCAACTTAGCCTTTTAAAGGAATTGATCAATGAGTTTAAGAATACAAAGAAGGACCTACTGGAGCTTTAGGGAGAGCTAGATGAACAGAGTAGATAATCCATGAACCAAGTTCAAGCCCTCTTGAACTCAAACCAAGACTTTGGTCAGTTGAAGGAAGAGGTAGTCAACCTGAGCTCTATAATGAAGGCATTATAGGAAGATTTGGGGAAGATTAAGGAGACCAAGAAGGAGAGTATCGAGAAAGCTACACCTAGGCCTATTGTGATCCAAGTGAAAGCTAGAGGAAAAAGAACCATATAAGATAGTCTTAATGGCCCTAACAAGAGAATGAGGGGCAAGAAGAAACTGAACAAAGTCAAGACCTTAGAAAAAAAGGAAGACACCTTAGATTATTGGATTCAAGCTCTAAGGAGGAAATGAAAGTTGTCATTTGTTTGGAAGGGATGGCTAAGTAGTAAGTTTGTTATGCCCTGTAGGGATGTTGAAGTGAGGCTTCCTTTTTACTTCTCTTTTGTTAAAGGATGGTGTTCATTGTTGCCTTGTTGTTGTTGGCTAGTTAGTAGACTCTTTTACTGGAGCTTAATTGATCTATATTTATGATTTTGTATTGGGTTCTGGGATCCTTTTAAAACCCACATATTTACCCTTATCCAAAAAAATAGTACTCATTTACTATTTAATTAAGTTAAATAACATGCAAAAAGTAGTAATCAAGCATAATTAATTAGTTTTAAATTCAAAAGTAAGGTAAACATATTGGGTTTAGGTTTATCTTATTTTATTTTATGATTTGGTGGCAGTTATCAAAAGGGAACAATGGAAATGTGCACTTAAAAGTGTCACAAACCCAAAAAGTTAATGTTAATTATAAAAGCTTGTCTAGACCATACACTTATGCTCCTGACAGGACAAACTATACACTGTTTTTCTATAAAAATTTAGACATGCTAGAAATAATTTTCCAAGTGTGTTCCCTTGATTTTGACCTCCAAAAACCTTACTGAATTTCTCGATCTTTCACTTTGATCACTTGCAAAACGTATTTCTTGTTCTTGTCCTAATTAAACTACAATAGTAAAAAACTAAAGGAAAACAACATGTGTAATCTACTATATATTAAACTAGACAATAATCAGATTATCTTGATATTTTGTAGGACCCTAGACAGTAACAATATCAACAATAAAAAACCTCAATGATTGTAAAAGTTCCAATATCATGCAAACCAATGTCTTATGGTGTGTGTCTAAAGATAAATGTGTTGCTTCAATGAATGCTTTAATTCGTCTAAAATGCTTGCAAATGCTCAATAAATTCTTGTGACTAATATTTGAATTCTCTAGACATTTTTTGTGTGTAAAAGAACTACAATGTTTGTGTACTTATAAATGATTAAATTCAAAATATTGCCTTATAGATGTGCAAATTAATAAAGCAACAACTAAAAACAAAAAGGACATGATCACATAAGGTGTGTGCATCTTGATCAAAAGGGACCACTCAAATCCCCATGAACTTTTACTAACATTTTAGACTGTCCTAAACATTATGGCACGTTCAAAAACACTACCTTAGACACTTGAAACAAAGAGAGAAGGAGAAAGAGAAAGAGAGGAGAAGGGGAAATATGATGACAACCCACAAAAGACACCAATAGTCAAACACCCTAAAACTATACAATTTAATTGTTAATAATTACATAGAAGCCATTTTTAGGTGTCTACAGTTTTCCCTACTTCGATGTATATGTGTGCATAAATATCAAAGCAAAGGAAGACATGTGGACACAATATTTTGTATGCCTAAAGGTCTAGAGCAAAATCTAATATGACTATGAATCTATAAAAAAAAAACTTCTGCACACACATAGTTCAACTCTAAATAATAATAATAAATGCTAAAAATATATAAACTAATAAAAATAACATGCCATCTAAATCACATATAAATATAAGCAAAGTATGTCCTGGAGTTGAATCAACCAAAACATCTCTTAGCTATATGTCTTGAGTCACTAAATATTAAAGTCAGGCACCTTATTAATCTGAGGCTTCCAATCCTTATCATCATATAAAACCATGTTGTACTAAAACACCAAAAATGATAAAATTAATAGTATAGATAAATATAGAATATGGTTTCCCACCTCAAGATTTGAGAAGAGTATGTGAAGCATGAAGAATCGGATCTCAAGAAAAGTAATCACATTACTCATACGGGGCAATGATAGAAAGAGCATCATATGTAAATATACAATGTCACTCAATTTAAAATATGACGTTAACAATATCAATAAAAACTATGTGCTACACATTGCCCTATGGCAATATTAGTCCATACATCATTGTAAACATAACATGTCATTTGTATAACATGATAAATATGTAAAATAATGCTTAGAAGTGAATAGTAACATGCATTTAAGGTTTTTTCCCCAACATATTGTTGACCATTTTTTTCCCAACAGGCCAAAAATTGGTCCCCTTCTTCCCTTGCTATTCTAGGCCAATTCTTCTTTTTTTAATTTTGCATGAATCTGGCAATTTCTACGGACTCTGCAGGTCCATTTATGCGAACTCTGTAGGTTTTCTTTGGGCAGTTGAAGAACCAGTCAAAAGGGGCAAGATTTTACAAAGCTTCTTCGGATTTTCATCTAAAGAGATTTACAAGGAAGGTTGACATCTTCGAACCATTGAACCATCGCTTCATTTCAAGCTTTGGTTCAATTGGAAGTTCAATCGGCTTTGGTTCAAGCCTTAGTTCATCGTTTCAAGTTCATCACTTCATTTTTAAGCCTTGGTTCAATCTTTTGGTTCAAGCGAACGGTTCAACAAGGACATCCAACGAATAGCTCAGAGAGGCTCGGTGCACAGCCTTGAACCATTGAACCGTTGAACCAAATTTTGGTTCAACAGGTTGGTTCAATGGTTCGGTTCAATTGAGGGTGTGCCCTACAGCCGGAGGGTAGTTCAAGATCCAAAAGCCCTCTGCAGAGGGCAGCCAAAGGGCCCAAAGCAAAAAAGCCGCAGGAAAAAGGCCCGATGAACTTTTCCAAGGACAGTGACGTCTCGAAAAGCGTCAAATTTACACCAAGGAAGCCAGAGCATGGAAAGCACCAAGTGGCAACCGTGGAGGACTTCAACATGTTGTTTTAGGAACCAGTGGAACGTGCCACGTGTCCCCTATAGGGCTCGATGAAAGCCGACAGGTGGCAACATTTGTGGGTTTCCCCTATTGGCTTCAAAGAAGATTGTGGTGGACCCGAATGAGTTGTTAGGAGCTATGCGGAGTGTGCCAAGTGTCAGCATCCATGAAGAACCAAAAAAGGGCCCGAAAGTTTCTCTAAGGTAGCTAAAGGCTCTGCAGAAGTGACCACGTGTCAACTTCTGCCTGACTCTCGAAGGACCCTCTAATGTAAGTGGATGTTGCCACGTCCCATTATCAGCTCAGCGAAAGCTGCCACGTGTCAACGTCTGCATTTCAAAGTGTCTTCTAAGTTCCCAAGCAGCAGACTATGACACATGTCAAGGGCGGATGCACTCTCAGCGAAAAGGGGTAAAGCAGGAAGCCGAAGGAGAGTCCAAGGGTGATGGGTGCGCGAACGTCAAATTTAAGCCAGTAAAAAAGCCAGTTGTTTTTTTTAATGCTCTGAGCGCCAACCATGGAATGAGCCCAAAGAATGCAGTGATCCGCCAGAAGATCGCCCCTGAGGGCTGAAGGAGTAGAAAAGGACAAAGAGCCCAGAGAACAAAGAGCAGGTAGATGGTGTGGCTAATAAATTCAAATCTTGACAATAGAATGGCCATCACGTAGAAGCAGACAAAGCAATCCAAGTGATGCAGGGAGGTGTCAAGAAGTTATTTCAGTGGTTGACACAGTGCCTACCATGCGGTCATCAAAGAGGCACAACAGTGGTCGACGCGACTGGTTTTCTTCAATATGCACTATAGCAGCAGGAAAATGGCACAGCTCATAAATTCAAATCCTGACAGTGGAATGGCCATCACGCAGAAGTAGATGAAGCGATCCAAGTGACGCAGGAAGGTGTCAATTCAAGAAGTTATTTTAGTAGTTGACACAGTGCCTACCATGGGTCACTTGTAAAAAGGGCGCCAAAAGGCCTCTTTTCTTCCTCTATATATTGGAGACTTGTCATTTGAGAAATCATCTTCCACATTTTGTAAGGCGTAGCCCTGGCAAATTTTCACTTGAATCAATAAACGCATTTTTTACCTCTATCCTGGTTAGATATCTCTGTGTATGTCTGAGTGTTAGTTTGTGTTTAGTCATTGCTTCTTGATGCTTCCACAGGTTCAACACCAACATACTTGGTGTCTATAAGGTGCCATTTTTGCAGCTGACAAGGAGAGCTGTATTTTGAAGTGCAAAAATAAAAGAAATTACTATACAGAGTGCCTTTCACAGCACCTTTGGTGAATCTCTATTTTCTGTATTTTCCATTAAAGCCTCCTTGCCAAGCTTCTTGCAGCCTAGTCCTTCTGCCAGTTTGAAGTGTATGTATGTGTTTGTCTGATTTTAAGTGTGAGTGTGAGAAGGTCGGATCATTTTGATGCATCACCCCTTTTAGAGTAGATTTGTTTTCCTGCAATCTTTCTCCCTTTTCATCCCCCCCATTACACACACACACACACACACACACACACACACACACACACACACACACACACACACACACACACACACATGTTAGCACTTACTGGAACAAATCATATGCATTAAAGGGAGCTAGCCCTTACCTAGAGACTCTCCCCTCCTGCTTCGCCGGTCCCACAGGCGAGAGGGGAGTTTCCATTGTTGCATGTGGAAGGCAGGAGCTCAACCTCCTTGCCCCAGGTGCAATCCACTACGTCAACACATATATAAAGTGAAAGTGAAAATATAAACTCATTGCATTCTTACATATTACCTTCACAAACAAATCTCTGAGAGAGATCTATTATGGTTGAATAACGTGGGTTCATGGCACATAGATTGCATCACACGTGAGCGAATACTGCACTACTAATCATGCACATTTAGTAAGTAGTTTTAAACCCATTTTATTCCCTTTTTAGTTGTTTCTAAAATTTTCAAATATGGTTATAAATGGGAAGGGTTTATTTGCCCCACTTTTGAAATTGCATGCTCTAAACAATACATGTACAATCATGACATGATTTGTCGAATCCTAATAGGATTTGTACTGATCTAAAAAAATCTGTACAGTTTGGAAAATTTTATATAATTTTATTTTTTGTCATATGAAACTATAATTACTCAATATAACATATAAATCTATTTGGGAAAATACTAATTTTATGTTTGTTTATTATGATGCAAGATGCCATAAATGTGTGGGAGTTTTGGCATGGGAACGTGCTACTATTTTACCCTGATTTTTTATTAAGACATGACATTCAAACATACATCTAAATGTAAAAGACTAAGATTGATTCTTATAATTTGGCAAGTGGCATATGCTAAATCTAGCAAGTAAAATAAAGGGATGATTAATTAGCTTTTTTGGTTGAGTGTCTGACTGTGACTCTATTCTAAAAGTGAAAATAAGGATAAAGTAGGTATGTGATTTTTTTGGGTTTGAAACCAATTATATGTTTGTTTGGGTTGGTTTTGCAGGATCAGGTTAGTATAGTTAGATGATTATGATCTATTGGTCAGCACTAACATGCACCTGTCTTTATTTATTATGTATTTATGATCCTAAACCCAAATGATGTGCATAACTCTAGAAATCTATCTCCTTTGCCTTGAAACCATATGTGTGCTTGTGGGGTCTAGAAATTTGTAAACACAGGGAAATTTATAATGGTTTGAGCTGACCTCAATCACCCTCATCTAATGATTGATTATTGCCTACGTATTTGATACTCCAAGGAGGGAAATCAAATTACACGTAGTTCTCCCACCTAGTTTTGAATGAGACCTTGATTTATTTATGTGAGTCCGATTGGGTAATTTCTCACACCACTACCACGCTAGGAAAATGGGCCGACCCTGAGGAGAGGTTTTATTTTAAAAATTAATTTTTGCTAGGAGTGGATTGGTAATGACCAGATCAGGTCAGTATCGACTAGCGATTATGAGCAAATATAGTAGAACTAGACTATGTATACATAGACTAAACTGAGAGTTTGGAGAAGTTTATGTGGGATACTTAGCACGTTTGAAATATAAAGTTAGGTTCCTATAGATCTATAACAACAAAATGGAATGATTAATGCATAAGATAACATGGAAGTATGAGAGAATGACATATTAGGACCTTTTTTGTGTGTTCAAGTTATGCATAGTAAATGTGTGTCAAACATGTCATTGTCAAGTACCAAAGATCATATAATAGTACATACAAATGCTCCCCTTTTATTATAGTCATGTAATTGCTATATTAAAAGGATAAAATGTACTTAAGTGTGTACAACACACCTTTTTTACGGTATGAAGCTCCAATTATGCAAGTCACTCAATAGTAAAACCTATAATCATGTGTATTCAATGTCCATATAATTATTGTTTTAATATAAAACCACTTTTTATTTTTTTTAAAAGAACAAGGATTAGGGTACACTTGTGTGTTAGTAAAAACCATGTTGCCCTTGCAACTTGTTGGAGATGATGCTTCCTTATTGAAGCATTGGATAAACTTGTTCTTCCTTGTTGAATCACACAGAGGGTTAGGGTGTATGTGCCCTAAATTTGTGTAACTATACAAGATCTTGGGTTTTGAAGGCAATATGCCCAACCCTCATGAATGTGGGAGAATTACACAATGTATTAACTTAAATAACTATGCAAGTAAATGAGAGAACCATCAGACCAAGTTCACTCAAAGAAGGTTAATCAACCAATGCATATGGCTTATAGATTCAATTGTATTTTTTCACTCAAGTTCACTCAAGTTTTCTTTATGTAAACAAAAATCACAATCGAAGGAGAATGAACAATGTTTATGCCCTCATCATGAACATTGGTTTTGTTGTGTACTTTCGCTTAATGTAGTAAAAAGCATGATCAAAAGAGAATGAACAATATTCATGCCCCCATCATGACCATAAATATAATAAGCATATGTAAGTTGTGTTATTGTGTATATGTACATGAACCAATATCATGCCCCTTGAATTGGTGCCAATTGATATAGTGTTATGCACCTATATGCTAAATTTGAAAATATGTATCTCAAATGCATGTGTATGTGAAACCCTATAATTTTGGCCTTGTATACTATGAGCATATATCCATGCATATGCACCCAAGTGTGTAAGAAAATATGCTCAAGTGTCTACAAAGTGAGTGCATGTGCATGACATATGCCTTTGAAATCTATATCAATGTGCTAATATATGCCATGTAGCTGAACCATATAAGATTTAAAACATTCAAAATCTTTGAAATATGTGCTCTAATATGAATTTATGTTCATAAGGGTTTATGTCTCTATGACAAACCCATTGTAATTCCCCCCTTTTGAGATGAGAGATGTATCATGTAAGTCACTCCTCTCAAAATAAGAGTCAACTATATCATGTCATGTATAAATATGGTATCATATAATATCATATGATGTAATGTATATATTGATTAATGCATGTATGTAACATATGTAATGCATGGCATGTAAGTGTCATGTCTAGATAAATGTATCAATGAAGCCTGCAATATAAGGATCTATGAATAAGACTACACAATAAAAGTGCATGATATAGATCATAGTACCATTCAATGTCAATAAGAACAAATGTTAGGGTAATATGCAAGGCCACGGGACACATACACGGGACATAAATATATTGCAACAAGCAAGGCCAAAGGCCAAATGTAAAGGGACATAAAAATGTCGTAAAAAGGGACATCAAAGATGTTGCATCAAATGAGGCCAAGTGAAACACATAATAGTCAAGCACAAATTAACCTATCATGTGAAGAATAAGGAACCAGTCTACACTATCCATATGTATCGATGTCACAACATTGTTTAATATCATATCTATGTATAATTGTGTAAAATATGAGTAACTAGCAAGGCATGTGTAAACAATATAAATATTTCAACACGGTACAAAAGTCTTAGAAAGATATAACTTGTAATAGTGAGACCTATGAAAAATATGTCTCCAGTATCGATATGGCCACTAGGTGGAGGAAATTACAACATTTATGTGTCTATGTGTAACTTGCATGTCTTGCATACCACCCATGTGGTGTGAAATGCATGTGTATTAATAAAATGTTATCTACTAAACATATGATAAGTAACATGTGTAAATAGTGTAATCTTGTAATCTATTGATGTGGGTTTTATGCACACCACATAAACTTTTACAAGGTAGCCTCTAACATTTTAAGATCAGTGAAAATTTGTTCACTCTAAGGCACGTGTTGTAGGGTATTAGGTTATACAAATAACATGTTGGTGGAATAGCTGTGAGTGAGGTAAATTGTTTACCATAGATGGGTTGGATATGGATGAATCTAAATATACTTGAGAGGGGTGTAGTGATGATGGTTCTAACCTAAGGTGGGTAGGACTTCAAAAAGAAAATCTAAAAAATAGGGAAATGTAGGGCCAAAAAGGAGGCTTGTGGACCACACGAAATGAAACCTTTCAAGACCAAAACTTAATTAGAGGTTTGACAAGAAATCAAAGACCAATATTTGTTGCAAGCTATTATAAAACACCAACAATCAAACATGGTTAGAAGTCAAAGGGAACCAAAATACAACATAATTAAACATATGAAATCAAAGGTTGCCACGTTTGTTAGATTTCAATAACACATCTACAAGGGGGATTATGATTTATATGCAAAATATATTTATATTATCTATAGCTTAATATGAATGATTGTAAATACAAGATAACTCATAAATAACCAAAAGACTGAGAAACTAGAATTATATAACTTCTTACACAATCTACAAGCTAGAGAAGAATCAAGATTTGCATGTTAAGACTAAAATTGTAAAACTTCTCAAAATTTCCTTTTAATCTCAATAGCCAAAATTCTCATCCCTTTGGGACTAAGAGGATATAATTATAAATATATTGTGATGGGTAACGCCTCCTCAAGCGAAGTCTAAAAGGACAAGTCCAAAAATAACATTGTATGTTAATCTCATGCAAAACACACATGTACAACATTGATTGCTCATAATACAATTCTTCATCTAAAAATGCAATATATACATGCTAAATAAATTTTAAACTAACATTTCCATCTCAACTAAGCCATCCAAATACATGTGTATAATTATAAAGTGTTGATGTGGCATCGCTGTAAGAATTTACATTATGATAAAGCCAATGTAGATGCTGATGTGGATGGAATTAAAGATGAGCCCAAAGTAGCTATTAGAAGTGGGACACAAAATAGCCTAGTCTAATTATTCGCCAATGTGTACTTTGAAAGCTGAGTAATATAATTTGGGGTTGGCATGACCTCTATTTCCATAGTTTCTTGCTTAGTTACTTTTGTCTGAAGGTAAATACCATGACTCACCTAAAATTTGATGCCTACACTCTCAAAATTAAGTCAAGCTATTTTGAATAACTGAAGAAACTTAACCATTAATTTATTATGTACACCCAATGCAATACTAACCTCAATGTGTAGTGACTCAATCCCTATAATTTTATCTCTTACAAATTGACTAGTTGCATTACCTTATCACTAGTTCTATAAATAATCCCCTCGATCTCCATTTTAAAGTTGTCCAATATTGTTTGTAAAATGTTTACCCCTAAAAATTGAATAAGTATTGTTCCATTTTTGGCATGCAACATGGAGGGACCATTTTCCATTTTGACGTAGGTACCAGCATGACATAGAAGGGCCATAGCGTGAGAGAACTATGGCATGTAGCTGATAGGCACAAAAGGTGATGGACATGGAAAGATAATGGTATAGGAGACCCAACATAAGAAGACCTAGTCAAGAGAGAACATGTCATAAGGGACCTAAGAATAGAGGACTCAAAACAAAAGTAAAAGACTAGGGTAGTGCATGGGAAGCAGAGCGTGAGGGACATGAAAGAAGATAGAAAGAACAAATCAAATGGGATACTTTGACCCCATTCATCGGAGGTTTTGTACGAACCCATGAGGAATGAAAAACTTGGCCACCAGGATATAGCATAAAACAAGGATCTAGGGGCATAGAGACTTGAGTCTACATGAATAATTAATTTTAAGGGCCATGATTCTCAGTTTGTTGGGAGTCTGTGTGTCATTTGTTTAGTATAGTTAAAATTATGACACTTGGTCAGGGAAAAACAAGTATAAAAACCCATGTTGTAATCAATTGCATGATGGTCTTTTGGAGAATATATATAACAATTTTATCTTGTAATTTAGTAAGTTATTCATAATAAATATGTGTTTTCCATATTGTGTTATGAATAATAAAATATTATAAGTGTTGAATGATGGATATGGGTTATTTCTAAGTCATGGATATCTTTTTATTTTATCACTACTGTTAAAGAGTAATGGTGATCCTATTTATAGTGATAGTTAAATCTGGGACAATAAGGATAATAGTAGTATATTTATGGTGTTGAATAACCTTTTAAGAACTATGTATGAAAGGCGAAAAAACATATAATATTGTGTTACAAATCCTTCGAGAACTGACCTTTTGCTACGCACTTAAGGTGAACATGTGAGACTACCTCTCGCATGATATGGCCAGTGAGCTAGCCTATTGGGGAGAAGCTTTAGCACCAAAGTAGAACTAACTAAAAGAACCCAACATTTTGATTTTGTTGGCAGAACCTAAATAAATTAGAGCAAACTCATGGGAAATGTTTGAGTGCATTATGTTAGAGAATATTGAAGAATGGGTTACCAATGTTGAAGATAATTTTGTGGTCCCATATCTTGAACTAGGAGTTTTTTTGCATGGGTAGAGCAGAATCTCCATAGTTCTCTGTATGAAACTTTCTTTTATGACGTCCTAGTTCTCTTGCATTCTTGGGTTCTAGCATATGCTCAAGGATGATCCCAAAATCTTGAATGACATTAGCCTTGGACACTTGAATGGCAGAGGAGTTTAGCATGACTTGGATTTCCTTGGATGTGAGCAGTTAATTTTTGGTGGAGAGGCATTCAGAATAGCTACATTTTGAAGTGTATCGTGACCACCTATTCATGTCTTGAGGAAGCAAAGTTCTAATTTCTATGAAAGATAAGGGGATGCTATCTCTCATTGCTTGATTTTGAAATTAAAAAGATAATTATTGACCTTGGATTGGAGACTCTACCCATGGAGAGCTAAAATCTCCTGTGCATGAGCCTCACATTTGGAAGGGGAGACTAACAATTGATTGAAGATTGTGGGTTCAACATGGTAGCAAGACAATGAGCATTATAGAAATGAAAGTATGATAAAGCTCGGCAAAGGATAATAGGAGTTAGCGGTGCAAGAAAAGATCGAGAAACCTCAAAGAGTGTTATGAAGAGATGTAGGGAGGTGAATACACATGAAGGACCCATCACTTTTGAGCCACATTCTTTTCCAGTTCTATCCTATGAAGGAGAACTGAGCTGGAGTTCAAGAATCGAGGAACCAAGTATGAATCAACCAAGCTCCCCCACCATAGTGCATGTTCATGCCTTTGATTTAAACATAATACATATATAAAATTGGGATACAAATAACAGAGAGTCAGAAATTGAATAGGTGTAGGAGATTAAAACTAGGCCATTAGGTGATCATTCAGAATATACATCATCTTTCCCTCTTAAATGGAATTATATGGCATAACTTGGGATGCCTGGTGGATCTAGCCCTCAAGGCCAGACTACAAGCCCAAACTTGGGAAACCAACCCTCTACCATACCTCTTCCCATAGGCACTGCTACTAGAGGCATTGGAGGAGGATTAGGGGAGGCACAGGTAGAAGCTGACCCCCTCATAGAATTAGAGTTGGATCTTCTTAGCAACCACCTGCTCGATAACTTACTATGGTCTACTATGAGATGACATTGCATTTACATGAATATCGAGGAGTAGAGAATGTAGGTGAACATGTCCATAAGTGCAAATTTATTTTCAAAGCGTGTGGCATCACATATTCTGAACAAAAAGCTACGTATTTTTCAACCATGCTTTTAGATCACACAAGTGGTATCTAAAGTTTGACCCTCAGTAAATGGTGGTTGACTATGACTAGCTTAAAATAGCCTTCTTGTCAGAATTTGACATTCCTAAGTTTGAGCAACAAAGTATAGAGACACTGAAGGACATAAAACAAGGTGATCCAAAACTCAGAAGTTCTAGTTGATAAATATTTCAATAGCATAGAAATAACACAGTAACAATGAATTCTCTGAGAAGAGATGTAGTATTACTCAAGATCACAATACAAATATATGCTTATCTCTGGGAAGAGATGTCTATCTTCAAATTTTAGGTTTCCTCTTCATTTATACATATTTTTGAAAGCATGGGGAGGATGTGGAAGGTCACCAATCTCAAGGGAGATTAAGTGGTTTGACTTCCAAGATTACAAACAATACATAATTCGAGGAATTACTATTTTTAGAAACTTACTATTTTTAGACTGCGCTACTAAAATTGAAATTTGAGGCACTTCTGTTGGGTTTTTATGGGTCAAACTTCATTGAGAAAAACTCAATGTCATCTCACAACATTCTCCTCATTCTTGGCTTTCCAACAGTTCAAACGGTGAGCCAATTAGAGCTACGGTGCAAAAGTTATGGCTCTTGGAAGTTTCATCATCAATTGGGGTGGAACTATCACCCAAATTATCACCTAAATTATTGCCTGGATCATTCCTCCCTCCTTGAAAAGCAATGGTCCCCATTGCGTCAATGTATCCCATCAGGTGTGGTAGTTGTTTCTTGATTTGATTCTCTGTGAGCCACTCACCTTGATGGCTAAGTTGGCCCCTTTTGACCACTCGATAAAGTGGAATATAGCATCCTCTTGTTGTCTTCATCCAGGTATCCACAATCTAATCCTCTTCCACTGGAGCAAAACTCTTTGGATCAAGCTCATCAATGTCTAGTTGTTCTGCTACAACTGAAGTGTCCAATAGAGGTGGGTGATATGGTTTGAGGAGCTCCAGATTAAATATTGGGTGCAGACCAAGGTAGGCTGGTAGGTTCAACTCAAAAGCATTTTCCCCAACTCTTATGGTGATGGTGTAGGGACCATATCACAGAGGCTAAATCTTTCTATGTGGGCCTGCAAGTCATTCCTTCTGAAGCTGCAACCAAACCTTGTCACCCACAACAAAATGGTGTGCAATCATATGTTTGTCATGGCATTGCTTATACTTCTGATTCATCCTCTTTAGGATATCATGAACTTGTTACTAGATGTGTTGCATTTGTTCAATAAACTTTATTGCTTTTGTTGCCTCAGATATTCCATGAGGTGTGTCTTCCATGGTGGAAAATAGAATAGCTATATCAATTGGTGCCATGGTTTAGAACCCAAAACATACTTGGAATGGACTGTGCTTGGTCGAGCTGTGCAGCGCCCGATTATATCCATGTTGTATGAAAAGAAGTCCCTCATCCCATGTGCATGGATGTTTTGAGTGATACATCCAAATCATGTGAACAATCAAGCAGTTTACCACCTCTGTCTGACCATCAGTCTGTGGATGGAAGGCTGTGGACTTCATCAGCTTAGTATCCATCATCTTCTATAGAGTGGACCAGAATATGCTCAGGAACCTGCTATCTCGATCTGAGACAATGGACTTGGGGAGACCAAAATGGAGCCATACATGACTAAAATATAGTTGAGCAGTTTCCTCAATAGATATATTTTTCTTACAAGCAATCATGATAGCCATTTTTGAGAAATGATCAACTACCACAAAAATGCAATCCTTACCATGTTTTGAACTGGGTAAACCTGAGAGAAAATCCACTGAGACGGATTCCCAAGGCCTAGTTGGTTCTGGAAATGGCATGTACAATCCTTGCTTCTTATTTGTTGGCTTGGCTATCACACATGGGGTACAAGATTTGAGATATCTTTCCACATCCTTTCACATATGGGGCCAGTAGAAGTGTTTTTGAAGAACTGCCAATGTCTTTTCAATACTAAAGTGTCCAGCTGTCCTACTAAAGTGTGCTTCCCATATCATCTTTTGTTGCTCTACAACTAGAACATAGATGTGCCCTATATGACAGAGGACATTATCTTTCAAATAGAAATAAAAAACATGTTTACCTTTTTGAAGTGCTTGATATGTATCAGCAAAGGTAGGATCAACTTCATACAAAGCACCCCAAGTGGCAGTCTCATGTCCGCACAGGTCAAAAACTATTGTGAGTGCAGTAATTGGTGTGCGGCTCAGACAATTTGCAACTGTATTTGAGCTCCCCTTTTTGTGTTTGATTATCAAGTGGAATTGCTGAAGATATGTGGCCCACTTTTGGTGCCTCTCATTTCGTAGTTGGCTTTGCATCTAGATGAATTCCAATGGTCTATGGTCAGTGTGGATGACCGTCTCTTTCCCCAAGATGTAGTGTTTCCATTGTTTGTAGGCTTGCACAATGGCATAGAGCTCCTTATCATATGTTGGATATTTCCTGACTGTATCAGTGAAAGTTTCACTATGATATGCAATGGATGGCCATGTTGCATGATGACAGCTCCCATGGCATATTCAGATGCATCTATCATCATCTCAAAAGGTTGATGCAAATCTGGCAAGGCAAGAACAGGGGCTGAGCAGAGTCTATTCTTCAAATTCTCAAATGCCCTTTGTTGTATTTCACCCCACTGAAATGTAGCTTTAGCTCCTCCTTTAGTCACTTGGGTTAGTGACCAAGCAACATGTGAAAATCCAAGAACAAACCTACAGTAGAAATTTGCAAGACCCAAAAAGCTGCGAAGCTCTGTGAGGGTCCTTGGTGTGGGCCACTCTTGAATAACCCGAATCTTTTTTGGATCAACATGGACCCCTTCCTTATTCACAATGTACCCAAGGTACTGAATTGTTGTCATCTTGAATGTGCATTTGTCAAGATTTACATACAACTTGTGCTCCTGAAGAGTTTGAAGCACTTTGCGAACATGTTACAAATGTTCTTCCCATGTTCTGCTATATATGAGTATGTCATCTAAGTAGACAACCACAAATGATTTGGTGAAGGGTCGTAGGATGTCATCCATCATCCTCATGAAGGTTGCAAATGTGTTAGTTAAGCCAAAAGGCATAACCAACCATTCAAAGAGCCCCTCCTTAGATTTGAATGCAGTCTTCCAAACATCAGTGGGATCAATGGGAATTTGGTGATAACTAGTTTTGAGATCAATTTTGGTGAAGAGATTCGCACCACGAAGCTGATCCAGTAGGTCATCAATCCTAGGAAGAGGGTAGCGATTCTTCACAGAGATTTTATTCAGGGCTCGGTAGTCAATGCAAAGCCTCCATGTTCCATCTTTCTTCGGTGCTAAGACAATTGGGCTACCACAAGGTGAAGATCTTGGTCTAATGTGACCCTTTTGTTTCAATTTTTGAATTTATCTTTTTATCTCATCATTCTCCAAAACTGATCTGTGATACACAAGACTGTTAGGCAAAGGTGATCCTAGGATCAAATCGATAAATTTTTTACCTGGCAATGTAGTGGAACTCCTGTGGGTGACTTAAATAAGTCACCATATTCTCTTGTGATTCATCCTATCTACTTTTGTTATTGTGTTGATTATGTAGTTAGGACTGCAACATCGACCTTCTTGGATTTATGTGGTTTGACCACCATGAGAACACATTGCTTTGTTTTCTCCATGAATCGATTGTATTGCTTAGCACTAATCAAGGAGATAGATGTGGGAGGTGGTACCTCTAGGACCCTATAGCACGTGTTCCAAGAGTGAGGGTGATCCTTTAGGTTTGTGATTCATAGATGCCATGTCGCTCATACATGAACAACTGACCAAGGAGTACATCACAAACATCTAGATTGACCACATCACACAAGACTTCATATTGGAATGGTTTTATAGCATATGAAAGAAGACATTGATGGGTGACACGGAGGTCTCTCCCTGGGCTCAACCATCCAATAATGTAGGGATTTGGATGAGGCTTCATGGATAGATTTAGACTTTTCACAACTTTAGCAGAGATTAAATTCTTTTGACTCCCACTATCAAGAATGAAATGGAGAGGCTTACCTTTTACTCATAATTTGGAGTGAAACAATCTTTCCTTGTCATCTAGTCTTTCCTCACGGGTCTGTGATGAAGCAACGTTGGTGTCAGGCTCAGCATCTACAATTTATTCTTCATCCTCTTCAACTGTGGGTTGTGTATGAGGCAAAGTAAATGTCAAGTATTGTGACTCAGAAAGCAGTGACTTGATGGCTCAACATTCTTCTTTGGAGTGAGTTCCAGTTTTGTGTTAATCACACCATTTTCTAGACTTCCCCTTCTAGGATTTCTTATCTTAAAACTCCTTTTGCTTCCAATTTTGGCCTCGTGGTTGAACTTCCTTGTCACTTTTCCTTTTTGAGGGTTGACTCTTCGTATTCTTTTTGCCATGCTTCTATTCAATCTTCACTACGAATTTGTATTCCTCACCGAGGGTTTCCAAATTGAAGAGTTCCATTTCCCCTCGTATTGACCATTGTAGTCCACCATGATATTTGAGAGTCTTATGTTTCTCACTTTCTTGAATGCCTAATCTTGTAGACAAAGAATGAAAAGTGTCTGTGTAATCTTGAACAGATTGGTCCTTACCTTGGCGAAGTTGTTGCCACTATATGTACAGATCATCATATGCTTCGATGGGATAGTATTCTTCTTTCATCGCTTCCACAAAATCATCCTAGGTAGTTTCCACCTCAAGGCCAATGCCATCTATACTGAACCTCATTTTTTACACTTCCCACTAGTTTTTCACAGGCAATGATGATTTCAAAAGAGCAAAAGTAATCTTTTCTCCATTGATGAACTTATTTATAGAGAAGTAGGAAGACAGTTGATCCAAACAATTTTTTATGACATCAGCATTGATTTTTCCTTCAAATGTAGAAATATCAAAATTTACCTAGAACCTCGAAGGGTGTTGGGGCACTGAAAGGACGTTCCCTGGATGAGGAACCAGGAAGTGTAGGCGAATAGCCAGAATTTCCCATCAAAAGTGTTTGAAGAATTTGGGTAAATTTTTGTAGCATCTACGCTTGTTGCCGTTGGAGGGCTTCATTCACCATTTCCTTAAAAGGATCGGATGTCTCAGTGTCGTCCACCATTTGAAGTCGTTTGGAGTGAACAAGTGGAAAATTTGGAAGCTCTATTGTTTCCCACCCAAGCTTCTTGTACCCTGACCTCATCCTCGGGATCATACACTCTCAAGACAAACCACTCTGATACCACTAATCCAAAACTTAGAAGTTTTGGTTGATAAATATTTCAATAGCATAGAAATAACATAATAACAATGAATTCTCTGAGAAGAAATGTAGTATTACTCAAGATCGCAATACAAATATATGCTTATCTCTGGGAAGAGATGTTTGTCTTCACATTCAGGTTACCTCTTCATCTATACACATTTTGAAAGCATGGGGAGGATGTGGAAGGTCACCAATCCTGAGGGATATTAAGTGGTTCGACTTCCAAGATTTAAAACAATACAAATTTTGAGGAATTACTATTTTTAGAAACTTACTATTTTTAGACTGCACTACTAAAATTGAAATTTGAGGCACTTCCATTGGGTTTTATAGGGTAAAACTTAATTGATTAGATCTTAATGCCATCTCACAACATTCTCCTCATTCTTAGCTTTCCAACGGTTCAAACAGTGAGTCAATTGGAGCTACGGTGCAAAAGTTATGGCTCCCAGAAGTTCCGTCATCAATTGGGGTGGAACTGTCACCCGAATTGTCACCTAAATTGTTGCCTGGATCGCAAGGACTTAAAGAGAGAATGCATGATTCAAAACCTTGCTTTCTAAATTGTCATTTGAAATAAATCCTGCTCAACATGCACAATGGTTTTTGGGAGGATTATTATTACCTTTTCGATGAACTCTATCACAAAGAACCTTCACCAGTATGCATAAGGCTTTAGAAGCTACCCTTTGTGCTGAAGTGGTTGGATACATGGATACTAGGATTAGTACCTTTATGGAGGCAAAAATAACATCCATATAATCATAACTTGAAAATTTGGTGGCAAAAAATGCACATGAGATGCACAATGGCATCTAGTGTACCGACTATGAAATTGAAGGGCATACAAGGAATAATTGCCCATGTAAGAACATTTGTGCAGTACTAAAACAAACCTATAAGATCTATCATGAAGAACATGATGTCCATTATTGTCCATTTTTTTAGTTGGATACAAACACTAAGGTGTCTAAGTATTGTAATATTTGTGATGCCTACACCCATGACATTAATGATTACCAATTGATCAGTGATATTTATGAAGCTTGAGTGCACCGAATGCACCAAACCTCAGTCACCAATACCCAAGACAATGGTGGATACCATGGGAAAGGAAGAGGATGAGGATGAGGTGGTGGTCAATTTACACCAAGGACTTGCTACAAATGTGGGTCACCAGACCACTATGAAGGGGATTACCTAGAGTACCTAACCTGCACATTTTGCAAAAAGGACCATCGACTGAAAGATTGTCTTGATCTATATGCAACCATCAGTAAGGAGCACAATGAAAAGGGAATCAACATTATTCAAATATATAAACCACAATGGGGTGTAAGACTGACCATCCCAATAGTGTAACAAGTAAATATCACAACTCATAGTAGGGGACAAACTCAATCCACAACCAATCCAGTATAAATGGTACATCAGGAAGAACCATGGGCAAGGAAGTACCTTGATGCATAGTAGTAAAAGGATGTCCTTTAGGATACAATGGCACTTGTGTGAGAGCTCTAAAGTGAGATTCAATACCTTAAAGATAAGGATGTGACATAACATACCATAGTGCAAAGGGAAGCCAAACCTCAACTAGTCGTGCAGGATAATTTTCAGGAACTATGCAAACATATACTAGATGAGGACATTGTTCCCTAGCTTAGCGCCTAGCTTAAAATGCAGGCTCACTTACCAAATGAAGTCGACCTCATCTAAGTCAACAAAGCGTAGATTTCTATTTAAATCATGCCTGACATCAAGAATCTCCTAGTTCCTCTACTCCCCCGAATGATGGAGATATATTGGTTAATATTGCTATCAATGGATGGGTAATCCAAGATATTCAAGTAGATATTGGCATGGAAGTTAATGTTCTCACTACATATTCTTGGTGAAAAATGTCTATTCCATCCCTACAACCCTCTCCTCGTGTCTTGTTCATGGTAAATAAGACTCGAGTGCATCCTATTAGAGTCCTAAAAAATGACACCATTGACATACTTGGGGTTCCCTTCAAAGAAAATTTTGAGGTCTTGGAGTTGGCTGAAGCTGACGATTACCCAAATCTATTAGGAAGGCCTTAGTGATATAAGAATCATGGAGACTTGAGCTTTAAAAACCAATACATTAGCTTTGATAATATCGATCAGCATATAGTAATACCTGTATACCAAGCACAAGGACCTCCCTATATCGATCCCATAAATGCTTATGAAGACATCTACCATTTGTATAATATTATTGCTCTAAATGATCAATAGCATGATCCAATGCCAGATGCTATTCTCTAGTGGATGAACAACTAGTCTATCTTAGATACTATAAGCAAGGTTTACAATTATTGGGCCCATGGTGATTAGGATCTCATCAGAAGGTTGTGTAGCATCGTAAACATAAGAGAAAGCATCCCATACTAGCTTCCTAAATGTCATAAGTTTGTGTGCCTCATGGGTTTAGAAATGAGAGGACCACTAGTGGGACCACCACTTGAAAGACTTGATGAAGCCCCATAGTTCCATGAATAAATGGAGGTATGTGACTTTGTCCAACATCTCAAAGAATTCTATGATACTGAGAATGACCAAATAAGGTTATTAGATCACATTTTTGATGGTGCTACTGTACCAGATGGTGGCGTACTCATCAAAGAGCATAAACCTTTTATACTAGGATCAAGTGCGAGTTGCTACAATGAAGATGCCACAATCTTCCACACCTCTCAGATGTACAGATCTCTTTCCCTCAAGAGTTCACTCTTCTACCAAAAATGGTCCCAACACACAACTCAAACATAGAGTTGTTGTTCACCTCCAACCAGTCAGTAATAACACTGCCAGTACCAAGCACTCAAAAGTACTTCAAGTAGATCTCCCATGAACTTGCAACAACCTGCAACTCAAATGATCTTACTTACCATGTAGAACTTGTCCCTGATCTTACAACAACCTGTATATGAACTTGTTCTTACAATTAGAAGGATCTCTTCCTTGCCTTAATCCTTAATTACAATACATGCCAATGAGTCTATAAATAGATCCCATACTAAACAAGAACTTAGACTTCTAATTTACAATAATTAGACACGCAACTCAAGACTCAAAATAGCCTTTACATGCAAACAACCGGTTCAACAAACTAACTGTTCATGCAACGAGCAGTTCTGGAACCGCACAGGCGGACGTCGATCCCTGTCTGTCTAGAGGTGACCGATGTCGGCCGACTCCTATCGATGTCAGTTGCCCTTCTGTTCACCCATGACTGACGTCGATTGCGCTACCGACGCCGGTATACCTGGAACTCAGCAACCTCCTCCATGTTTGCATACAGTGAAGCTTTTAGCTCCACAACCTAACAAAGGGAAAATTTAGTTACAACAGTGTGCAAACACCCAAACCTCGCATTAAGGCTTGTGAGACAATATGGTGAGCTGAGGAAACATTCTTATTGGAGTGACTCTGGGTCCATGCATTTTATGGGACTCTATCTTAGGAACGAGCTTGGTATTTTCATGTAAAAGCTAAAAGAGAACATGACATTGGCACTTTCTTATTATTCACCAAGAATGGACTTGCGCCTCACCCTTCAAGCCATGTGTGAAGCAATCATTACAGACCCAAGTCCCATCGAAGATCGCTTGTGCCATATTCATCAGGAACCTAAAGAACCCGTACATTTATTCATTAAGCTTCCCATCTAATTAGTTCTTGCACCATCAACAGTTCTTAATGAAGAATGTCGTGAAGAGATCCACTTGGGAAAACAAAAACTCATCTTCCAAGTAGACGAAGGTGAAAGATCTACTTCACTCAACCCCTTAAATAACCACCTAGATGTCCTTACAAGTACTGGTTCATGAACTATTCGAGACACAAGTTATCTAATGGACAACCTTTATCATAGGCCCATTCAAAATATTCAATGTAACATTGGCATGGAGCAAGAGCCAAAGATGGCTACAATTGGAAATTATTGGACTGACATAGAAAATTCAAATATTTTTGACTTATTGAAAGAGTATCAGGATGTATTTCTAAATAATTATAGCGAAATAAAAGGAGTCCACCCTTTTATAGGAAAGATGCACATAAAGCTAATTAACAATGCTCACCCCATGAAGAAATGACCATATAGGTTGAAACCCAACCTCTAGACATGAGTGAAAGAGGAGATCGATAACATGCTCTGCACTAGTGTAATTACTCCCATTGCCAAATTTGAATGGGTTAGTCCCATGGTAATTAGTATAAAAAAGGATGGCAATATCTGTATCTATGTAGATTATCGTGTCTTAAATGCATCTTGTGTAATAGATCCTTTTATAACGCCCTTCACGGAGGAAATCCTATAATGTGTTGCTAGTTATGAAGTATACTCTTTTATGGATGGGTTCTCAAGGTACCACCAAGTTCAGATAGCTAAGGAAGACCAATCCAAAACTACATTCACTGCTGAATGGGGACCTTTTGCCTATATTGTCATGCCTTTTGGGTTGAAAAATAACTCAGTAGAGTTTTCACGGATAACGATCGAGGCTTTTAAAAATTTCATTCATAAATTCCTCCAAGTTTATTTAGATGAATAAACAGTATATAGGTTGGTCAAGGATGATTGTGCCAATCTGAGACTCATGCTTGATCATTGTCAAGTGTTGAAAATTTCCTTAAATTTGAAGAAATACCTATTCCAAACACCTTTTGGTGTACTTCTTGGGTATATCATTTGTAAGGAAGGACTCTTGGTGCACCCAACCAACGTATCCATTATTCTCCATCTGCCAATTCTGAAGATTTAGTGTAAGGTACACACCTTTCTATGACACACAAGTTATTAAAAAAAATTCACTTGAGGTTATGCTAAGATTATAGAGCCCCTGAAAGAGCTTTTAAAGCATAATGAACATTTTATATGGACTAATTCTTGCAAAGCAGCTTTTGAAACACTTAAAGAAAGGTTAGTTATTGCTCCTATGTTATAATTCCCTTATTAGACAAAGCCTTTACATGTCCATATTGATGCATCTAGGATGACAATCGGTGTAATACTTGTACAACCAGGTGAAAGACACTTGGATCACCTTATTTACTTTGCTAGTAAGAAGCTAACATCAACTGAAAGGAACTATACCACCATAGAGTGCAAAGCTTTGTCTATGGTTTATGCTCTACAAAAGTTTAGGCAGTACCTTCTAGCCACTCTATTTATATTCTATATAGACCATGAGGCCTTGAAGTACCTTTTTAATAATCCGATACTACATGAAAGAATTTGTCATTAGATTATCTTGTTCTAAAATTCTAGTTTTCTATAGTAGTAAAGCCTAAGAAGACCAACTGTAGTCCTAATCATTTATCCTGAATTGAGAATGGAGAACCCCCACATGCCATAGAAGATGATCTTCCTGATGTATAATTCTTTAGAGTTTCTTGAGTACCTAAAGAGATTGAAGATATTATAGCATTTCTCAACACTAGCTATGCGCTTGACTCCCTCACTTCACAAAAGAAAAAGTAACTTGTGGTCTGCGTCACACCTTATCAGCTCATAATAGGGGGTCTTTATAAAGTGGATCATGATTAGGTACTTCACCATTGTGTAATATAATATGAACACCCTGATGTGTTATGAGAAGTCCATGAAGGTATTGTTAGAAGACATTATGCTAGAGAGGCTACCGTGTGCAAGGTCTTGCTTGCCAGACTCTAGTGGCCAACTTTGTTCAAAGATACAAAGGTGTATGTTAGGTAATGTGATGTCTAACAACGTGTAGGAAAACTAAATAGGAGATGTGTAATGTTGTTGTGACCTATTCCTTCTTAAGAACTATTTAAAAAATGGGCTATTGATTTTGTGGGACCCATAATTCCAGCAAGATGATGAATGAGCTCTTAGTACATCATTACAATAGTCAACTACCTCATGCACTAGGCTAAAGTGGCACTAACAAAAGAATGTACTATAACAACTACTATGTGATTCATCTAGGAGAACATTATAACATAGTTTGGATGTCCCCTAAACTTCACCAATGATCATAAAACCCACTTTTTGAATGAGATGATTCACATCTTATTAGCTGAGTTCATGATCATGGACCACAAGATGACACCATACCACCCAAAGGCCAATGGAATAGCTGAAGCTGTCAATAAGATCCTTAGTACCACTTTGACAAAAAATTGTAATATTAGATGGATTTATTGGGATGACAGAGTATCTACAGTACTTTGGGCCTACAGAACTACATACAAGCACCTCAACAAAAGTACACTATTCAACCTAGTGTTTGGAAAGGAAGCAGTCATGCCAGTGGAGTTCTTGGTTCCATCTGTTTAGATAGAGCATGTGGGAAACCTGGATGATGAAGCCTCTTTGAAATCTCAACTCAATAATTTGATGAAACTAGATGAGACTTGATTCCTCACCCACTGAAGTCAGGATGTTGAGAAATGCAAAAAAAAAGCATGGCATGATAACCATCTAAAGAACAAAGTATTTTTTCCAGGCATGAAAGTTATGTTATATGACTCTAAGTTCACATGCCACCTTGAGAAGCTTCAAATCCACTGGGATGGTTTATTCATAGTTCATAACATTTGATCTATCGAGGCTTGTCAGTTAAAATGAATGGATGGTCAATTCCTCCCAGGGCACTATAATGGCTGTTGACTTCAACCATATTGTGATTCTAATTAACTACACTTTTTCAATTAATAAGACTTAAGGCCATTAGATTAGGATTTACTACTTTCAATAAAGAGCACTGCCCTAGAGGTGCATGTTTCTTCTTTAATTTAATTTTGGGTTTTTATTTCATGTGTTTTCATGGAGGACCACGAACCCCTTTTAGTGTGGGGTAAGGCATCATGCATGTGACAATCATAATAAGTTTGAAGTTAGAACCGAGCATGTAAGACATGTGGGTGCACAAGTTCCCAAGGTGCAAGAGTCATCTATGGCACGTAAGTAATTAAGGATGCATGAGTCATTCAATGCACTTAGAAAGCACCTTGAAAGGTTCTTGTCATTTGAGTTACAACTATCTTCCATTTTACTAGAAAGGTGGGACACAATTGTCATCCAATCCTTATAAAGGTATGAGTAAAGGATGGGTCATTAATGTAACAAGGTTAGTTATGATGAGAAGCATGTGAATGGAAAGATGGGACAAATCCATTAAGGCACTAAATGCTTAATACAAAATTCAAAGTATGAAGGCCATTAAAAGATTTGCATTAATAACTCAAGGTGATGGGGAGAGAGAAGGAATTAATGGAGGTAAACTCTCCTGAAGGGCCTATATATAAGCCTGATAAAGTTATTTTACACTTTACCTTGCTTTAATCTTTGAGTGCTACATGCAAACTACAAACTAGAGAACCAAAGATTTACAAAACCAAATTTATTACAAAGCAGAGTGTTTACAGAGTTGGAAAAGTAATGAAGGTTATTTATAGATGAGAGAAGAGAGGTTGCTAAGTCTAGATTGGAGTATAGGAGTGGAGATTTTTGAAGTTACAGGTTGCAGGTTTGCCATTATCAAAGTGTGAAGCTCAAGAGCCAAAGTAAGTTGGGTTGACACCATGTATTCATTCAAAAACATGGGATGCCCTTAGATTAAAATTTGAGCACCATGAAGGGTAATGCAGTTGAAGAAAAAGGCTAAAAGACTTGAAAAGTTTGCAACTATACTAGAGGAAGAAGAGGTGAGTGGAAGAGATTGGTTCCCTATTGGGAGGAGACACCAAGGAACCAAGAATAAAGACTAGAACAAGTGTAACATGCATAAGGAGTTTTAAGAGAATGCACAAAAGGAGAAGTGAGAGAGATCACATAATAAGTAATAAAGATGGTGAAAAAAGGAAAGCAGGTGTAGACCTCATCAACACAAAACACCCTGGCATCTCTCCCTCCATCTTTACTCATTAAAAAGACGCAATACCCAAAGTCAGTCTTGTGTATGGAGAACTAGGTCTCCAAGGTGTCAACTACAATTTTTTTTTATTATAATCATCATTAGTTGGGGAATGAAGTAGAAATAAAAAATGACTACCAAGCCCAGACCACCAACACAAGGAATCAAGTGGTCTATGACTTGTCTATCAAGAACCAGCTGGACAAGGCGAACCTCTTTCAACTTTTTGAGTTGTTATACTTTGGTAAGCCTACTAAGGTAGTTCATTTCTTCCTCTCACACATGCATGAGGACTACATCCATTTTGTGGGGCATAATATGAAGATCACCATAGAAAGAATCAACAAAGTCATGGGACTTTAGTGCTCAAGGGTGAATGTCCTAGATGACTATGTTGATACAAAGGAGATTCAATAGACCACCATGATGCTTATGTAATTATAGTAAGGGCATGCAATACACATAAGGAACCTATAGGATCCTACCCTTAGAGTCACAACATGGATCATTTCCACTAAGGTTAGTGGAACTGACTAATGGAAGGAGTTAGACATGGCCCACCTGCACATTGATCACCAAGTCTCTCAGGGAACAAAGTACAATTAGGCACTACATTTTACCCAAAAGATATCTAAGGATGTAAAAAAGGCCCACAAAATGCACAAGTATAGGTTTCCTTGGGGAACAATCCTATTATTTCTTATTTTTGATGAGATTTGGGTGCTTAATACAACTCAGGTTCATTGAAGTTGGTGTACCCCCCATTCATAGTCCCCCACCAAACACTTCAAAGCCTTCACTTG
Organism: Torreya grandis; assembly: GCA_037957365.1. Taxonomy (NCBI): domain Eukaryota; kingdom Viridiplantae; phylum Streptophyta; class Pinopsida; order Cupressales; family Taxaceae; genus Torreya; species Torreya grandis. Next base: position 1,704,601 of record JARHVA010001608.1, read on the forward strand.
CCCTCAATACATTACCCCATGTTACAAGATGAAGATGAGGTATTTGTTAGATGATATTAAGGTATATTTTTGGAATGAATGACACATTTCAAAAGATTTACGCCCCGAACATAAACCAAGTAGAATTTGTTATAAAACAACACTACTCCCTGGCATGCATTCGCATGAATCCTTCAGGAGAACTTTTAGCATGGCTTAAGTTACCATATGAATTCTCTATATGGTACTTCACCAATTTCATAAAACAGATATATAATGCACAACCAATTATTCTCTAGGCAGAGTGGATAGATGCAGAGTGCTACACCCTCTAAAAAATGTATGTATATATAGGCAAGAAGGCCTTTGTGGAGAGGGGAGAAACAAGCTTAACCAATATCAAGGTTAAGGATACCCTAGTCAAAGAGTAGGTCCATAAAATATTATATGTGTTATGGTCTTACTAACACCCTTAAATGGAAACCCTAAGGAGAGGCTCCCCCAAGCACCACAACCATGGAAGAAGTGGCTAGAGCTGAGTGCCAATTTTAGTGGGTAGCAAGCCCAACAAAAGTGATAAAGAATGACTGAGGTATAACCCTCAAGACCAGCTTCTTCTCACACTTCTATGACACATCCACTACCACCTCACACTTTACCCTCTCCACCTCACCCTTCACCTTCACCACCTTGACCTTCTCCATCCCCTCCTCACAGTTCATCTCCCCTTGCCTCGCCATCTCCTACTCATTCCATTCCTTCCTACTCACCTACCCTGAATCCTTCATCTCCTCAGCCCACTCCTCTACCTTGTCCACCTTCACAACCACCTTCACCTCCACCTTCTCCTAAGACTACCATAGGATCATCCCCACATCAACCTTTAAGGAAAGTAGCCCAACAAGAGACTCCATAGGTGTAAATTTATAGTTTAGGATCAGACTCTAACAAGACCCATCTGCAGTATAGGAGGCTCCATCCGATGATCCCCAACTTGATGTTAGGGTAGGAACTAGTGAGATAGCCACAAGGAGCCATCAAGAAGATGAGCTTGAGCAAGATCCAAAAAGGGGGAAGGGATTAGTTGAAGAATAGGAATAGAGGGAGCTATCTACTATGCATGAACATTACCAGTTTGACATAGAGGACAAGGACCTTTATATATTGTCTGAATTTCACCCCAAGTACATGACTCTAGAAATAAGGAAGTAGGTGTCCTTCCTTTTAGAAATGTATAATGAGGATCCCCAATTTGATATTCCTTTAGATTGCCTTTTTTCTATCCCAAAGGCTCTAGAAATGTTAGACCTTATGAAGGTTGATCCGTAGAGGCTAACTCCAATAATGGTAAGTGCCACATTTTTGATACTAGCCATGAAAATCACATACCAGAACATTTTGTTAGATTTGGATGCATGCATAGTAGAAAGAAAACATGGTAAGGTTGTAGAGATGTATAATAAAATGATTGTATAAAAGCAAGTGTTTATTGAGGAAGTGACCTCCTTAAAGCAATAAATCTAAGAGGCCACCGAGGCTAAAGTAAGGGTTTTAAACCTTTGTAGAGTAATTTTTAAAGAGGAACCATCACTTACATATAACGTACCACTAGATAGGGATGCTGTTAGGAAATTAGAGACCCTAGTGGAACTCTTTCTCAAAAAACATAAAGAGTGCCCCAAACCAGGATATGAGGGGAAAGAGATGATTGAATAGTTCACCACGGTGGTAGATATTTGCAAGAGCACCTTGGAGAGAGTCAGGGAATTTATCCCCATTTTGGATGGCATTTTTGTGCACCCAGGATACTCGAATAAAATAGTGGAGGCCTAGCTATATGATGAGGAGGTCTTGAGGCAACAACCATATGATGTTTCCCTTTTAATAAAATACCACATCGAGCATGCAAAAGCATTCAAAAATGTTGAAATGATTGAAGATTCGATTAATAACCATCATCAACAAATAAATGCAAGTTTTTCTATACTCCGAGGATATGTTGATAAGGTCTTTGAATTAGAAGACATCTAAAAGGAAGCCATGTAACCCTGGATGAATACATGAAAAAGATTGAGACTCCAACTTAGCCCAAGAAGCTAAAAGAATTGAAAGATGCCATTGAAAGAATAACTACCAAAGTCCTCGACATATTATCCTATTGGGATGGGCTTAAGTAGGAACTCAAGTATAAGGGGCCAATTTTTTTTGAGGATGCTAGCATGGATTAGTCTGGTATAGACTAAGGGCTTAGTGTGGGGTGATATGGACCCCTAAAATTTGAATAAGTATTTTTCATTTTTGGCATGTGGTGTAGAGGGACCATTGTCCATTTTAATGTAAGTACCAGCACAACATGGAGGCTATGGCATGTAACTAACAGGTATGAAAGGTGATGGGTGAAAAAGGACAATGGCATAAGAGACCTAGCACGAGAGGACCCATTCAAGAGAGAATGTGCCATGAGGGACCTGAGAATAGAGGACTCAGAATAGAAGTAGAAGACTAGGGGAGCGCATGGGAAGTAAAGCATGAGGGACGTGGGAAAAGATAGAAAGAGCAAATCAAATGGGATACTTTGATGCCATTCATCAAAGTTTTTGTACCATCCTACAAGGAAAATAACACTTGGCCCCCAGGATATAACATTGAATCAAGGATCTAGGGGCGCAGAGACCTGAGTCTATAGGAATAATTAATTGTAAGGGCAATGACTTTTAGTTTATTGGGAGTCCGTGTGCCATCTGTTTAGTATAGTTAGAATTATGACACTTGGTCAGGGCAAAAAAAGTATAGAAACTCGTTGTTGTAATCAATTATATGATGGTCTTTTAGAGAATAGATATAACAATTTTGTCTTGTAATTCAGTAAGCTATTAATAATAAATATGTGTTTGCAATATTATGTTACGAATGATTAAATATTATAAGTGTTGAATGATGGATATGGGTTATTTCTAAGTCATAGATATCTTTTTCTTGTATCACTACTATTAAATAGTAATGGTGATCCTAGTTATAGTGATGGTTAAATTTGGGACAATAAGCATAATAGTAGTATACTTATGGTGTTGAATAACCTTTTAAGAACTATGTTACAAAAGATGAAAAAACATATAATATTGTGCTACAAAGCCTAAAAAAATTGGCCTTTTTCTGCATGCTTCGTGTAAGCGTGCGAGACTACATCTCATGTGATAGGGCCAACATGCTAGCTTGTTGGGGAGAAGCTTCAACGCCAAAGTAGAACTATTATGTTGGATAGTGGAAATTAGTGCCCAAGTCATTATTGATAATCTTCTATGTTAGATTATTTTAGTATGCTGGCCCTATCATGCTAGCTATTGTCCCTTTGGTTGATCTTTTTAGATCCTTCTATCAACTTTGTTCCCCCAAAATGGGCACTTTATTCATATAGCCATTCATCCTCTACATCTGATTTTATTGTCTCACCAATTAACCATGACTCTTTAGTTTCTATCTCAAATACCCAATCTTCTTCATTGGCTATTCATCTCTCTTCTTATTCACTATCATAGACCATGATAGGGTTTGATCTTCATGTACCCCTTCTTATAGCCTCCCTATCTTTAGGGACTTCTATTGGTTCTTACTTCACTTCCACTTTTTGAGGAAAAATAGGTGAGGTCTTTGGATTCCTTGTATATGTAAGTATTGTTTTGGTATTAGAGGCTGACCTAGTAAGAGGTGGAGTAGAAAATGAAGGAATGACAATTGTAGGTGGTGATGAATTTGTGAGAGTAGTCACTACTTGAAGAATGATAGATGGTGAAGTGAATTTTCCAATAGGCTAGGATAATGTTTTTAGTGGTGTCAAAGGAGTAATATGTACTTGAGACTAGAATGAAGGAAGAGTTACCTATTGTACAATGGTCAGTGGAGGCAAAGGTAACATATAAAATATACTAGTTATTCCACTTGGACTTGCATGCCTTTGTTATTTAACCATGTGTTGTGGGGAGGCAATAACAATTGTGTGTGTAGGGGAAGTTAGAGGACTCTCCACACTCTTTTTAGCATGAGTTATCCCAAATGGACCAACTTATTTTTATGTTCCTTGCTTTGCTTTAGGAGGTAGTCCATGAATAAGTTTGGAAATCCATTTTTGCTTTTCAATCCTTTTAACATCTTCCCCGATGATATTAGAATCATATTACATCCTCTACACCATAATCATAGACATGCTAGATCTATGCATCATAATACCCACTTCAAAATCATCTTCAACATTTATAAATATGTAGTCATGGTCGTAAGACTGGTGCCCATAGTTAATCCTTACTTTTCTTTAATATTTTTTCAAGTGTCCTCTAACATTCCCTCTAGGGTCCTAATGTTTGAAAGGTACCTATTTAAACCCGTAATATGATCTAATTTTTACAACAAAGTACAAGTGTTCTCACCTTGTGTATTGCATTATGCCAATACTAAGAGGGGTGGTATGGACAACTACTTATTTGGATTTCCTTAAGTTAGTATCAACATTATCTACCAATTGGGAAACAATCTCTTGTTTAGCTATCTTATCAGGCACAATCCTAGGTAGGCATAAAGAGTGTAGCTTTGTGCCCTGAAATTTAATCACTATGCACTCAAGGTACAACCAATAATCACCCATTTTTTTTTATAGAATTATTTATGTGATCAGATAATCTGGGCATATCCATTTCATAAATTGCCTGATAAACCATAGGGTAAAATGTTTCATTCAACTTCTTCATGTTCTCCCTGGAGATGTGCACATGGAGAATGTTGAATTCATCACATATCTTATTTTGAGGATACTTTGATGATGGTTTCTAGGGTTCTTGAAATGATGAGTGAACAGTCACATTTATAACATCCACTATGTATGACATCATATAAAATTTTCCATATGACAAACTTTTAGGATTATCGATTATGAGAATTAAGTTCGAGATGATGATTTCTCTAATTGCTATGACTTTGTTGGATATCATAATCATGTCCAAAAAAGGGACCCAAATCTCTCATTAATTTAGGTAATGGTTGAAAAAACATATATTAAATTCAAAAGGGCCATACTAATTCTCACCCCTGGCCTTAAGACAATGGTAAGAATGGTGGAGGTGGGGCCCTGGACTGTGAATTTTATTGGGTTACCAACCCATTCTTATAACTTGCTATTGCTATTGTTGTTAAGAAACCATGGGTTCACCATATCTTGCTTGTATGTCATCTTAGGCACCAAAAGTATATAATACTTCTTGAAGGCATTACCACTGAGATATGCAAGTGCCATTTTGCTTAGTCTGAAGTGTAGTATTTTCTAGAAATTTTGCCATTTACTAAATAAATCAAACAATAAGCCTATTCATGTTATTACCTTGGGCTTGGTCACTGCATTATGGATACCAACTACTTTTATGGCCAATAAGTCATTTGTGTATCTCTACGTGAAGATGGAAAACTTATCCTTGGTTCTATAGGGATATCTTACCTTGACTACCTCCCAAATGTTAAAATAATGCTTAAATTTGTGATTCAAGGGCACTGAATCAAATGTTGTATTAATATATTCATTCAACCCTATAATAGAGTATGCTATGAGGTGCGACCACCATTAAATATATAGTTTAAAAATCCTTTAATCTATGAAAAATTGGAAATTTATTCATTAAAAGAGAGCTTTGGATTCTCAGTGTGCAATCAGATGTTTGAAATTAACGTGATTAAACTAGATTTGTAAATTCAAAATATATTGCTTTAGTTGTGTTAGCTCTGAAAATTGAATGAAACAATTCATTACTTCATGTGAATTAAAGGTTGCAATTGCTTTTTGCTACTTTTCCCTACCTAGTCTTTTCATTTGAAATTCATAAAATTGACTTCCAATTTTTTTTTAATTCTATGTGACTTCTTTCGCATGTTACCAGATGTTTAATCATCTTAATATGACAAATGTCTTTTTTTTTTCTCTTTCAGACTTGACCTGAGTGTCTTTACTATTTGATTATGCATATTTGGAGGACACATGTATGCATGTCACTATTCTGCTAATTTTTGAGGTGTGATCTACTATATTTTTCTCTTGGGGCCACAGGTTAAAGAGATGGTGCTCTATTGAATAACTAGGCTTTGTACCCTATGAATAAATTGAGGGTGTCTAGGTGAGTGAGATGATGACATGTGGATGACTCTAAGTGATTTGTTTGCCTAATATCTTGTATATAAAGTCTATGTCGATGTCACTACTGGGCTACTGAGTGAGTTGGATAATGACACATGGGTGACTCTCAATGATCTGCTTACTTAGGATTATCTATACAAAAAAATTTATTGACATCAATGTTGGGTTGTTTGGTGAGAGTGATGATGACACATAAATGGCTCTCGGTGATCTGCTTGTCTGGGATCTTCCATACAAAAGGCTATGTTGATGTCACCTCCAATATGTTGGGATGATGATATGTGGATGACTCTTGATGATCCGCTTACCCAGGATCTTTTGTACAAAAGGATTTGCTAATGTCACCTTTGGTAGGCTAGGATGGTGTCATGTATTTTTTATTTAGGCTATAGATTAGTAGAAAGAAGTTGCATGGCTGGGTAGATAAACTATAGGAAACACCTAAGTATGAAATAACATGTTCAAAATGTAACAAAGGCAGAAAACACACTAAATAACATAACATGTTAGTCCGGTTAGTCATTAAATCATAAACTGAACACCCAAAGTAAGCACTTAAAGAAAATTGAAGGGGAAGAGTGAGACATATAGTATGGCTTAGCCATAGCTTCAATTTCTTTTAGATTTGAAAACACCCTATAGACAATGAGAGGAAACATGTAAACTGCATTAAGTAAACATCTAGAAACCAAGATAGTCAAGTGAATTTCTCAATCGTCAAATAAATACCTTGAATTCATGATTTAAAAAAATTCTATATCATAGATTTCTACTTTAGAAGACTGCAAAAGGATGTTCAATTAATATTGGCCCCTATTTGAAAATTTTAAAATGGGGTGTGTTAAGGCACAACAAATGGTGACTCACAGGAGAAAATACTCTTGAGTATTTTGAGAACCTAAAATCTCAGTAATGCAACATAAACAAACTTTAGCCCTACTAATAAATGAATGTATAAAATAGATCTTGAAACAAACCCCTATTTCCTCATGCAACATACTAACCCTTTCCATTCTTTGCATTCAAGTATGTGATTTTATGGATTCAAATTTTCTTGTTATGAGAGTTTTGGTAAAGTTCTAGATATATAGAGTAGGTTTCATTTTGATTTCAAATTTTATAGCCAAATAATGAGGGAAGCTTGGGCATTGCTCTTCTACTAGCTAGGCATCCATATCCTCGACATAAATACCTTCAATTGCACTCAAAGCCTTGCTCTATTACCAACCAAGCATCCATAGCCCTGGTAGAGATTACTTAAATCACCCATCTTCTATTAGTTTGAATGATTGATTTTTTTTTTGAAACATAGATAAAATAAACATTGAGAACCACTATTGGTTGGGTGTATGTATAATACAATCTATTTTGATCACTATGTCCCTGTCATTGTATATCCAATTCTATATTTATTATCACTCATCCAAATTTTAACATGTTATAGTGCAGTTAATCTATGGAAATAGAAAGTATTTCTAAATTTTTGTATTATTATATCAGATTAAATCCTAAAGTGTAGTAAACTCATTCAAATAAAGTAGGACCTAATTCAGTCATAACACATACTTTGGTTCCAGGAGATCTAGTATTGTCAAAATCCTTATGAGGACAAGTGGTGCATTCTTATGAATCATCCCCTTGTTTTGGTAGTTATTTTGTTATCTCCATGTAGGAAATTAGTTGGTCTATTTTTTAGTTTTAGAAAACTTATCTAGAAAACATAACAACTAACCTAGTGAAAACAAAGCAGGTAATCTACTAAAAACAAGTGTAGAAAGCAGGAAAGACTAATCCTAGAATGCATGCATTTATTATGAAAAGTAGGAAATCTAACCTAGAAATCAAGAAATTTATTCTAATTCTACATCTACAATCTTCACTCATAGTCACCTTGAGGCATCTCCAGTTGGAGCAACTAGGAAATAGTGCATTAAGAACTGTTCATTGACTGGAAAGGCAAGGCCATTACCTTTGAGGTTTTTCAACTGAAAGGCATTTTTACCTAAGATCTTTGATATCTAATATGGTCCAATACATAAAGGAGTAAACTTATCATGTTATCCTTTCTGCTCATGTGATTTATCTTATATAAGCACTACGTCTAATATTATGAATGCTTTAATCTTGGATCTTTTATCAAACCATATTTTGACAATATTATGATGTTTAATGAAGTTGTGTAGTGCTTTAGTTCTTACATCCTTCATGTAAACTATGTTTAACTATCTAGACTTTAGTATTTCATCTTTTCCCATGTATTCTTGCATGAATTGGTATGTTGGTATCTTAAGAGTAATAGGGAAGATGGGTTATTGTCCATACACCAACAAAAAAGGTGAAGCCTTGAGGTCTTAATTATGCCTAGTTTTATCTAGCCATAGTGCATATTTCAATAAGAGATGCCATTCTCTTGGTTTGTCTCATGATGATTTCTTAATGACATCCATTAAATTTCTATTGGTAGACTCAACTACTCAATTTCCTTCTGGGTAGTAGTTCAAAGATAACTTTAATGTGATTTGATTGTTATAGGCCCATTTTATAAATTTAGAAGATTGAAAATCTAGACCATTATCACAAACTAGGGAAATAGGAGTGCCAAACTTGGTCAATATATTTTCTTCCATATACTTGATTATATCAATTACTCTGGAATTGTCTGTTGCAACAACTTCTATCCACCTAGTACAGTAGTTACTAGTTGTGAAGATAAATTTATGTTATACTGAAGAGTTTGGGTTTATCACCCCAATAAAATCAATACCCCATTGGGTAAAGGGATGTCCTTATATGACAAGATGAAAAGGCATGCCAACATTTACTTATTTTTTGACAAATAAATGGTAGTCATGGCAAGTTATGACATAGTTATGAGCATCCTTGAAGATTGTAGGCCAGTAGTATCCCATCCTTAGAATTTTATGACTTGTGTTTCCTGAGGGATGTCTACTACTTATCTTATGATGCAGGTTGTTCAAAATATCTAAAATCTCTTTTTTTGAAATGCATCTTAAATAAATTCCCTTATAGTTCTTTCTGTATAAGACTCCTTTCTTGATCATGTAATGATCTGATTTAAGCCTGAGTGCTCGTATTTACTCTCTATTTAGCTTAGAGGAATAAATGCTAGTGAGTAAATAATGGATGATTTGAGTGTAACACTCACCACTAGTTACATGGATCTCATTAATTTGTTTAATACTGATCTACAGATCAATTTTGGTCATCAAATGGATAATCCTCTAGCCTCTTACCATCTTAACTAGTCTAATTTCAAGGTTAAACTCCTGGAGTTTGATGATCCATTTGCCTCTTCTTTCACCTAGTTTATTTTGTCCAAGTATGAGCTTGACAACATGATTTGGAACAATGACATATGTTTTGTTTTGTAGAATATAGTGCTTGAAGTTTTTGACAACTTTAATCAAGACATAAATCTACTTGATTATCATAGAGTACTTCAACTCAACATCCTTTATATTGGTACTCATGAAAGCAATGGGATGTTCATTATATTTTACGTTTTGTGTGAGCATAATAACTACAATATGTTTTGAAGTAAATGAATATAGATATAAATCCTTACTCAAATTTGGTCTAATCAGAACTTGATCTTAAGTAATGGTAATTTTGATGTCTTGAAAATCTCTATGGGCTTTTGTTGTCCACTCTATCTTGGCATATTTTTTCAGCATGGTGTTTAATGGTTTGATGATCTCTGCAAATCCAAAAATGATTTTTTGCACAAAGTTAGTCTTACCAAAGAAGGACTTCAACTCCTTGTTGCTTGGAGGTGTCAATTTGGACATGGTTTGCACTTGATCCATAAAATGGAGATCCTATCTTTGGTGATGCTAGGGCCTAATAGTTTCCCTTTAGTAACTCCAAATATACTTTTATTCAAGTTAAGTGACACTCCATACATTTTGAATTTATCAAACAAATTTCATAAGTGGTATACATGATCAACTCTATTTTAGACAACATAATGAGGTCATCCATGTATATGATAATAGACTTACCAACCAACCTTTGGAAAGTAAAGTCCATGGCTCTTTGAAAGATTGCTTCTATATTAATTAGGTTGAACGTCATCCTCTTATATGCAAAAGTTCCCCACTTTATTATGAAGGCATTCGTCATCAAATCCTCTACCTCTACTAGTACCTAATTGTAACCAGAGAATCCATCCAAAAAAGACACCATCTCTGATCCACTTACCATTTAAATTATCTCATCTAGTGATGGCAAAGGATAATTATCTTTCTTTAATGCTCTATTCAGGTTCTTGAAATCAACATAGAGTCTAATTTTTTTTAAAAATTCGTCACTAGTACCAAATTGGCTACCTAAGTAGAGTGCCTAATTGGGAAGATAATTTTGGCCTCTAGCAGCTTATGTACTTATGTTTGAATTAAAGTTTATAGAAATGGATTAACTAGCCTTTGTATTTTCCTGAAAGGCGTATGATTTGGATTCAATGGGATAGTGTGAGTAATGACTTTAAGGTTGAAGACGTTTAGGTATTCATATGTCCAAGCTATCATATATTTGTATTATGAAAACAAGTATTTTAGTTTTTATTTCTCAATTTGAGTGTAACTCAAGCCTACATTCACCTACTAAGGGTCTTGGTTAGTGCCCAAATTTTCTTTGGTAAAAATTAATTCCATTGCTCTTGGTGGTTTCTACTTTTGAGCTAGGAGGTTTAGATCAAAACCTCACTCCAAGGAGACCATGCCTAGAGGGATGCAATTATCCTTTAGTTGTAAAATACCATCTTCTCACATGTCTTCACCATACATGGGTTTGACATATTTCTCATATATTTTTTGAGCTTTGAGAACTCCAGAGTTGTTCATGAATTACATGATTTATTGGTCATCCTTGAACACCTAGAAGTTACCCACATTATGTGGGATGGAGGGGCCAAGGGGACCAACTCCACTGAGAACTTTTACATTTTTGACTCTTAGAGTGATGTTAGATTCACATCTAAAACTACTAGTGCATTGGTTGTTTGGTTCTACTCTTTGGGGATGGCTTTGATGTTGAATCCTTTAAAGGACTCAATCAAGTCCCAAGCTCTATGCATGTAATTTTTTAGATAGGTGAGCTTACACTGATACTAAATCCTGATCCATTGACCACTAATTCAGAGTTTCCAAAGATTTGTAGCAGTTTAACATTATGCTTGAGTACAAACTGCAAGATGAGGATCAAAGCTTCATATTTTGATCTATTATTGGTGTAAGTGAACTACAACCTATAAGCAACAAGGTAATTATTAATTTCACATCCAATTTCCCCTATAGATTAATTAAAACATTAATTAGTGGATTATGTGGTTAATGATTAGCATATCTATTGTTTATTTATGAGTTGGAATTGTATATGATGTTTGTTTGATAGATATATTACTTGTTTCATGATCAATATCTAGATAGATAATTGTTGCATATGTTTTATTATGCTTATGATCATAATTTTTATAGATTAGTTGCATTTAAGTGTTTATTATGGCTATATGTTAAATTGTTATCATGACTCAGGCTAACTATCAGTTCGGTTGATGAGGTGGATGCAGGACTATTCTGCCCTCACAGGTAGTTCAAAGGGAGAGTATCATTGGAGAGGGGGTGAAAATATAGATAATGGGGATTGAGAGAGAGAGAGAGATATGAGGACCCATGCACACACCAAAATCTACTATTTGAATGATATACATAATACTTGCACTGATTATTCTAAACCATGTTTGTCTTGATTTCATTTTGAGTCATGGTTTACATATGTGTGCTAATTTATTGTTGTGATATGATGTTTCTCATTGTATTATACCTAGTAGAAACATAAGTGTATCAATATGGTTTATTTGTTTATGTATTTTGTTTGGTTGATTGCATTGTGATTTTAGTATATAACTTAGGAAATAGATTGTCTATGTTTTGAATATTAGAGGTTGAAAGGCAGTTATCTTAATTAAGTTATTTGACTATCTTTATTTAATCATCAAATACCCTTATTGATGACAAAAAAAATCTTAAGAGGCATTGAGGGGAAAAATACCCCTCCCCCAATGCAAATTATTTTAGTTTCCACTTCAAAGTTTTATACTTGATAAGCTTTTTGCATACTTAGGAAAGTGGATAAAAAATTAGTGTTTTGTTTAGAAGCTTCATGATACTTTCATTATGATGTTCCATTGACAAAAGATAAATGGGAACCTAATTAGGTTTTTCATTGTATTCTTTCTATTATTATAGATATTTGACCTCACCACAGAGATGATGGTGAGCTATTCGACCACCATAACTATATGTTTAGATTGAATTGCATGTTCAACCAATGGTAGTATAATGATGCATTTATGAGCATGAATTGAATGATGGAGACATTGGTAGAAACATTGGGGGGAAATTGGGTTATAGAGGACATGCATGGTTTGATTAAAGGGAATAAAGAAGAGAAGAGGACAGGAATAGAGAATGATAGATGATAGACAACAAAGGAGGAAGAAAGTATTTGGGCAAGGGAAAAGAATTCAGAGCCTGTAACCTTTGATAACCATGTTAATTTTTTGTTAATAGCATGGAAAAATTTAAGAAGGAAATAGTATGGTTTTATATCATGGGTTTTGTTATTTATAACTATTTATATGGAGGAAATGATTTGGTAAAACCCTAATCAAAACTTTACTATCTTAGGTCTATAGATCTAAGGGTGGATTTTGATTCCATCCTTAGGCCTATAGAACTAAGGATCAAGCCTTATTGATTGTTGGGATTTTTTCCTTTAGTTTAACATGACTTATCCTAGTCATGAACCTAAAGAGAATAAGTAGTCCAATGAGCTAACATGTTGTCATATCATGTGAGAAATGATGTTGCATGTTCACCTAAAGCATGTAGATTAAGACTAGTTCCTATTGGTTCTATCACACAGTGGTGTATGCATTGAGATCTTTATACTAGAGTGCTTGAAAAGGCACATAATTCTAACCATAAACATCATAGTATAGCTAATATTAATGATTCACTCATTCTATACTTAAGCTAGTCATCATAGAAAAAGATAAGTACAAATTAAGAAAAAGAGTAGTAGTACCATTAATTTCATAACAAGATTACAAAATTTATTCTAGTACCACAGGTATCCTATCTCATTACATATCAAAGATCACCATATTTAGGTTGTAATGCACATCAAGATCATGACTAAGCTCAAGATTATAATTACCAATTACCTCTTTAAGTAAAACTAGGGGTATTTATACATAGCCGACCATTCTGTTATAATATTAATATGAAAGTGATGACTTATCAATGATTGGTTCACCCTATGTACCCTATATATGCTAGTTGTTTTTTGTTATGCTCTTATCTTCTCATGAAATGGTTTTAGTTTCACATTTGACTATTCTCCTCTGATGATCATGCAAATCACTTCCTTACTATCTCTACTTTATGTGCCATTGTGCAAGTCATATGTTATTGTTTGAGTCTTGTGTCCTTAGTTCCTCTATCTTTTCTTCATATTTGTTCCTTGTAAATTGATTCTCCCATGCCAAGGCCTTTCTTAGCATGTCTCTCCCGTGCCTTGTCTCACTTTCGTGTCATTTCCAAAAATTTCTTAGAATAAATTAATACAAAATTTGGGGTCCAACATCACCCCCCACTAAGCCAATGTCCATCTTAGACTATGTGTCATCCTCATGTCCCCCATATTATAAAAAATTATTTCCCATTTGTTCAACCTATAACTTGACTTCCTCCTAGTGGTTAAGGGCAGTCTATGGTGTGGAGATAATTTCCTCAACCTTGCCTTTTAGTCATTTAGTCTCCTCAGGTTGTTCTAGAAAGTCACCTGTTTGAGTCAATAAAAGTTTAAGTTTAGTAGTAACATCCTTGTGGACATCCTCAAGCGACCTGATTTCTATCAAAATACATCTTTAGAGTGCTACAAAATTGGTATTAAGCTCCTGATGATGAGTGTTAATCTTATTTTCTAGTTCATCCATGTCCTAGAATGTTTTTGCGTGCTATTATCCTTTATTGTTATAATATTCTTGGCCAGTTGTTGGTGCTGATGATTTTTTTATTGAAGCCTAGCTTCTAAAACTTTAGTAGGTCCTTCTAATTTTATTAAAACCCCATCAATGATGGGAACTATGGAACCCACCCTAGCCAAAAATCTCTTACACACCTCGATGAACTCAACATATTGCTCCTAGCCCAAGATTGATCCTACTAGGGATTCACTAATCTTTGAATTATTTAATAAAATATCTACTAGGGTCTCCAACTTATCAATAACTTCACCAATAAGAGGAATCCCATTGACAAGTGTTGGCTCATTTTGGTAAATTATCTTATGAAGTTTTAGATTCCTCACTTGAGATGTCATTTTTGCTTCTTGTTGGCACTTGAGCTCTCCTAATTCCTCTTCAAGTCTCAACCTTACATTACATTCTTACCGATACATGACAATGACTTCACGATGCTCTTATTATAGCTATCCAACATCATAGCCATGTAGAACATTTTGATTAGTGACCTCGATAGAAAATTTAATGAGGGTTTGCCTACTTGAGCTGGTGAAGACTATTAGGAATCCACCCAAGGTACTTTAAGAAGATACCCCCCTTAGGCATCAAATCCATGATAACTGATGGAATATCAAAGTGGAATTCTTCATTATCAACATCCATATAAAAGGAGAGTTTACATCGAGTTTGATTGGAATATTATTCATCAGGGAAGTACTCCCACATATACAATTCCTCTTTAGGGATGTTTTATTGGAGATATCCATGAATGAGGAGGTTATCACTCTTATTTTATTATTACTACTCAAATTCCCCAACAAGCCCATTTCCATTATTAAGATCATGCTCAAGTATTTCAACTTCCAAATTAATTTATTATTCGCCAGTTGGGCCAACATCTTGGTCATCGATGCCTAGGGTTGCACCTCTATTTTCCCCCTATGGGACTCTCAATTTCCACTTGTGTATCATCAAGGGCATGTTCTTCTTGATGGTCTAAGGATTCCTTCTCCAACTTATGGGCGGATTCATTTTTGATCTTTGGGGTAGGTTCCCTCTTTAATAGTGCCTTAGGGGTCGGTGACCTTTATTCAGATACTGTAATATTCAATGTAGAATATTGTTGTCTCAAAGGAATAACTATCTGTCGGGTGGTATTAGGGCCTTCTTATTCTTGTACTACAAACATACCTTAGTCTCTTAGTGGTGATGGGGAAATCCTTTGCCACTTAGGTTTATCCTCTTATGCATTATTAGTGGCATCAGGCCTTAACCTCTTCTCTTTTCTTCACTACCTTCTTTCAGTTGTTTTTGGTGGAAGGGGAAGGGTTTCTATGGTAGCCTCGTGGCTTCCTGAATCTTTATTCTTGGGATTCAACATGTAATAGTGCACATGAATGTGGTCCCCCATGAGAATCTAGTGTGAATTAATATCAATGTTATCTGATTCATTCTTTTTCCTATAGGCCTTCTCTCCCAGGTAGACATATAATTACTGAAGAGTATGAGTTTCATCATTAATTTTTTCTGGTGCATTATGCACCTTACACGCATTAGTAATGTGATTTATAGAATTATTGAAGTACTTGGTAGTGAAAGCATAAAGTAACTTGAGCCACCCTAATAAGTTATCAATGGGATCCATCCAAATGCGTGTGAGTGAATAATATTATATAAAAACAAATTGAGCTTGAGTCTGCATCCATGTGGGCAACTCTTTGGGGATATGCCATTAATTTCAAAAGGCTTCCTTCATCCCTTCAAACCATCCTTTCATTTTTAGCTTGTAGGATGGGGTAGTGGTGCCTAGGCAAGTGAACTATTTGCATTGTTCTATGGTGGACTTGTTCTTTGGTGGATAAACCCACTTCAAGGCTTTACCAATGTACTCCAAAACACCAATCTCATCAAACATGAATAAAAGTAGAATCGTGCCCCAAGAAAACTTATGATTAGGTAGGTGATGGGCCTTCTCAACATTTACTTCAATTCTTTTAGCAAAGTACTAGGAGTAATTATACTTTTGCCCCTAGGCCATCTAGCTTTCCACATAAAGGTGTGACATGTTAACCTATTTCCATCTATCCATGCCCCTAATCTTGGTCATAACCAAGTGCATAGCTTCCCAAATGGCAGGGTCTTAAAGTATAGAAATGTACATGGTGTGGCCCTCATTTTTATACACTAATGCCATTTCCATCTTCTCAATTACCTCTTGGTCCTCTAGATCCATATTAAGTTTAATGACCAAACATTGTCACCCTATTACCTTACTGATCCATTAGGCAGTGATTCACATCCTATGCCCTATAAAGTAAAAATAGTCTTTGTGGTTGCATGATAACATAAATATCACCACTTATATGGGCTTCCCAAAACAAGGTAGGTGGTAAAGCTGGAACACTGACATCATTTAACAGATTAAATATCATGAGGTCATAAGAGACCTCATTCCTAGTGTTCTAGTGCTCAACTACGTAGTCACATTATAAGTCTTCCTCATTTCTAGGTTGATAGTGATTATAGTCGAGCACTTGAAAAGAGGAAATTGTTGATGCTTAATTTTAAAAATTATCACCAAAATCATGGGAAGTTTCAAAGATGTGGGCTTGGCTCTTCTCTTTATGGTTTTATGTAAAGAGGAAAGAAACAATGCATAAAAAAAATACCTAAAATGCTAAGTCAAGGTGCCAAGATTGTTGTCTTCTACCTAAGAACACAATAACCAATACTAACAAAATCTATTAGAAATATTAAAGAGCATGAAACATGGTCAATAATTCCAACATAGACTTTAGATTAATCAAAGGCTTAGAACATAAAAGAAGGCACATATCATCATCTATCCTAACATCATAGTAATTATTTTTAACAATATTTACTGATAGAATTACAGAACATATAACATGATAAATAATCTCAACATTTATGCAAAACTAACAAAAGGCCTATGACGAAAAGTGAGAAGCAAGAATTATAAGCAGGCTACAATTACACAGAAGACCACTCTCTCTTCATAGATTGATAGGAGAACAAAGTACAAAAGGCAAAATTGCATAGGATACAATATTTGATCCCTCAAGAGAGGTACCTATTAAGGTAGTAAAATGCTTAAAAAAACTAGCTACTAAACTCCCTATTGGTTTAGATGATTCTGCAATGATCTCCTCTTTTTTGTCCCTTTAATCTACTACTTATAGTCCAAAATATCCCATGAAAGTCACTACAACTTGCTTGGATTCCAATTGCATGTTCGCAAATTCTAGGTCTAAACTCTGCATGCCATTGTAACTGAGCAACTTGAAGCTTGATTATGTTATTTTCACTAACTATATCTTTAGTTTTATTTCAACTATTACTTCTATAAGTATTTAACCTACAGTCTCTCAAAGCATTGACATGTGGAGGTTCCCGCAACTTTTAACTATTTGACTCTTCCTTCATCATTCCTTAGACTCTTTAGCTTTCTCTGCTCTTTTTGGGCTTTGGGACCCAATGTGTTGACACATTGTAGCTTCCACGAGCTTCGATTCAAGGCCTATCACTCACTTTTAGATTTGAAGTTATGATCTGCATCGTTGCTTTGACTTCTACCTTTAGAGGGCTCCACATGGAAGCCTTACACAAGTCGAGAAAACCTTATATTTCTTTTGGTTAGAGGATACAATATTTGATCCCTCAGGAAAGGCACTTGTTAAGGCAGTAAAATGCTTAAAAAACTAGCTACTAAACTCCCTATTGGTCTAGATGATTCTCTAGTGATCTCCTCTTTTTTGACCCTTTGATTAGTCTAAATTCTATGTTGGAATTATTGACCATGCTTTATGTTCTTTAATATTTTCAATAGATTCTATTAGTATTGGTTACTGTGCTGTTAGGTAGAAGATAACAATCTTGGTGCATCACCTTAGCATTTTAGGTATTCATTTTATGCATTGTTTCTTTCCTCTTTACATCAAACTCCAAATAGAATATCTAACTTCTTTAAAGCCTGGAGGTTGTTTCAAGGGTCAAGTCCCACATCTTTGAAACTTCCCATGACTTTGGTGATAATTTATAAAATTAAGCATCAACAAAAACATTAGATTCCTAAGTTTTAGCACACAAAACTGACTCAGGGTATTTCATTTCATCAATTAAAATAGTGGTGGAGGTGGTGTTGTAGCCTTTTTCTTACCCACACATGCCATCATTGGTTTTTTATTGATGTATGTCTCTTCCGCTCACTGTGCTAAGTTTTATTTTTGTGCATTGGATTCACTAGAAACTTCCTCCTAAATCAAAATAAGATGTCCTTCTATACCCTCAAGATCTTCCTCTTTGTGAATTATTGGCAAAGGCTCACTTCTCATGGTCTTGCATTTTGGATGCATCACCCCTCGAGGTGCCTGAAGTTTAACATGTGGCCATTTGAGTCTCCTAAATGATAAGTGTTTCCTACCCTAGACTTGTTCAAACTTCTTGCTTCAACTTATTTTAATAGTGGACATCGATACCTATAACTTACGACTCTCTTTAAAGTGTTCCCACAATCATAATTCCACTTTTTTCTTTTTTTCATGATCTTCACCTCACTTCCTAGCTTCAAATTTGTCACTACAATTTGATGAATGCACCCTTTTGTTGCTTGAAAATGCTTTGTTTGAGCTCTACAAATTCAAAAGTTTTCAATAATAAAATTCTAAGATGAGGACCCTTCAACCTTATATAGCCATGAAGACTTGCTTACTTTTACTCTCTCATACCTTTATTCGTCACTTCATTCATTAATGCTCCAAATGGTATGTCATGATGTTTGTTCGACATGTTTGTAATTATGCGTAACACTTTATCAATTTAATACACATATCCCATCCTTACATTTTTATTTTAGTTCATGCTACCTGTAAAAAGATTTAAACTTCTATTTTCAAAGGTGGGAACTACTTTTTCCATCTTGACCCATTCGCAACCGCTTTTATTTTACTATTCTATTTCCACACTTATGGTCACACACTACCTCTTGTGTGCCTTTTTATCCTTATGTGCTTTCACTTGTGTACCCCTTGTGTGCGTAATTCCTCCCATATGTGCTTTCACTTGTGCACCCCTTGTGTGCCTTTTTGTCCTTATGTTCTTTCACTTGTGTACCCCACACTAAAAGATGTTCGTGGTCCACCATAGTCATGACCTAAGGAAATAGTGATAAAAATGATAATGCTAAAACAAAAGAGAACCATGTGAAAAAATAAACCTAATCAAAATGTACACAAATAGTGTTATGATTTATTTGAAAATTAACCAAAATCCTTAACTAAACTAGTGTCATATGCCTTATTGACAAAATTAAAGAATTGCATGGAATAGTAGGGTTAAAGCTGACTATCATTAAAATGTTTTGGAAGGAATTGGCCATCTAATCATCATAACTTATAAGCACCTATGGGATGGATGTTATGAATTATGAAAGAACCATCCCAATGTATTAAAAGTTTATCGAAATGGCACATAAACTTAGAATCTTAAACCAACACATGTATATGAGGACAAAAAGTTTTATTTTTGAGATGTTAATCATGCCAAGCTTTCTAGTTCTGATTTTCAACTTTTTAACTCTAATGTGAAAAAAACATGTTTCATCGAGCTGTAATAAAGCATCTAGGCCCACTTTAGAGATTCTTTATCATCTAGTTAGCTAATGCATGTAACACGTAAAGAAGGAACAAGGAACTCCACCGGTAGAACTATTTTAATGCTAAAAATAGGATTAAATGATGTGCTCTTATTCAATCTTTTGTATGTGGTTCAATATGCCCATAATACTATATAAACTTGATCATCCCAATTAGTGCGATTGATATTACAAATCTTCATCAATGTATAACCCAAGATTTTGTTAAAAGCTTCAATAGTGTAGTTAGCTTAAGGGTGGTATGGAGTTGTTTTATGGTGTACAATCATGAACTTGATTAAGAGGATGTGTATTTTCTCATTGATGAAGTGAGTGCCATGATCACTTGTTAAACTTAAAGGGTATCCATAGATTGTGATGATAATTTTCCAAAGAAACTTGGCAGTGATCGTAATAATATAATCACATGTGGGCATTGTTTAATCCCAACGTGTGAGATAGTCTATGGTAATAATGATGTAGTATATGTCAGTTTGTCTTAAAATATGGTTAATGGTCCCAACAAAATCAACATCCCAATTCTCAAATGGTTCATGATCAAGGATTGGATGAAGAGGCATATCATCCCTTCGATTTAGTTTATCTATGCACTGACAAATATCACATGAACATGCACAAGCTTTGGTATCTTTGAATAAGGTGGGATGCCACAAAATAAATAGGAAAACCTTTCATGTTATTGCATCACCAACATAATTTCATCTGGTGACACCCTCATAAACTTCTTGAAGGACTTCCACATGCTCATACTATATTATGCACCTTCGTAATAGTTCATCTCAACCAAACTTGTATAAGTCTCTATCAATAAACTAGAAAGGGGAAACACATACAATGAGTTTACTCTTGTCTTGGGAGCTAAGATAGTTTGGCATTGAACCTATTATAAGGAAAACAACTATTTCCTTCAATTCTTTAGGCATGCGCTTAACTTGAAAATTTATACATCAAGTAAGTCTTCTTCAATTGTTTATGTTTGTTTGACATATTCAATATGTGATATATGGTCATGATAAAAACTAACCTTGCCATGTTTCACTACCATAAAGAACTAGAATTTCTATAAGATAATAATCCATGATTTGATTTGTCCATGTAATACTAGTTTATTCCCAAGGTGCTTGAGTGCCTCACGATTAGTAAAGAAGGTGAATGGAGTGGCCAACAAGTATTAGTAGAACTTCTAGAGTGCATACACCTGGATAAAGCTTCTCTTTCAATAGTGGAGTAATTTCTATCACCTAGTGTTAGCTTATGACTAGTAAAATATAAGATGATCAAGATTACCTTCGCTAGGTTATGCAAGGATGACACCCACCACCATGTTAGAAGCATTGATGTGTACATGAAATTGTGTCATCTAGTCTAAGAAGTGGAGGATGGGTATAGTTACCAATTTCTCCTTCAAGGCCTTAAATGCCCGTTGATGTCTTTCAGTCCATAGAAAGAGACCATTTTGTTTGAGAAATTCTTCTAACAGAGATGTGATGTTACCATAATTGCAAATGAACTTACGGTAATAGCCTATGTGACCAAGGAAGGTATAAACCTCAAATTAAGTTTCTAGAGCTAAGATTTGAATAATAACAAAAATATTGGTTAGATCCACAAGTAGTCCATCCCAACAAATGATGTTCCCTAATAGTATCCCAAAAGGTGTGCCAAAGATACCCTTCTTCAGGTTTAAGGAAATTTGAAGTTACTGATAATACTCAAGCATGAGGTACAAATTAACATAATGGTCATGCACTAAGTTGTATATGGTTTAATCATCCAGATACACTTGAAGGAACTTGTAGATGAAATCTTTAAAAGCTTCTATCAAAATGTGAGAGAAGACCATTGGTACATTCTTTAATCCAAATGGCATAACATTGTATGCAAAAGACCCCCATTCAGTGGTAGAAGTGGTTTTTACTTTATCTTCCTTAGTAATTTATACCTAATGATAGCCTAAAAATCCATCAGTGAAGGTATATATTTCACATCCAGTGACACCTTCCAAAATTTCCTTTATGAATGGCACTAGGAATGGTTTTCTGACACACACAACATTGAGTTGTCTATAATCCATACAAATGTAGATTTATCCATCCTTCTTGATGTTAATTACCATGGGGCTAACCCATTCAGATTCATCAATGGGAGTGATAACCATGGTGCACAACATGTCATTAATTTTGTCTTTAACATGTGCATGCAAATTATGATTCATTTGATATGATCACTTCATAACCGGTTGAGTGCCCTCAACTAATTTGATATGCATTTTTCCCAATGTAAGATGCACTCATTTCATCTTTGTGTAGTTTTATGGGAAAATTTTCTGATACTCTTATATAAGTTTAAAGATTTTGGTTAATTATGATTCAAAATAGTAATTTCCCACAATGGCCATCTTGGGCATGTCTTTTGTCCCAATATTATACTGAACTATTTTGAGTGAAACAAAATATGGTTTCTACTATGAATACATATTATCTCTAGAATCACACACCTTGTATTGCATAGGAAAGTTTAAGTGGTCAAATGTTGGCTTTTATGGATTGGCACTAGTACCCTCATCAACTTGATATAAAACCTTTTGTTTACCCTTCCAGGTTTGTTCCTTATGCTCATATTATAAGTACGAGTCGGGTTCCAATTGATCCCTTATAAGAGTATTAGGATCTTGAAAGATGGCCAAATAATCCTCATTTACACCATGCTTGGTCTGTATTATGTCTTCAACAAGTGCATGATCACATACTACTACTTGATGGATTGCTTACGGGGATAAATTGAGATTTGATCATGGTGAAGAAAATGCAAATGTGGTGATTAGACAATGTTTGATATACTCCTAGGTATCTGTATATCTATGCATTTATTGATGAATATACCATGCTCTAGCCCAAGTATGTAGAGTGTCATAAAATGCATGAACCCATAAGGATTCAAGTAAAAATGTCTCATTGACATTCCAAAGATTCTCATAGGTGGTTGTATGGTTTTTTGGGGACTCAAAACCATTATATTTAAGCATGGTGAGAACATGGTTCTCATGGTGAAAGCAATGGTGTATCACAGTGCATACCTATTCCCATGTCAACAATTTGTATTGATGAGTAGCCCACCAATGACCAATTATTCCTTGAAGTACAGTTGGGTGTGCATGGATACGTTCATCTTCAAAAACATAGTAATCCTCCAACTACTATAAGTACTCCCATACCTTGATTTGACCATGAAACCTAGGTGTGTGATCCAAATAGAAGGGTAGTGCATTCATTAGGAATCCACTAATGAGTCAAATAGACTTATAGCACTTAACCAACTTATATGGAGAGTTTATTTGTCAGCCAACTACAACAGATCCTCATATTGTTAGATCATATGCTTTGTGAGTTCAATGTTCAAAAGAAATATTGGTGGTGTCAGAAATGGATTGTGTGTCTCCCCATTAAAGCAAACCATCAGAATTAGGATATACATATTCATTTCATTTTGTCTTGATGAATTTACGATACCATTTTTGCATGGGATATAATAAAGTAGTGACAAACTGAGTAGCCTTTCATTCTAAATAAGTGAATAACCACACACTACATGTCATTCTCAAAGATGATGTAACACTTATTAAAATTCAAGTTAACATTATTGACATATCACCATAATTAACCCAATAGAGCTAGAAAATCATCAGCTTTAGCTAGTTTGATTGCATCAAAATCACCTTTGAATAAGACACCCAAAATGTTGATGGTGACGTCCTTAATAATGCCTATGGGCACTACTCGAGTCTTGTTGGCCATGAATAGAACATGTGGGAAAGGTTACATAGTAGGACTTCCCATCTTCTTCCAGGCATCCTTCATAAGAACATTAACTTTTATGCCAAGGTCCACCAATATATTTCATATCATCTAACCATCAATGGATGCATTCACCATAACCTCTTTGTCATATTCAGGATTGGTTTGGACACGAGTCTCTTGTCATCATGCATGGTTAAAATAATGATCCAATGAGGTCTTGATCATTTATTGTCATATCCAATTGTTAATAAGTGAGGTGATGCTCTTACTAAGAAGAAGCTTGCAAAGCTCTCAAAATTCATCCTACCAGGAGTCCATTGGGATAGTTTCTTTTTGCATCTCAGTGTGTATTGTAACATCCTTCTCTTTCAAAAACTCAATTATACCTTGTAGTTTATATACCAAGGCCATCATGTCTTGTAAGACTTCTTTTTTATTTTGAGCATCAAGGTAGTGTTGAGCATAAGGTTCTTCATGTTCAACCTTCTATGTAAGTGGATTTATATCTCATTGGGAATGTGTACCACTATGTGTCATAATATTGACCTTAGGTCCAAATGGTGGGGTGGTAATGTGTGGTATACATTCAACACTTGGACGTTTTATGACACAAATCATTATAATGTCCTTATCATTACATTATTTGGCTATAGCCACATATAATTTAGGGCATTCTTTCAGACAATGTTAATTCTTATAAAAGGCACAAGTTAGGTAAACTAGGAAATTGCATTGGTAGTGATCCAAATATCCACACTTATAACATGTTATAGGTGGAAAAAGACCACCCCTGCATCCATTTACACATCCTCAACCCTGGAAAGATTGACTTCCACCAGCCTCCTGATTATTAGTAACATAAGTTTGGCAAGTTTATCTTGTGTGTGCTTTTTGAATCTCATAGATGACTCTAGATTCATTAGTATCATGTGTGTACGCATCACATATTTTATAGTATAGTTACACTTTATCTTAGGTAATGTGTTGGATCATAAGACAACTTCTTACATCATGATCATCTTGGTAGATCTAACAATATTGTTTTGTTATGACATAAACATTCCTTTGAGGATAGTTGTTCGTATTATGACCTTCAAATTCATAGTCAACGCACCATAGGTTATTACATGTACCATGAGAATTATCGGTTGTTAGCTTCTCCAGCTGAGAAGCCATAATAGTAAGATGAACCTTTATAAAGGGGTTAATCCTCGTATCTATAATTCCCATAACTTTGATGTAAAGAGTAGCTTCCAATTCCTCACATGGGTCCGTAAATGTCTTTTGGGATAGATATCGATGGAAAGGAAGAAATAACCCTCCCATAAACCATTGAGCATGTTGCATTGGGTTCATATAAAATGATAGTTTTGGAATAAGTGTTTTGAACCACACATTATACTTGTGTACACTCTAAATGAGTTCTTGTTTGATATCCTTTAGGGTAGCAATACTCTGTTGCTCAAACTCTTGGATGTCAAACTCTTGTAGAAAAGTAGTTTTCAACAATTCATAATTCACAACTTGTTAGGGGTCAAATTTATGATACCATTTATGCGTAGGATCCAATAAAGTAGTGTCAAATTGAGTAACCTTTCATTCTAAATAAGTGATACCCCACACTTGCCAAATGAGTTCACACTTATGAACATGTTCCATTACATTTTTGACCCTTTAATATTATGGGAGATGAAATGTCATCTCATAATATATCCTAGGTGAACTTGGTGGTTTTAGTGGACCCTATTGTGGTGCTCCTCCAATCCCTCCTAAACCCTACGACGGAGGTCCACTAGTGACTCTAGCATTGTCGCTTGATCCTTCTCCAATAGAACCACTACCAGTACTTCCTCTCATGCCTCCTACAAAAAGAGGTGCACCATTAATAGTGGGCATTGATGAAGGTTGATTTGATATGGTTAGGCCTATAGTTTGTGTAGAAATATAATTCCTAACACCATTTGTGTTGAAATTATCAAGCTTACTCAATTTGCACTCAAATGCCCAATTTAGGCCAAAGTCACTAAAAATGTGCTAAATGGTTTGAAATTATCATATACAAGTGATGATTTAGGGAAATATATCCCTAAATGGGGCAATGCATTTTATGTGATTCATAACTTTGGTTAATTCATTTTGAGTTAAAATGATAATTTCATCTTTTTGTGCTCTAGATCACTCTTTTCTTCTAAATCATTAGTATAGTATACATCATGTACCTTTGTTATTTTTTGTTGGCCACATCCTAAATGGGATAATGGTACCAACACATCTAGCATCACCTTCTAATTCTTATTGAGTCAAATTATGACCCAATAATATGACTTTCTAACCATTTTGATTAATTCAGGGCTAATTTCATAGGAATTGCACAAATTTTGATTAATCTTGTTTACGACTAATTAATTCTAATAAAGAACTTAAGTGGATTTTACATGGAGGTTATTGATTATTTAATACTAAAAATTGATTCCCAATATTTGAATCATCTAGTGACATCATCTATGGGGTAGCATCGATAAGCCATAAATGTATAAAATATCTGAATTATGGGCACCCATTCCTAATTAATGTTCCTTCCCCCCAAATAATTATGAAGGCATTTATTGATTTTAGCCTCCAAATTTGAATGAATTCTTGGCCACATATCTTGATCTCAAGATAAACGGTCATAGTTCATTCTGATCAATTACAAAAATATATAAATAAGAGGCTTCTCACTCACATTTCTTAAGCCTAAATCTGTGTAGACTTATAATACTAAAATCTCTCCAAAAGTTATATGTGTTTAGCTTACTATGTTATTTGCATTTGGGTAAGCTTCATTTGATAGACCAATTTAGATATTTCTTCTATTGAGTCTGGGTTATGCATAGAGTTCTTGAGGCAATGGAGGAGAAAAAAAACCATTATTGACAAAGACTAGAGCTCTAGATCAAGGGGAAAACATGCTTGGAGCCGCTCTTAGGTGGTGGAATCGATTTGGGAAGGTAACTATTCTTGCTTTCTTTCAATTTGTTCTTCATTATCATTAGCAAATCCTGCATGAATAGGTTGTCTTTGTTTGTTTAGTTCTTTATACATTTTCATGGATTTATTGACTAATGCTTGACTAATAACCTTTATATTCCATCCTACATTTTGGCATGCCTGGTCGGATCGTTCCCCATGAATTTGCATAAATAAATACTATAATCATAATACTAAATATTGTCATGTATAATCTTAGAGTTTGAGGCCAAAGGGAGTGAAATTTTTGAGTAAAAAGTCATCTTCTAGAAGTAACAATTTTATCATAGTGGACTTGCGATTTTGTCCTCTGGACCACATACCCATGACTGAAATAGTCATGGTTTTGTCTTACAGTTAGGATTTTTCATTTTAACTAGCTTTCAAGACTAATGTTTTCGTTGTCTACAGGTCAAGTTGTGATATTACAATACTGTGACTCGACGATCATGATATTGTAATACTATGACTCAACAGTCATGATATTGCAATACCATAATTTTTTAAGTTGTGATATCATTTGTTATAGTATGTTATTGTAGTTAAACCACTAATGGTTAGCCTATGCCATTAGGGTTAAGTGACAATAACACAACTCTCTAAGTTACATTTTTACTCTGTTAATTAAAATTTTATCTATTCGAGTAGAGATTTTGTCTTTTTTTCTATCTAACCTGTAAGTTTCGATATTATCTTAACCAATTGTAATTTTGTAGAGTTGCGGTATTGGACTGTGGAGTTGCATATTGTACTATGTAAAATCGAGAGCCTACTTTTCAAAGTTAATTGTCTCATCCATAAAAGAGCTTCTAAGCTAAAGAACGTTCTGATAATTTTCTTGTAAGACTTGGAAAGTGATCAAATCATGATTAATTAAGTCTTATTAAATCTCTTTTGGATGCTTAAAAATAATTAGTAATTTCCGTTTGGTGCTTTAAAAGAAAAAATTGCTTGCTTATCTTGAATGTTTTATAGTTATTCTTTAAAAGTTTTTGAAACTTAAGGGGGGCCAAAAAAGATCACCACACCCTTCAAGTTTATGGTTTAAAACTTAACTTACTTGAAAGTTTTGTTTTGATTAAGTCATTTATCATTGTTTGTTTTAGAATTTATTTGAGCAAAAAGGAAGTTATGCATGTATGCTCTCTCTCGTCCCCAATAGGAAACTTATGGGATCAAAAACACCATATTCATTATAGAATTGTGCCTTAGTCCAAGGGCGTATAAAGGATGTTGTGAAGGCTCTCCCCAAGACCCACATGGATTGGGTGATCTAGAAACAACCATAAAGCCTTTTTAGTTAGTTTTTATTTCATGTATTTTGGCTTGTGAGGGGGACTTCATTACCTCCCATAATTTTTATAGGGAAGTTTTGACCTGGGGCTTCATCTCTTGGAATCATCTTCAACCTCTCTCCATAGGGGTGTATATAAATTAAGATCCCCTCATTGGAATGATGGTTTGAGAGGTTAAACCATCTCCGTTAGTAGAGGCTAATCCCAAGACATATGATCATATTAGACATCACACTACACTAAGCAAGTGATGGATATAGTGGTTGTGAAAAGGACTAGATATTTTCACAACAAGCCATTTGACATAGAATTAATTGATGTGTTGCTTCTCTTGTGTGCTAATGTGAAAGTTAGTACACATGGGATCCATCTAAAAATGTGCAAAAATTATTAGTTTTAGTCAACCCCACTTTATCACACCTTATCAATTTAGGGTTTAGGATGATTACTTAGTTGTATTTGTGTATTTTGGTCTTAGATTACTTAGTGTTGATTTGAGTTAAAACTTGCTTGTTAACAAAAGATCATAACCAAACACATTATCCACAAATTTCTTAAACAAAGGAGGCGTTACATTATCTAAGTGAAAATCAATCTTCCTTGTTCAAATTTGTCATCTTAAACATTGTGTCATAAGTTCTAATTGGTGCAATTATGCTACCCATTTGAGTGCAGATCATTTTCCAAATTTTCTTAAGTCCATTGATAATTTAAATTTGAAATTACACTTTTCTAAGTTCATAAGGTTGATGTGTTAAATTGGGTTCACCATTTGCACTTAACTTAAGGGAACTTGGGTTCAATTTTTAGTTTGGGTTGAAGGTCGTTTATAGACTCATTATTTCATTGTCATCATTGGTGGACTCAAGTCATCTTACGTATCGCTCACCCTTTGAGTCCTAGAATATATTTTATACTAGCATTCTTATTCTTATTACCATGTGGTGACGTTATGCTGCCCATTTGGTTCTGGTTTTATACTTACGAATTCTTGCATGTTTCCACATCATGAGTTTCTTGGTTCACATTATCTCCTTCCTAATCTGAATGGATTTCTTCTAGTTTTTAAGTAGCAACTCATCGAAGTTACACTAGGTTTTACAATATTGACGTATCTCAAAAGTCTATATTTTAGTGTACTAGTGACACTTTAGGCTTTTTGAGTTATCAAAACCTCTTCCAATTCATATGATTTCAACCCTACCCTAGGTTGAGTAATTTTGTGATCACATTATTCTAATTATGTGTGGTTCCAAGCCACCCTCATTTTATAGTCTCTTTGGTACCTTAGTAAATTTTTTGGAACAAGGATCAAAATCCATACCTTGTTTAAAATGTTTGAAAAACATATTCTAAATCTTGAAAAACATAGATAACAAACCTTTTTAGACATGACTAAGAGGTATACTTGTAGCAGGGTCTCTTGTGACCCTAGTTATAAGGTAGAGCATAGTTATGATGGACATGAGTACTCCATCTTGTTTGAGGATGCCACCCTATTTGAGCCTATTTATTTAAAACCATTCCAATCTATGTTGATTATTATACATCATCCTTGTCTTACTACTTGTAGTAGGGTCTCTTATGGCCCTAGTTATAAGGTAGAGCATACTTATGATGGACATGAATACTCCATCTTGTTTGAGGATGTCACCCTATTTGAGCCTATTTATTGAAAACCATTCTAATCCATGCTGATTATTGTGCATTGTCCCTATCTTACTCCTTTTATTTGTGCACTATGTTTGAAGGTTACTATTTTAGGATATCCTCCCTCGATTTGCACACTACAATCGAAGGTTACCATTTTAGGTTATCCCCCTTCGACTTGTGTGAGCGATCAAACTCGATCATGTAAGAAGGTTACAATTTTAGGCTATTGTCCTTTAGCTTGTGCGAGCAATCCAACTCTGTAATACATGGTGGTTACCATTTTAGGATCTCCTCCTTTGGTTTTTACAAACAACCAAACTATGCAATGTCCAGTCATTTCCATTTTGGGCCCATCACCTGTATTTATTGAACCTATTATTGAAGAATGTCCATTTAACAAACCTGATTTTGTTGATCCCTTATTCAATAGTATAATTTTTGGAGATTCCATTATTGAACCACAAACCATTATTTTTGCTAAACCAAATAATCCCCACTTTAGAAATTCTATGCTGATTTTTGAGCCTCAACACAAACCATTACCTCTACATCTTATGAGGACCAAAATGTGTTCAAACTTGATATTTTGCAACTAATTATGAATTGATATCACATTGTTATTATTGAAAGACTCATTTGTGATGAGTCAACCTATGATGAATCACCCATTTGTATTTTACCTATTTTTGAAGAGCCTCATCTCTTTGATAAGCTAGTCTCTACAGAGTTGTCTCTTGATCTTTTCCCACTCATTGAGGAGTCTCCTTTTGACAAGATAATATTTTGTCAAGTCATCCCTCGAGTGGTACCCTCTCTTTGAGGGGCTTCACTTAGATGATCCAGTTTATGTTGAACCCTTCCTAGATGAATCACTTTTTATAGAGCCCATTATGCCATCACAAACCATTACTTATTCAATACCAAGCATTCAAAAGAACATCATTATAGAAACAACCATATTAGATGAAGAAACAACATTAGAGTAAGGTTTTATTTTTGAATCGACATCAAATTTAGCATCAAAACTAGAATTAACATTAGTTGTGACATCAAATTCAAATTCCCTTGTATTGAAATTAGATTCAGAAACATAATATAGTATTGGTTGTTACAACATTGGTTACAATTGCCTTGCAGATCAATTTGAATATATTTATGATCTTTATACGATTTTTGAGGATGATTAATTCAACATTGACAAGGGTTTTCCTAGTATATTATATAAATATTGTGTTTCCATTCATCATTTCATTATTTCCATGCAACATAACCATTATATTGACATTCCACCTCCCACAAACATCGATTAAGACCGACATAATCATTTTTTGTTGAACTAAAACCATGGTGACATAGTAGGTGTAGAAGATGAATACCAAATTCACTCAGACAAAGAACACTCTTTTAGTGAAACCTTTTTGAAGGTGCTAAGGGATGATCAAAGAACAAACTCAACATCTTTTGGTGAAACCTTTTTGAAGGTGCTATAAGACAATCAAATTTAAATGCTAAAATCTCTTTGTAAACCTTCTCGGAGGCACTATGGGATAATCGGGATAAATTCATGGATGAAAACCTCATCGAGGCACCAATAACTAAAAATTAAAGTTCTTCAATACTTGATGAAGACATTATCAAAGAACAAATTAATATATCTTCCAATCTATAACATAATCAAATGGTATCTACTCTCAAGATCAAATAACAAGACAATCTCATGGTCCTATCGAGAGCATCTTCAGAGGTCTTCAACCCCACCATAACCAAAATTATGTCAAATCCAACATCAATAACATTATGTATGATTGAAAGTCCTGATCTTCATTTGTTTCTCATGCATTATACATTCCATTATCATCCACCGATTCATTACCCACTTATATTGTTTATCCTAAAATTATTTACCATCACTAATAACACTTTACTTTATAGAGGCTACATAGATATTTTGTCTCAATGTTTAAATGAAGTAGACTCAATGATTAATGAAAATTACAAACACATTATTAATATCTATATCGGTAGCAAGTTCTTGATTGAGATTTTTTTTGAAAAAGAATTGGGTAGCAATTTTTATAACTAATCTTTTTTATTGTCTCACATGTTGACTAGGATGTACATCTCCATGTCAACAGGAGTAGTAGAACCATTTTTCATTTTTCTAATTACCATTTTCCATTACCATGCCTCATCTCTTGGGGGCAAATGCTATAGACCCTTTTAGGTAAATTATACCATTATGTTCCATTTACTACACTTTTTGAACTACATTGACTTGATATCCTTGGGGACTATGTAGGCATCACTAAATTTATATTGAGGTCAACTCGGTCATCTTTACCATGCTCTCATCATTTTGTGAGAAATTGTTAAGTTTAAACACTTTTACCATTTTATGAGCAACCTAAGCCACACTCTCACCATTTTGCAAGCATATTAAGCCAATCATCACTTGGGGGCAAATTTGTTGCCACTATAGCCAATTACCTTTTGATCATTTTTATTATACCATTTTTTATTATACCATGTCTTTATTATTGTCCAAGGCATGTTTTAGCCATCCTACTTATACCATTTTTATGTTTGTTCCTTTGGTTTTTCTCACACTTTCTATGAGGGGATTCTGACCTAGTTCTAATAATTTTAGAATGTCATGTTGAATGACAGT
The DNA here is from genome assembly GCA_037957365.1 of Torreya grandis. Taxonomy (NCBI): domain Eukaryota; kingdom Viridiplantae; phylum Streptophyta; class Pinopsida; order Cupressales; family Taxaceae; genus Torreya; species Torreya grandis. Next base: position 1,736,889 of record JARHVA010001608.1, read on the forward strand.
CTATAGAAGTAGCATGACATTTGATCCAACAAGTTATCTTTCATTAATTATCTTATTTGGTATCATTAATTATAGCTGCCTATGGGTAAATCAGTGGTATCCCTAATTATAACCACCTTTGAGAAAATCAAAATTATGATTTTGTTTCCTAATTATAACCACTTATGGGAAAATTAGGTACAATGCCTTTTTATCATGCATTGTCTCATCACCTAGTCATTACTATTATCATTTGCCTTTATTTGTGAACTTATTGTGGCCTGGTCAAATTTTTGTCACCTTTTGTGTAGGCAAAATTACTATGACTTAGGGTTCCTAATGGGATTGTGTAGGTTATGTTCAATTCATGTTGAAGTCAACTTAGTCCCCCTTTCATTATAATTTCACCATCTTACAAGCATTTTAAGTTGGAGTAATCTCATCATTTCATGAGATAGACCAATTTTTATCTCTTAATTATCAATTGAGTTGAGATACTTAGAAAATTCTAAAAAAATTCATAAAATACCAAAAACTCAAAAACATTTTGTTTTGTGTGCATGTTTATTTGATTGATATTTGGTTGTTTGTTCTTTTGAGTTCCTATTTGGTCTTATTTTGTTTCTCTTTTCCAAGTGCATCTTGATGGTCTTATTTTAAGTTAGGTTCAATTATGTTTATCTTTTTCTTTGTTTTTACTTTTTTGTTTAAATATAAATAACTTTAAATCTAGTTTTGGTCATTGTTTACCATTATCCTTAGTTATAGGTATTCATATTTGAACCGGATCCATACACTTGAAATACCATGTCATTGTGAGTTCTTTATACTTATGATGCCTAATTTATTTTGCAATAGTAAGCACTTTGTGCTCTAGATGGAAGTCTTAACGTCAACACAACTCTGATGAACATATTTCAAGATCACTATGCATAAACTAGGCTCAATAGGTTTAACACCTGACTCAATACTTAGACATGCATCTCTTAGCATACATCATGAGTCTTATTAGTTCTTGGTAAATTTTCATCATCCCTCATTCCATTCTCTCCCAATCTCGGGTGAATTACATTGGCTTAAGGTCCATTTGAATGATATATATAACAATTGGATACATGACATATCTCAGGTTAGCTCTACGATCTTCATTCTTCTTTTCATCTCTTTCATCACTTTATGCATCCTAGTATGCTTGGTTTTTATGGCTCTTACAGCCATTACACCATCGCATTTATGTTTGCACCTCCTCAATATAATCTATGTTTTAGGTTATAACCTTGAGATAATTATTTGTTAATTTACCCATGCTAGGGCACAAGATTTGAACTGGTTAACAAATATAAATCAGCCTTATAGGGGCAAGCCATTATTTATTCTTTATTAATGATCAACACTAGCCCTATGGGGGCACAACTATCTTATCATGACCATATCTGATCTATTGGGGCATCTCTTATTATCATCCCTTCGAAGACCACGTTCTGCTTTTCATTTAATTCCAAGCTCTCCACACTACTACCCATGATGGCAATGTTTTAGTGTGTAACTTGTCTCAGGATTGATAAATGTCGTAAGTATGTAACTTTCACTCTCAAATTGGGCACATTGAAAGTGTGTCACCTATATGTTTGGATTGAATCCTTCCCACTCCCCCCATCTTTGGGGCTCATTATACCTCTAATTATATTTTGATCATTGATGGTAGCCATGTGTGCAAGAATTAGTTCATCTGGATGTGATCTATTCTATGGGTTAAGCTCTCACTTTCTCTCTCTTTTTGAGAGTCCATCCTTCTCTTTCATCCTAATATGTCCTCTCAAGGGGGCATCATAGGTCATTTCCATTTTCTTATTGACAGCTATTTTCTTTAAAAATATGTTACTTTGCTTGAATGTCTCGCTACACCTTCTCAAATAGGGGGAAAATGTAGATATCCAATTCCTAACACCATTTATGTTGAAATTGTCAATCTTACTTGATTTGCACTCAAATGCTCAATTTAGGCCAAAATCACTAAAAATGCATTAAATGGTTTGAACTTGTCATATAGAAGTGCTGATTTAGGCCAATATATTCCTAAATGAGGCAATGCATTTTATGTGATTCCTAAATTTGGTCAATTCAATTCGAGTCAAAATGATGATTTTTCCTTTTTATGCTCTGGATCAGTCTTTTCTTCCAATTCATTAATGCACATCACATACCTTTGTTATTTTGTGTTGGCAACATCTTAAATGGTATAAAGGTCCTAACACATCTAAAATTGCCTTCCAATTCTTCTCGAGTCAAATTATGACCCAATAATATGACTTTTTGACCATTTTGATTAAGTGAGGTCCAATTTCCAAAGAATTGCATAAATATTGATTAATCTTATTTAAGGCTAATTAATTTAAATGAAGAGCTCAAGTGGATTTTTCATGGAGGCTATTGATTATTTCAATATTAGAAATTGATTCCCAATATTTGCATCACCTAGTGACATCATCTATGGGGTGGCATCCATAAGCCATAAATGCATAAAATATCTAAATTATGGGCACTCATGCCTAATTAATGCCCCTTCCCCCCAAATCATTATGAGGGAATTTATTGATTTTAGCCTTCAAAATTGAATGAATTTTTGGCCACACATCTTGATCTAAAGATAGATGATCACAGTTCATTCTGATCAATTGGAAAAATATATAAATAGGAGGCCTCTCACTCACATTTCTTAAGCTTAAATTGTGTAGACTTATAATGCTAAAATCTCTCCATAAATCATTTGTGTTTTGATTATTGTGTTATTTACATTTGGGTAAGCTTCATTTGATAGACCAGTTTGGATGTTTATTCTATTGAGTATAGGTTATGCATAAAGTTCTTGAGGTAATGTAAGAGCAAAAAAAACATTATTGACAAAGACTAGAGCTCTAGATCAAGGGGAAAATGCGCTTGGAGCTACTCTTGGGTGGTGGAATTGATTTGGGAAGGTAACCAGTCTTGCTTTCTTTTAATTTTTTATTCATTTTCATTAGTAAATGCTGCATAAATAAGTTGGCTTTGTTTCTTTAGTTTTTTATGCATTTTCATGTATTTATTGACAAATGCTTATTTAACAACCTTTGTATTCCATCTTACAGTTTGCCCACTATTTATATTAGGTCCACTTGTGCATTCTAAGGTGAGCTATAGGTTGTAATTGTAATGGAAAAATAAATGTTAAAGGTAAATTGCTATGTTAAATTTGCACTCCTAAAGATTCTTCTATTGGATTAGTTTTAGATTCTTAATATTTTGCATTGTCATTATCCCAATTTCTTACAATAATTATGTTAAACTCAAATACATGAGCATGCACTATGGTAGGGGAATTGGGTTTGTCTAGGTTGGGTTCCACTATTAACATTTATCATGCTTCTTCCATGCATACCTACACCATTAAAGGTCATGGACCCATGGTCAGGGGGTACTCATTATGCCTTTTTACTCTCCTATGAATTCTCATGGCATTTCCAATATCCTCCCATTGACACCTAGGCTCGCTGCCTCTCATAGCCCTACACCTAACCTCATCATACTTCTAATTATACAGTTCCCATTGCCTAACTTCCATGTTAAACTCTGAATCTCATACCAATATATACCCCTCCATTTCCCTAATAGTTATGGTACTCATGTGCGAGAGAGTTTAACTACCCATATGAAAGTTGTCAAGCCCAAAATCAACCATAAGCTTTTTAATATCTAAAGGGAATTTTTTGAGTTACCTCCCATGTGGCTCTCTCAGGAAGTTAAACTATGCTTCTTATAGGCAAGAATATGTAGAGACCACATATTTCAAAATATAAATTTTAATCATTCCCTTCCACCATATGTTTACTACTTATGTCCAAGTAGTTTCCAATTTGGACAAGGTCATCTGATGCTCTACTAACCAAGAATCCTTCCACTCATAATTTATTGAATAATTTTGCACATATGCCGAAAACCAAGCATGTAAGTGCATGGGTAATTCTATAAATAATGTTTCATATAGAGAATAATATATATGTTACTCTACCCATGTGTGTGTAGAAAATCTTGGTTTAAGATACTGGAACAATTTTTTTTCTTCTATTGTACCAATCCAATTCTCAATATTCTATAAAGAAAGTCACTTGAGCATTTTTATACCATCATGCTAACAAGTGTAATGGGTCTCAATAATAAAACCAAAATGTTGGGATCTTTTCCTTCAGTTTAGCATGACTTATCCTAGTCATGTGCCTAAAGAGAATAAGTATTCTAATGAGCTATCACATTGGCGTATCACTTGAGAAATGATCTTTGGCATTCACCTAAATCACATAACTTAAGACTAGTTCATGTTGGTTTTGTCGTATAATGGTGTATGTATTGAGCTCTCTATACTTGTATCACTAAAAAAACACATGGTTCTAACCATAAACGTTATAGTATAACCAATCCTAATAATTTGATCATTCCATACTTAAGGTAGTCATCATAGAAAAAGATATGTGTCAAGTAAGAAAAATAGTAGTAATACTATTGATTTCATAATAAGAAAACAAAAGGTATTTCAACATCATAAGTATTATATCTCATTACATATTAAATATCACCATACATTGGTTGTAATGCACATCAAGATCATGACTAAGCTCAAGATTATAATTACCAATTACCTCCCTAAGTAAAATTGGAGGTATTTATACATGGTTTTAACTTGACCATTTTGTTATAGTATTAATATTAAAGTGATGACTTGTCAACGATTAGTTTGCCATGTATACCCTTTCTATGCTAGATATCTATTATCATGCTCCTATCTTTTCTTAAACCAATGCTAGATTCACATTTGACTATTCTCCTCTAATGCTCATGTGAACTGCTTCCTAACCATCTTTATTTTTTGCACCCTTCTCCAAGTCATACGCTATTGTTCAAGTCTTGCATTCTTAGTTGCTCTATGTTTTCTACATCCTTGTTCCTTATGACTTACTTCTCTCATGCCAAGGCCTCATGTGCCATGTTTCTCTTGTGCATTGGCTCACTTCCATGCCTCTATCTTTCATGTAGTTTTAAAAAATACTTAGAATAAATTAATACAAAATTTAGGGTCTAACATCGATATAGATCAGGTCTTCTTTGTTGTTTCAAGATTTGTTATTGATTGAGATATTTATAATCTAGTATGCTATGAATGACTCTTCCTTCAAATACCTTGACCCACTACCAATTTGGGACTTTACTTTGAAGGGATTTTAAATTATTAGTATCAAAATTATGTTAAAAGAGTTATATGAGATAAACACACAAACACACATATATATATATATATATATATATATATATATATATATATATATATATATATATATATATATATATATATATATATATATATATTGGTATAGGACTTGTGCTTAGATTTTAACTTGTTTTTCCATGAGAATAGGTATATAAATTATTTGTATATACTTGTATGCATGCATAAATGTTCATATACTATATTACTCTTGTTATGGATTAAAGTAGTAACCATGGTTATAAATTAGTACAACTATAGGATGTGATTTTTGAGTGTTATAACCAATTTATAAACTATTTCTCTTTATTTGATTATTTAACATGACCTAGGGATAAGAAGGGTGATGGAGAGAAAGAATGTAAAATAGAATGAATATAAATATATATGCATAAATATAGTCATAATTATAGATATATGTATATATTGGTATACATGAGTAATTATGTGTTGCCAAAAGAAGTGTTATTGTTCTGGTTATGATCCCATTTTATATTAAAATTAGTATAAAATAATCTAAGTCATAAAGTAAAATCATTCCTTATGACATAACTTAGTTTTAGGTTATAGGAAGAAATTTAGATTTTTGGTTTTGAGCTTGAAGGAAATAATAATCTGTGTATTTTAAAATTGGGTTATAATTTTATGCATTACATAAATTGGTTATTAACATGTGCATTACATAATTGGTTATGTATATCTATAAAAATCCATTGTAAAAATTTCATTAAACCTGTCTGTAGGTCATTAGAGGAATAACAAGTGTAATATGAATTAAAAATTGGGTAATTGTTGCAAAAAGAAATCAAGTGAAGTAGTATGAATTATGTGCATGTGTGTGCATGTGTACTAGTGAAGTAATGTTTTATAGACTTGTAAATTTGTATAATATTAAATAATGGGATGAAACCTAAATATCAAGTAGGTAGTATTGACCTCTCTGGAACTTACGTCAATAGTGTGTTAGTTGAATGAATATATTCAACATGTTTAAATTTATGTGAAGAGATTTTATTATGTAATTGATAATATGATAATACGACATACATAGTTCTTTATTATTAACAAGGGTAATGAATAGCTATAATAATAATTGGGATCTTGAGAAAGGATGGATAGAATCTATATAGTTATATTTATATATGATACCCCTTCCATTGTGTTATAATGTCTTGATGGTTCTATCATGAGGGAACATAAGGTAGATCTTGTAATGTATAATATAACCAAAATACAATTTTTTTTACGGAAAGGTCTTCTTTCATATTAGAACATGATGAAAGAAAACAAAGGCAATAATTATTTTGGAATCACATATAGTCTTAGACTTGGTTGAAGATTCATGGATCCTTCATATTGTTTTAGAGAAGATAACATACTTGTATGCATAAATAAAATGAACTATTGGATGTAGATTGATTTCAGTTGTGCATACTTGAATTAATGAGAATTATGATAGAAAGAAACGTTAGAAATATAAGCATAGAATAAATTGTTTCTTATTCTAGTCTAATGAACATATCTAGTATGAAATCAAGTGTATTAATAAAACTATGCTTATATCTTGATGATTAAGTAATTAGAATTAGTCAGAATCTTATTTGATGATTATTTACATCATTTATTATTACATGGTATTGTATTATTTTACTTTTGAATCTTAATGGTAGATTGACCCTGGATAATAGGAGATATGTATATGAGTATGCCAGTGGGTAACTCATATACCTATCCCTTGATATCACATTATGTCACTATTTAGTAACAGAGAGTTTTGTGTGAGTGAAAACAACTTTGACTCTGATATTTGAATTTTATAATAAAAACTTTGGCCAAAGTAATGTTATAGATGTGACATTGTCATTTCACTATACTTCTAGTATACATGTATCTACTTATATCATTTAGATAGAGGAATGGGTTCCATGGTCTATTTGATTACTACATGTAATAGTGCTAGTACAGACATGGGTTTCAATTGTTTTTTGATATCTACATTGTTCTTATCTACCCCTCCATGAAGGGTAGGGCCACTCCCAAAAGGGAGGTGTGTGGGATAGCACTGGTCTGTGGTTAGAGGTAAACCACTTAGATGATTCTCTCCCTCTGTTAGCTGGTTTAACCTTTAAGATTATATTTAAACTATGTGATGAATCATGGAGCTATTTGTGTAGCTCATATTATAATTCTACACTCATTATTTGTATATTTGGCATTGTACGACACTATACCTTATTATTTGATGGATATTCAACACAATAATGGCTATGTCACTTGTATATTATTTTTAAAATATTAATAACATTAGTTGTAAGCACAATTATGATTGATTATGGATTATATCAGTAGTTGTAATTATTTCATCCTATTATACTTGATTGATAGTTATTCAAATTATAGACTAGTTTATTACTTGAGTACTAAATGGATTTGATTTAGTCAATGGGTTAATGTTATTACAATATATATTTTTTGATTCATTTAGTTTTCAATTACTAAACACATAGTTGTAAATAATTTTAATAGTAATTACATGCAATAAAAAAAATTATAAGTTTTGGTTAGCCCAGTGGGGTCTAACATTGTGGTATCAGAGATTAAGGTTTAGCTCTCAGACCTAATGAACTTACTAATGTAAATTATATTCTCCTAATTTATAAAAAGGAGAATGGTGTGAGGTATATCAGTTGGTGAGGGACCTTTTAATGTCAACCCTATAGCTGATCTTAATTAGATAGCAGTAAACCAAGCTATGAAACTTGATCAGATTCTCATGGTTTTGAATGAGACTATAGACATAATAATGACACTTGAGTAAGAAGTCCATAGACATAAAGAAGAAGATGAATAGGAAGTTCCAAAATAACAACTTGAAGAGTATGAAATGCCTAAGGAGCAAGGGCACTAGGAAGTGAAACAAGTTGCTAGAGCTCAAGTAGCTCTAAAAATTACACGTGACTTGAAGAAAGTAAATCCACCCAAGTTTGATGGCATGGTTTTGGGTGATGGAGCTAAAGCTTAGCTCATAGTGATGGAAAAGTACTTTGAGTTTGAAATTATTCTGATGTAAGGTTGTGTGGGAAACTTACCAACTAGTTGGTGAAGTAGAAATTTGGTGGTCTAATAAGAAGCTTGAAATGAATCTGGATTCTACTACCACCACATGGGAGCATTTTGTGACTCTTTTCAGAGCATGGTGCTTACTTTAGCTCTATTTTGACCAAAAGTTAATAGATTTTCAGAAATTGAGGCAAGGGGATTTGTTGGTAAATGAGTATTGAAATTAGTTTACAAAATATCTTGAAGTATGTTCTATGGTATCAGAAGGATGAGCATTTTTGAATTAAGAAATTTATTATGGGCCTAAAACCCCAAATTAGGTGTGAGTGGATGTGCATGGACCATCCACCATGGATTAGGTTTTTGAAAAGGCTATAAAATAAGAGTAGAAGTTGAAGTCAATAGTAGAGGTTAAAAAAATGTATAAGAATAAGTTTGGCAGTTACAAGATACTCTTTAAGAAGAAGATCTAGAAATGGAATAGTAATTCCAAGAACCTATTCAATAATCAAAACACAGGATTTGGTTATACTTATAGGAACAAGAAACCAAGAGGTAATTTTAGAGAAGGATTTAAGGGTGAAAATTAGGATGAAAGGAAGGGAACACCAAGAGGATGTTTTACTTATGGAGAAGATCATTAAGCTACAAATTATCCTCAATGGAAGATGAATAGAAAAAGAAAGAACACAACCTCTTCTTCACAACAAGGAACCTTCCAATAGTGTATTCACACAACAGTGGATAATCATCAAGTTCAATTCTAAGACTCTCTCATTGAGGTATCAGGTACTCTATTTGGACACCCAATTACTATTTTGATTGATATAAGAGCTACCAAGTATTTTATTTCTCCTAGAATGCTGAGTAAATTATATAGGAAAGCTAGTTTTATGGGAAATGCTTGGTTAGTATAAGATGTGAATAAGTCTAAAAGGTTAAGGTTGACATATGTCTTGTAGAGGTGGAAATCCATCTATTAGAATTCACCATGGTTGTTGATCTTTATGCAACACCACTAGGGTCATATGATGTGATCCTAAGAATGAATTGTCTTTCTTGGCACAAAGCCAAAGTTGATAGTTTCCTTAAAAAAGTTGAATGTTTAGATGATTTGGGAAACCAAACCCAAATCCAAAGAAGTCACAGGGAGTTAAAGCTCAATAAAATTTCTACTATTCAGTTGAAGAAGGATCAATGTAAGGGATGTCAAGCATTCGTAGTTAGAATGGATGAAGTTACAGAATCTAAGGAAGCCACCTTGGAAGACTATCCCTTTCTATAGTAATTTAAGGATGTTTTTCTACAAGAATTGTTAGGGTTGCCTCCTAAAAGGGATTTTGATTTCACTATTGATATCATTCTAGGGTTAGAACCATAGTTTGAGGCACCCTAAAAGATAATAACAATAAAGCTAATTAAGTTAAAATCATAATTCTAAGTGATGTTGGCCAAAGGTTTGATTTGGACAAGTGTTTCTCCATGGGGTGCACCTATAGTCTTTGTAAATAAGAAGGATGAAACCCTTTTCTTGTGTATTGACTACCCCATGCTTAACAAAGTAATGATCAAGAATAAGTATATACTACCTTGTATTGATGATATTTTTGATCAAATACATAGTGTAATAGTCTTTTTGAAGATTTATCTTCGTGCAGGATATCATCAGTTGATAATTTGAGAGGAACATATTTTGAAAACAACTTTTAATACTTGTTATGGGCATTGTGAGTTCACAATACTTCTTTTTGGGTTAACAAATGCACTAGCAACATTCATGAATCTCATGAACAATGTGTTCAAAGTTTATCTCGATCAGTTTATGCTAGTATTTTCGGATGACATCTTCATCCTATACAAGAGTAAGGAAGAACATGTTGAGCACTTGCAGTGAATTTTGCAATGGTTATAAAAGCACAAGCTTTATGGGAAGTTATCTAAGTGTGATTTATTTCAAAAAAGAGTATAATACTTGGGACACATCATCTCTATAGAGGGAATTTTAGTGGATCCAACTAAGATTAGGGTCATCATGGATTGGTTGACACCCAAAAATGTACATGAGGTACGCAGCTTTATGGGATTAACATGGTACTACAAGAAGTTTGTATCAAATTTTCCAAGATAGCTAACCCAATTACCTCTCTTTAGTGAAAGGAGTAACATTTTATGTGGTCAGATAGATGTGAAGAAGCCTTTCATGCTCTGAAATAGAGGCTTACTTCAACACTACTATTATGATTTTAGATTTGAATGGCCATTTTTCAGTTATAATAAATGCTTTAGGAGATGATTTAGGATAATTTTTAATGCAAGATGGTTTAGTTGTAGCTTATGAATTTAGGAAACTAAAGCCTTATGAAAAAAAATATCTCCTCATGACCTTAAAATTTCTACCATAGTTCATGCCTTGTAAGTTTGAAGGCATTATTTATTGGGTAAACCCTTTGAGCTTAAGATTGATAACTTAGGTCTGAAGTATATTTTCACCGAACCCAACCTATATTCTCATCAAAGGTAGTGGTTATAATTCCTATCATATTATGATTTTGATGTCAACTACATTAAGGGAAAATATAATAGAGTTACAGATGCCCTTAGTTGTAGAAGATACATTATAATAATGGCTATAATAAATAGCACCTTCTGAGATTAGGTAGCAAAATTCTCACCTGGCGATGGTTTCTATGAAAAATTAAGAAAGTGTTGAATAAAAACTCTCAAGATCATAGATACCAAGGGTTTTAATTTGATAATGATAAGATTTTAAGGTACAATGATAGGATATATGTGTCTAATAATGATAATTTAATGAATATTGTGCTAAAAGAATTACATAATGTTCCATATTTAGGGCATCCTAGAGTGACTAAGCTGGTTGTAGAGTTAAAGCCTTTGTATTTTTGGAAAAGAATTAAAAAAGATGCAACTAATTTTGTGTCTAGATGCTTGGAGTGTCAATGAGTCAAGGCTAAATATGTACATCCTACTGGGTTGTTGTACCCACATTATATACTTGAATGGAAATGTCAAGTTATCAGTATGGATTTTGTCCAAGGTTTTCCTATGTCTAGGAACCGTCATGACATTATCTTGGTAGTTGTGGATAAACTAACCAAGGTAGTTCATTTTATTTTTGGTAATATAATTAATGATGCACCCATGTTTGCCAAGAGGTTTGTGAAGGAAATTTATAGGTTGTATGGGTTTCTTATAAATATTATTGTAAATAGGGACCCTAAGATAAATTCCAAGTTTTGGTAGACTTTAAATTCAGCTTTGGAAACTCAACTAAATTTCAATATAACTAACCATCTAAAAACATATGGATAAATAAAAAGAATAAATTAGATCATAAAGGATCTCTTGAGGATGTATTGCATGGACTAACAATACAAATGGGAAGAATACCTACCATTAGTTGAGTTTGATTACAATAACTCATACCAATCAATTATTAAAATGGCTCTTTTTGAGGCATTATATGGTAGGAGGTGTAGATAGAACACCAATCAATTGGGATAAGCTGAAAGATAGAGTGGCCTTTGGACCTATTATACTTATTAAAATGGAAGAGCAAGAGAAATTAATAAGGCAGAGATTGGCTGAAGCCAATGATAGGTAGAAAAGTTATGTTGATCCAAAAATAACAATAAGGTAGTTTTCAGTTGGAGACAAATTTTTTTTTATGGGTTAAACCCCAAAAAAGTGCAATAAAATTTGGTAAATCAGCAAAGCTATCACTTAGATATGTGGGAAATTTTAAGGTTTTATAAGCTGTTAATAATGTAGCATATAGGCTTGTATTAACACCAAATCTATCACAAATACAAAATGTTTTTCATGTTTCATATCTTAAAAAGTATATTGTTGATCCTACACATGTTTTAAATTGGAATGCATTATAGGTTCAGGATCCTGTTGGTTGAATATTTTGTCGATTAGCATACTGATAAACAAAATAGGTCTGATCAACCAAAGTAGGAAGATTAGTCATCCAAATGTGTAGTTTTACCACATGAGAAGGGGACTGATCTCTCCTCTCATCAAGGGGAGGTTCCCTGTAGGTATGCTATATATATATATATATATATATATATATATATATATATATATATATATATATATATATATATATATATATATATATATATATATATATATATATATATATATATATATATATATATATAAACAAAAAATAATACTCAAGGGTAGGACAAACCATCCATCTCTCTTTCTTCAGAGGTGATGCGTAAAAATCAAAGGAAAAACTCAATGGAAATAACAGATATCACTCCTCTTCTTTTAGAAGTACTATTCAACAAACCACAAGAATACTCTTAGTAGTAAATGCAAAATGTAACAAAGGATGTAATAACCAGAAAATCAAGATGCAACACAAAGTATCCACCTGAATTGCTCAAGAGTAAGATACGAAGGACAATGAGGGCACAAAGTCATCCCAAAGTCCTTTACATAGAAATGAAAAGAAAACACACTAAAGGCAATTATGGGGGCACAAAGTCTCTCCACACTTGACTCTTTAGGACACCTTCCTGACTGCTGTCACTAATTCTACTTATTGAATTAAAGAAACATAAAATATATTGAAGAAAAAGACATAAGAACAGTTTCCTCAACAACAAAGATATTATAACACAAAGTCTGAAAAGTCACTTGCTTTCTTATTCTAGTAACAAAATCTGATCAACAATCTGAGCTCAAAGTCTCAGTAATGCCTTACAATTTGGGTAGAGTTTCATTCTCATTGTTAAAAAAGAGATCCTTTTACAATAGAAGAGAGTCCCTTATATAGCCTCTTTAAGAAGGACTCAAGAATAGTCACACATCATGTTGCATTGAAATCTGTTAAGAAGGCAGGCTGGAACTTAGGTGCATCTACCCATTTGCTTTTCTTAATGTAGAGAAACAAGTCACGCTATTAAAAGTTTACATCTTTTAATGTCCACCTGGTGATCTGATCCTTCTTCATTGTTCCTCCTTTTTTGGTTATTTGAATTGGGTCCTAGATTCAATTCAATGCTCTGTTCCTTAGTCACTTTCTGCTGGTCTTTAGCAATTGGCGCGTGGCACATTCTACTGCTAAATAGGTGAAGACACGTGGCAACTTTTGTGGGACTCTGAGAAACATTTATTGATAGAGGCTTTGAAACCTATTAGAAATTTAGAATCACAGATGTAGACACATGTCGCTCTCTACAAAGTTACAATGAAAAAGGTGGCAGCTTCCGCTCATCTTTGGAGAGTCACACGGATGTAGACATTTGGCACATTCCACTTCATTTAGTCACTCGTCCCCAGGTCCACCATGGTCTTTGCTTGAAATAATGAAGCTAAGGGAAGAGACTACGTATATTGACACTTGGAGGCTTCTGAAAAGCTTCAATAGGGGCACATGGCAATATCTGCCAATTCGCAAAAACAAAGTTTAGTGAGGTTCAGCCGTCGACACTTGGTAGCATCCATGGGATTCTATTAGGATTTTGTATCGGTCTGTTTATTTTCCTTGGTCACTTTTTTCCATGAGAATTCCCTTTGCAAGGGCACTTGTGTCTTTGACTCTTGGGGCACTCCTTTGAACTTTGTCACTTGAACCAACCGTTGAACCAAGTTTTGGTTCAACGGTTCAAATGAAGCCTTGAACCGATTGACGAACCATTTGATTGAACCAAAGGATGAATCAAAGCATTGAACCACTTGATTGAACCTGCCTTTGAACCATTTTATGTTGAACCAAAGGATAAACCAAACGTTGAACCTGCTACTTGAACCCGCTTTTGAACATTTTTGTTTGAACCAAGGCAAGGGCCAAAATAGCTTCATATGTTGTCCCAAAACTAAGTAACATTTTTGGGGACCAACAGATCCAAAGTGGTCACAAGAGAACTAATTAGAATTATTGATACTCGTAAGAATAGCTTGCATAATTGAGAAGTATCACAATATAAGGTCCAGTGGGACCAATATTCTAAGGATAGTTCTACATGGGAGGACTATGAATATTTTTTGAGGTTGTTTCCTCATTTGTTTACATGATATTTCTACTAAATATTATTTATAATTTGCTGAACTTTGTTTTATCTTAGAACTAATGTTTGAAATAAGTGTCATTGGGGTGATGATCAGTTTTAGGGGTGAAGGATGTCACATCCAGTTTCTCATATGGATTATTTAAATAATTAATTAGTAGATTGTGTGGTTAATGATTAGCATATTTATTGTTTATTTCTAAGTTGGATTTATATATGTTGTTTGGTTGATAAATATATTACTTATTTCATGATAAGTTTCAATAAAGATAGCCATTGCATATATTTTATTATCCTTATGATAATGATTTTTATAGGTTACTTGCATTCAACAATTTATTATGGTTATATATTAAATTATTATCATGATTTAGGCTAACTACCAGTTTGGTTGCTGAGGTGGATATAAGACTTTTCTTCCCTCATAAGTAGTTCAAAGGGAAAGTACTATGAGAGAAGTGGGTGTAGATATTGAAAATGGGGATTGAGAGAGAGAGAGAGAGAGAGAGAGAGAGAGAGAGAGAGAGAGAGAGAGAGAGAGAGAGAGAGAGAGAGAGAGAGAGAGAGAGAGAGAGAGAGAGAGAGAGAGAGAGAGAGAGAGAGAGAGAGAGAGAGAGAGAGAGAGAGAGAGAGAGAGAGAGAGAGATATCTAAGTCCTTATGCACACACCACAATCTATTATTTGAATTAAATAAATGATACTTGCATTGACTGTTCTAAACCTTGTTTGCCTTGATTTCATTTTGAGTCATGAATTGCATATGTGTGATAATTTATTGTTGTGATATGGTGCTTCTCACTACATTATACCTGTTATAAACATAAGTGTATCAATCTAGTTTATTTTCTTATGTATTTTATTTGGTTGATCACATTGTGCTTTCAATATATAACTTAGAAACTTAATTGACTGTGTTTTGGATATTGGAGGTTGAAAGGTAATCATATTAATTAAGTTGTTTAACTATCTTTATTTAATCAACAAATACCTTTTTTGATGTCAAAAAAATCTTAAGAGGCACTTAAGGGAAAAATACCCCTCCCCCAATGCAAATTTTTTTTGTTGCCACTTTGAATTTTTATACTTGATAAGCTTTTTGCATACTTAGAAAAATGAATAAAAATTTAGGTTTTTGTTTGGAAGATTCATGATACTTTCAGTATGATGTTCCATTGACAAAAGGAAAATGGGAATCAAGTTAGGGTTTTCCTTGGATTCTTGATATTATGGCAGAGGTTTGACCTTGCCAAGGAGATGATGGTGAGCTATTCAACCACCATGATTGCATGTTTAGATGGAACTATGAGTTCAACCAATTGTAGTATAATGATGCATTTATGAGCATGAGTTGCATGATGGATACAAAGATAGAAATATTAGGGAGAAATTGGGTCATGGAGAACATGCATGGTTTTAAGAAAGGGAATAAAGAAGAGAAGAGGAAAGGAATAAAATGATAGATGACAGATGATAGAAGAGGAATAAAGGATATGGGTAAGGTAAAATAATTCAGAGCCTACAATCTTTGATAACCATGTTAGTTTTATATTAATAGCTTGTGAAAATTTAAGAAGGAAATAATATGGTTTTCTATCATAGGTTTTGTTATTTATAATTATTTGTATGGAAGAAATGATTTGGAAAATTCCTACTTGGAAAATTTACCATCTTAGGTATATAGATCTAAGGATGGAATTTGATTCCATCCTCAGGCCTATAGAGCGAGGTATCAAACCTTTTTGATATAGATATGGTCTTCTTTATTGTTTTAATTTTTCTTATTGATTGATATAATTATTGTCTAGTATGTTATCGATAATTCTCCCTTAGAATACCTTGACCCACTACCAGTTTGGGGCTTTAATTTAAAGTGTTTTTTAATTACCAGCATCAAAAGTTTGTTAAAGGAGTTTAATGAAATATACATTAAAAAACTATATTTGGGTATAGAGATTGTGCTCAAATTTCAAATTGATTTTTCATGAGCATAGGTATATAAATGATTTGTATACAATTGTATGCATGCATACATGTTCACATAGTCTATTACCCTTATTATGACTTAAAGTAGTAATCGGGGTTATAAATTAGTACAATTGTAGGATGTGATTTTTGAGTGTTATAACAAGTTTATAAATTAGTTCTCTTTAGTTGATTATTTGACACGACATGGGGAAAGAAGGGTGATGGAGAGAAGGAATGTAAAATAGAATATGTGTGTGTGTGTGTGTGTGTGTGTGTGTGTACATGCACAAATATATTCAAATTTGTCTATATATATATTGGTATACATTAGTAATTATGTGTTGTCAAAAGAAGTGTTATGGGTTTGGTTATGATCATTTTTATATTGAATTTTGTAAAATAATATAAGTTATAAAGTAAAATCATTCCTTATGACATAACTCAACTGTAGGTTATAGGAAGAAATTTAGATTTATAGTTTTGAGCTTGAAGGAAATAATAATCTATGCATTTCAAAATCAGGTTATAATTTTATACATTACATAATTGGTTATGTATATCTAGAAAAATGCATTGTGAACCTTTAATACGAGAATAAACCTATATGTAGGTTATTATAGGAATAATAGGTTTAATATGAATTGGAAATTGGTGATGATATCTGCATAATTATAAAAACTTGCAAAAAAGAAATCAAGTGAAGTAGTATGGTATGATCCACACTTATAATATCTGAAAATAATGTAGATCAACTCAACACAATAGATATGGGTGGACCAAGATGTCCAAATATTCAATGCTGGTTGCCCTTCTGTTATATATAGAAATATAATACCCTTAAGGTAGGGTAACACCATACAATACTCCTTTAGGAAGGAATAACTCCACAATGTCTCTTCGAGGGGACAACCTCCAATATCCTCTTACAATAGAAGACTCAATGATTACTTGAGTTTTTACAATGATAATCATCTCATTTATATAGACCTATATATAATTAACAATGGATGGGTAACCTCTTAATCCCAATGTAGGCCGACCATTACCCAATAAACAAATTCCACAAGTTACTCCATTATCCTAATATATTGGACCCATATAACTAACTAAGGGGGATGTGTGCCACATATCGACATCTCCATCAACCCATATACATTAATATATCATGTCCCTAGATACATAGCATTACTTACCTCCTTAACATGTTTCATCCCTGAAACATAGGAAGAAACCAAATAATGAGTATGCTTCAAATCATTGCACACTTGTCTCCAATCTCTATCATCTAGCCATCCATATGTGATCCTGACAAGTGATAATTCTCTAAGATTATTTCCAAATTCCCTTGTGCTCCTATAATTCCATTCATGATCATAATTTTACTACTTTGGTATCCATGCATAATTTTTCCTCTTGTGATTCCATGTAACATATTCTGCTACATTACTCTAATTTCATCTATGACCATAATAGGTATTCTTTGGCTTTCATGCATAACCATAGTTATTGGAACTCTAATTTCTTATATAGCCAAAGTGATTGTTATTATGACACTCTCTCATATGGATCCATGATTGTTTCCTCTCATGATGATGTGGGTGTCTATATACCTCAATTTTTTTTGATACTTTGACCTTATCAACCTTTTCTTCTACCTCTATCACCTTTTGCTTTGGTGGTTCTTTTTTCTCTTGAGTAGATGAAGTGTTTTGATTTGATTGTATTATTTCTTCATCTATGTCTTCATATGAATCTTTCACATGCTCTTCACCACCTATTTCAATCTCATCCTCATGATCTACCTTGATTATTATAGGTGTCTTTCCCACTATAATATCTTGTAAAGTGACCTTTTTTCTATACCAAAACTTCATGAAATTATTCTAAACAGTAATATTGATTATTCCCAAAGTCTCTAACCATGGATATCCAAGAACCATATCCACGTCATCCATATCCAAAGCATAAAAATCTGAATGTAAAACACATTTTTTCATAATAAGTTTCAAATCTTCAAACACTCAAATATTCTTACCATCTACTTGAACCTCATTGATATTCTTTGCTTAAACATGTAGATGCTTGCCCACATTCATGTTGATGAAGTTATATTTGATGGTAGGGTTTATGGACACAACAATCTTCTTATTTTGAATGCATCTATGAAATTAAAAAATTGACTCGAATTTATTTAGAGCCAAATTATTTGAACCCTTATCATTCAATTCTTCTTCTTCTTCTTCACTTGTATGTTGTTCCTCATTGTCATTATCTTCTTCCACTTATTTTTCTTCTTCAACATCTTCATCTTCTTCTTCATTACCATAATTATTTTCTTCCTCTTCTTCATCCTCTTTTTCTTTTATATCCCATTGATCTAGGAAGACCTGTTCTATTTTTCCCATGAAGAAGACTTTTGTGTGAAGCCCAATTGATTAAACCAATGTTGTGCAAGCCTAGACAAAGCAAGAAACAATTGTGTTTGACAAAAAATTGTTTGAGTATTATTATCACCATTCTCTAGCATCAATATCATCCTCCCCTAAAAATACTTACAACTTCATGATCCATAAAAAAACTAGGGTTCACGAAAACCTAAAATGTTAATAACTCATTCAAATTGATAAAAAAAGTCCCAAATTTTTACTGTAGCTTCACATTTTTATAGTGGAACTCCAGTAAATTTTTTGTGATATAATTCCACAAATTTTGGTCTAAAGTGCAAATATATTAAAAACCCTAAATTTGTAATAACTCACTCCAAAAATATAAGAAATATATGAATTTTTTTATGTATCTTTCATGTATTATGATACAACATTAGAAAAAATTTCACCAAGAATTTCCTTATATTTTGAAAGATATGATGAAATAAGTATAAAACCTAAAATATGAATAACTCCCTCAAAATTGATAAAAAAGGCTCAATTTTTATATTGAGACTTCCTTGAAATATTATTAATATCCAATAAAAAAATTGTGGACAAATTTGTAATGGATTGAAAGATATTGACAATTCCAAAAAACTAGGGTTTCACTCCACACAAATTGCCCAAATCGAAGCTCTGATACCACTTGGTATGATCCACACTTATAATATACAAAAATAATGTAGAATATAATGTATATCAACTCAAAAAAATAGATATGGGTGGACCAAGATGTCTAAATATTCAATATATATGGAAATAGAATACCCTTAAGGTAGGGCAACACCATACAATACTCCTTTAGGAAGGAATAACTCCACAATGTCTCTTTGAGGGGAAAACCTCCAATATCTTATTACAATAAAAGACTCAATGCTTACTTAATTCCTTAAAATAATAATCATCTCCTTTATATATACCTCTATCTAACTAACAATGTATGGGTAACCTTTTAATCTCAATATAGGCTGACCATTACCCAATACACTAATTCCACAAGTTACTCCATTATCCTAATATATTGGATCCATATAGCTAACTAAGGGGGATGTGTGCCACATGTCAGCATCTCTATCAACTCATATATATTAATATATCATGTCCCTAGATACATATCATAGAATGTGTGTGTATATATATATAGAGAGATAGAGAGTATATGTGCACACGCGTGCCATGTGTATTAGTGAAATAAATTTTTATGGACTTGAAAATTTGTATAATATTGAAGAATGGGATGAAATAAAAATATCAACTAGGTAGTATAGACCTATTTTTAACTTACTTAAATAGTGTGCTAGTTGAATGAATATATTCCACATGTATAAATTGGTATAAAGAGATATTATTATGTAACTTATAGTATGATATACATAGTTTTGTGTTATTAATAAGGGTTAGAAACAACTGCAATAATAACTAGGATCTTGAGAAAGGATCGGTAGAATCTATATAATTTTATTTATATATGATAACCCTTCCATAGAGTTCTAACATCTTGATGGTTCCAACATGAGGGAACATAGGGTAGATCTCACAATGTAGAATATGACCAGAATACAATGTTTTTTTATGGAAAGGTCTTCTTTCATATTAGAACATGATGAAATAAAAATAGGCAAGAATTATTTTGGGAAACATATAATCTTTGACTTTGTTGAATATTTATGGTTCATTCATATTATTTTAGAGAAGATAATATAGTTGTATGCATAAATATAATGAACTATTAGGTGTAGATTGATTTTAGCTATGCATACTTGCATAAATGAGAATTATGATAGAAATAAATGTTAGAAATATAGGCGTATAATAATTATTTCTTATTCTAGTCTAATGAACATAAATAACATGGAATCAAGTGTATTAATAAATCCATGTTTACATTATGATGATTAAGTAATTGGAATCGATTGGATTCTTGTTTGATGATTATTTAAATCATTTATTATTACATAGTATTGTGCTATTTTGATTTTGAATCTTTATGGTAGACTGAACCTGGATAACAAGAGATACGTATATGAGTATGCTAGTAGGTAACTCATATACCTATCCCATGATATCATATCATGTCATGATTGAGTATCAGATAGTTCTATGTGAGTGAAAATGACTTAGATTCTTAAATTTAAATTTTATAATGAAAACTTTGGCTGAAGTAATGTTATAGTTATGACATTATAATTTCATTGTACTTTTAGTTTACATGTAATTGTTGATATCATTTAGATAGAGGAATGTATTCCATTGTTTATTTGATTGATGCATGTAATAGTGTTAGTATACACACAGGTTCTGGTTATTTATCGATATCCATAGTGTTATTATATGCCTCTCTATGAAGGGTAGAGCCACTCTCAGAGGGGAGGTGTGTGAGAGACCATTGATATGTGGTTGATGGTAAAAAATTTGGATGATGGTTCCCTCTGTCAGTTCATTCAACATTTAGGATTATACTTAGACTATGTGATAGATCATGGAGCTATTTGTGTAACTTGTATTATATTATTGTACTCATTATTTGTATATTTGACATTGTAATAAATTATACCTTATTATTTGATGGATATTTAACAAAATAATGGCTGTGTCATTTGTATATTATTTTGAAAATATAAACAATAGTGGTTGTAAGCACAATTATGACTAATTATTGATTGTATCAATAATTGATGTACTTGTTTCATCATATGATAGTTATTCATCTTATAAACTAGTTTATTGTTTAAGTACTAAATGGGTTTTATTTATCTAGTGGGTTAATGTTATTACAACATTTATTGATTTTAATTCATTTAGTTGTCAAGTACTAAATATATAACTGTAAATAATTTAACAATAATTACATGTGATAAAAAAATTAATGTAACTTTTGGTTATCCTAGTGGGGTATAACAGGATCTATTATGGCCACACCCACACCAAAACCTTATTTTGATATGGATTCATCAAAATGAAAATTCCACAGCTGAAAATGATCTTCAAATTCTTGTTCATGCAATACATGTTCTTGTCTAGTGGTAAATGTATATACACCCATGTGTGAAGATATAAAGTCTACCTTTTTCATTTGTAGCATTATACTCAATAATCATGTACTTCATTTTTGATTTATGGTCCACTTAAATCTAGTTGGCTACCTCATTTTGAGGCAACCACATGTACAAAAAGTCGATGTCCATGTATCCTTTTAGTTTTTTAGACCAATCACGACTCAATAGTAGACTGTAGGCTTCTAAAATGTTAACGACCAAGATGTCAATTATTTTCTATACATGTGGCACATATGCTAACTGAATGCATATGTTTAATTATCTGACACATGGGACTAAAGGCTTATCAAATTATAAGACCATTCTATTTAACTTATTTGGATTCAAACCTAACTTTATTCACATAGATGTTGGCATCACATTGGTAGAGGCACCTGAGTCAACTAATTAGTTATGCACATTATTTCTAAACATTTAGATAGTTAAGAGAAAAGGTAGTATTTTAGGTTTGTATTTAAATAACATCACATTCACATTGTAACTTTGGATTTATCTGATGTAGAGGATATTCTAGTTAGGGATTTTATTAAAAAATTCCATCTGTTCGGTGATTTGAGCCAGTTCATACATGGTTATATTGGCCTTGATCTTCTTCATGTTCTCAACAATATTGTACATAACCTTATTTTATGGTTTTTCACTCTACAACTACTCATCTCTTTGAGGGGGAGGTGGGTTTTTATTGGCTCAAAAATATAGAGGAGTAATAACATTAATCTTCAGAGGTGTTGAATTAATAATTGGTTGATTACTTCTAAGATTATAATTATTCCTTTAGAACTGCTAAAATACATGGATCTCGTATGTGTTAACCTCTAGTTCATTGTCATTGAGCTCACCATATTGTGCGGTGTTATGAACTCTACGCTAATTAAGGAGGGTTTCTTCCATGATGTTGATCTTTGGCATCCTTTTATATGGGACTTATTAGTCTTGATTATTTATAGACCTATTAAAAGGCCTATTGTATCTCTAGAATCTAAAACCTTGATTGGTATTATATCCTCCAGTGTTACCTATTTGTTTGTGCATGTTCATAAACTCATTACTCAATTTTTGGACCATCTTTTAGATTTAATTCAATTCTATTTTTGTGGAATCAAAATTATTTGCGTGTGTTGTAGTATTATTGATTGATATCAATGATTGATTTAGGGTTTGTTCTTTAGGGGCAAAATTATTCAAAAAGTTGAGATGTTGATTGGGTAGATCATGGGTTAAGGGAAATTGATTATAATCCAAGTTCTTTTTTTGGGCCATAATATTCTGATTTGTATTTGGAATTGTAATAAAGGTCAAAAAAAATAATCAAGAGTGAGTGGGGCCAAAGACTACATTTGAGGGTTCAAATGTTTATCTACATTGATATCTTTGACATAAGCCAAAAGCAATGTATCAATACCAATAACTCTAAGTATACAGACAAAAATAATAGGGTCTAGAGAATTTTTGTACATCTCTAGGGCCAACATCTCATTAGGTGTGTAAGTAGTCTCAAGTATACTATACATCTTATGAAATCTAGCATTAAAAGCTCAAATTGGCTTGTTTGGCTCTCTCCTAATACTTGGAAGGTGTTGATAAACAACACTTGCACTGATAACCTGACCATATTATGCCAAAAAAGTGTTTTGCAACTCTTCTAAAGAGGTGATTAAACCTTCTAGGATATTGAGAAACTAGCCATAGGTCACATATTACAAAGTGAAGGGAAATTGTCTACATACCACATCTTCATGGGCTACATTCAATATTCCCAAGGCCATTTTGAAGGCCTTAATATGTTCTTATCTAGTCCTTCCTCCTAAGGGAGAAAATGAAGGCAAATATTTCTTAGGGTTTTTAGGTAGATCATGGACAACCCTTACAACATTAATAGTAGAACTAGTTAGCCAAATTGGAGCATGAACTGGTGCTTGGATTTGAGATTATTGATGGGCCATCAGGAGTAATGGAAGACAAAGTTATTTACTTAGAGAGAATAATCAAGCCCATGGTTCTATCCTAACTCCTTTATCAAACCTAATTTTTATATGGATTCCAAAGGTGGTAATAGTATGTTAGTGTCTAAGGTTGACCTTGTTAGTATTTTGGGTGCTTCCAGTGCAATTCAAGTGTTTCTTTTCAAATAAAATAGAGATAAAGGTTTAGGCCCTCCTTCTATCATTAAATTAAGTTTTTATCTCTGTTGACATGGGTTTTATGGATACCACAAAATTTTTTATGAGGTAGCCTCTAACATTTGAATATTAGTGAAAAGGTATTCACTCCAAGGCATGAGTTGCAAGTTACTGGGTTTTATAAACTATCTATTGGTGAAATAGCAGTGAGTGAGGTAGATTGCTTACCACACATGTGTTTTCTATTGATTAATCTAAATATAGTTGAAAAGGGTGAACTGATTACGTTTCTAACTTAAGGTGGGTAGGATTTTAAAAATAAATTCAAAAAAGGAGGGAAAGATAGGGCATGAAAGGAGGCTTGTGGATCACACTAGATGAAACCTTTCAAGACCAAAAATTAAACTAAAGGTTGGGTAAGAAATCACAAATCAATATTTGATGTAGGCTAATGTATCACACTAATAATCAAACATGGTTATAAGTCAAAATAAACCCAAATACAACATATTTAAACACATGAAATCAAAGTTTATCATGTTTGTTAGACTACAATAACACATCTAAAAGGGGGGATTATGATTTATATGCAAAAGGTATTCATATTAGCTATAACTTAATATTAATGACTGTAAATAAAAGATATCTCATACACAATTAAAATACTAAGAAACCAAAATGATAAAACTTCTTATACAATCCACAAGTTGGAGAAGAATCAAAATTTGCACATCAAAAGTAAAATTGCATAACTTCTCTGAAGTTATTATTAATATCAACAACCAAAATTCTCCTTCCTTTGGGACTGGGAGGATACAAGTGTAAATATATCAAGATGGGGAAGGCCTAATATTTCAAGTGAAGTCTAAAAATACAAATCCAAAAATATCATTGTATGCTAATCTCATGTAAAGCATGCATGTATATCATTGATCACTCAGAATATAATTCTTCATCTAAAAATACAATATATACATGATAAATAGATTTGGAACTAATAATTCCATCTTGACTAGACCATGCAAATACATATATATAATTTGAAATTGTTGATGTGGCATCACTGGAAGAATTTAAACTATGATAAAGCTGAGTAGAAGCTGGCATGGATGGAACTGGAGATGAGCCCAAAGTGGCTACTAGAAGTGAGACATAAGCTGGCCCAATCTAAGTATGCAATAATGTGTACTCAAGGAGTTGAGTACTCTGAGGTGGGTTTGGCATGACCTTTTTTTCCATATTTTCTTGCTTAGCTACTTTTGTCTGAATATAAATAACATGACTCACCTGGAAGTCGATCTCTATGGTCTCAAAATCAAGTAGAGCTCTTTTGAATAATTGAGGAAGCTTTTTCATTAATTTACTATGTACTGTTATTCCAAATCTAATCCCTTATAATTTTATCTCTTATAAAATTAACCAGTTACATTACCTCATCACTGGTTTTATAAACAATCCTCTCTATCTCCTCTCTGAAGTTGTCCAATATTACTTATAGAAGATTATAAAAAATAGGCCTGAGCACCAATTGCCCCTATGGAGTGCCTACTTGAATGACTCATAAGTTAGTCATGATAGAGATATCTTCCCTCTCCTCATTTAAAAATTATTGGACCATATCCATCATATCTTAATGCTATTCAAGTACACTATTCCTTTTGCAATAATGTAATTTTGTGCCCAGGCAACTTTAGATGCTATCATTAAATTTAGGTGGGTGTAAGTCTTATTTGTTATTACTTGGCTTATAAAATGCAATTTGCCATCAATATATATTATTTTTCTAAATAATCAAATAATGTCCCCCCATTTGGGTTGGGAGGTGTCCTTTACGGACCTTATTGAACCAATGATATCAAATAGCTTCCTAGCTATCCCCTTTAAATTATCCACTATCTCTTTGGGGGCTTGGATGGTACTCACCTCTGGCTGCCTCTACACTGTTTGATAAAAATTCTAAACATTTCCATGATTAACCCTCTTATTTCATCCACAAAAATATAAGGGTCTTCTCTAACCCTATATAGGTTTGAAGGATTCACCTTCCTTCTCTTAGTTAGAGAGAAGATATCTTCTCTCTACTCTAACTTTATTTGTTATCCCTCAACAACCATAGTTTTCCTCTTGACTATTTTAAAAGTGTTTTTCTATATATTAAAATTGAGCTTAATTGTGGGTTTCTTAGTTATTACCAAGTCTTATCTTCTTGTTCTTCTTCTTGCAGTTGGCCTAATCCATTAAGGAATATTCAGTGTAACTTTTCACTCTATTTATTTTGTTTACCCTAGAGATGGTGCTTATTGAGCTTGCTATGCTTACTAGGCTTATTGATATTGCTAATCTCCTTGAGTAGTTTAAGGGGATGGCCCTACAAGTAGCACAACCTTTAGATAGGAAGTCCCTTTTATAGTATAGGAAGGAATAACCTTCCTAAAACAAGTAACCTATTTCTAGGTGGGTGTGTCTATTACATATTTTCCTTTCCTTATTTCTTTGTTGACTAAGACTACTGTTGAGTCTAAATGAAGAGCTTGGCTAATGGCCATCTCTATTTGTGTGGTCATCCTAGGAGGGGTGGCTAATGTATTAAAAAAATAGGTAGACATCAAGTTTTTGAAATGCACCCCTTTCTTTGGTGTAGTGGGACCGAGGACTGGTCCTACTAAAAAATAAATAAGTCATTGGGATGATTAATAGATTTTGAAAATAGTTAGTAACATAACTATATACGACCCAACACCCATATAAATAATGGCCATAGGATCCATAACAATAGGCAGGGCTATGGTGGGCAAAATTGGTAATGTAATAACATCCTGTGGTTGGGTTATTTGGTGTAGAGAATACAAATAATGTGTTATACCAATTGTTATTGTATAAATTGAGGAAGTTGCCAAAGCATGTGGACTTGGAAGACTTACAACCAAAAGATGAATAATTGGAGTACTGGATACTATAGTTGACATTACTATGATTTGAGGTGGAAAGCTTGGAGATGTAGTTGGGGATGGCCCCTATACTATGGATTGTAGTTATGACTTTGCCTCTCCTATTGTATTACCCTCTCTATTTGAAAATAGTTCAATATCTACCAATATATCATACATTTTTTTAATCTCTTTATATCCTTCTATCAACTATGTTCCCCCCTGACTAGGCACATTCCTTAGCCAACCATTCATCCTCTATGTCTAATTTTATTATCTCACTAATTAACCATGACTCTTTAGTTTCTATCTTAGATACCCAGTCTTATTGATTGTCCATCCTTCTCTCTTCCTCTTTATTGTCATAGACCATGACATGGTCTAGTCTTCATGTGCCCATTCTTATATCCTCCCTTTCTTTAGGGACATCTATTGGTTCTTCCTTTACTTCCACCTTTTGAGGAGAAATAACTAGGGTCTTGGACTTTTTTGTATATGTAAATATTGTTTTGGTAGTAGTAAAGGCTAGACCAGTAAGAAGTGGAGTGGAAAATGAAGGAATGGAATTATAGGTAGTGATGAAGTGGTGAAAGTAGTCATTACTAGAAGAATTATAGATGGTGAAGCTAACTGTCTTGTAGGCTAGGATACTATTGATGGTGGTGTCAAAGGAGTAATATGTACTTGAGATAATAATTAAGGAAGAGTTACCTAATATGTAATGGTCAATGAAAGCAAATGAAATGTATAAAATATACTATCTACTTCACTTATACTTACAAGCCTTTCTTATTCAACAATGTATTGTAGGGAGGCATAAAAAACTATGTGTGTAGGGGAAGTTGGAGGACTCTCCACTCTCTTTTCAACATGAGCTACCCTAGATGGGTCAACTACTTCTTGTATTCTTGGTTCTACTTGAGGAGGAGGTCTATAAATAGGTTTGGAAACTCATTGTTACTTCTCAATCCTTTTGGAATCTTCTATGATGATAGTAGGATCATATTGGATCCTTTATACCGCAATCATAGACATGTTGGCTCTGCACATCTTAATTGCCACTTCAAAATCATCTTTAATATTTATAAATATGTTTTCATGGTCATAATACCAATTCCCATAGTTAATCCTTAATTTTATTTCATATTTTCTAAGGTGTCCTCTAACATTCCATCTAGGGTCCCAATGTATTAAAGGTACCTATTTAAACATGTAATTTTACCTATTTTTTCTATCAAATTGTAGGTTGTCCCACCTTGTGTATTGCATTCTACCAATATTAAGAGGGGTGGGATGGAAATTTGCTTTCTTGGATTTCCTTAAGTTAGTATCAACACTGTCTAATAGTTGGGTAGTAATATCTTGTTTATACCTCTTATCAGGCATAATCCTTGGTAGGTATAAGGATCGTGCCTTTGTGCCCTCATTTTTTATTACTGTGCACTTAGGGTACAACTAGTAATCACCCATTTTTTAAATAGACTTCTTTATTTGATTAGATAGTCTAAGCATAATTTTTTCATAAATTACCTGATAAAGCATAGGGTAAAATATTTCAATCAAATTCTTCATGTTCTTTCTAAAATTGTGCACATCGAGAGTATTGAATTCATTGCATATCTTGTTCTGAGGATACTCTGCTAATGGTTGCTAGGGTTCCTGAAATGATGAGTGGACCATCACAATTATAACATCCACTACATATGACATCATATAGAAGTTGCCCTCTAGAAAACTTCTAAGATTATTCAATCTAAGAATTAAGTTGGATCTAATTATCTCTCTAATTTCTATGACTTTTTTGGATTTCAAAATCATGTTCAAGAAAGGGATCCATATATCATTAACATAGGCAATGGTCAAAAAATCATATATTTTATTTAAAAGGACCATAAAAATTATCACCCTAGCTTAAAGACAATAATAAGAATGGTAGAGGTGGGGCCCTAGACTATAAATTTGCTTAGTTTCCTAACCCATTCATATAACTTATTGTTGACACTGCTATTGATAAACCATGAGTTCACCTTATCTTACCCGTATGTCATCTTAGGCACTAGAAGGTTATATTACTTCTTGAAGGCATTACCACTGATATATACAACTAGAATTTTGATTACCCTGAAGTGTAGTATTTTTCCAATAATTTTTCCATTTACAAATAAATGAAACAATAGGTATATGCATGGAATACCTTAGGCTTGGCCATTATGTTGTGGAGACCAACTACTTTTATGGACAACAAGTCATCTATATATCTCTATGTGAATATGGACAACTGATCCTCAGCTCTTTAGGGTTGGTTTATCTCAACTACCTCCCAAATTGTAGAATAGTGCTTGAATTTATGATTCATTACTATCAGATCAAATGTTGTATCAATATATACAACCAACACTATAATAGAGTATGTAAAGGGAACTAGAATATGAGCTATGACCGCCATTGAATCTCTAAGTTTAAAATCCTTTGCTTTTTGAAAAAAATGAAATTTCTTTGTCGTAAGAGAGATTTGGATTCATAGTGTGCACTTGAATGTTTGAAATCAATGTTATTAAACTAGATTTGGTAATTTGAAATATGTTGCTTTAGTTGCATTGGCTTTGAGAATTGAATGCAATAATTCATTAATTCATGGAAATTAATGGCTATAATGGATTTTTTTGCTTTTCCCTATCAAGTCTTTTCATTTAAAATTCATAAAACTAACTTACGTGTATTTTTAATTCCATGTGGCTTCTTCTGCATGTTCCTAGATGTTTAGTTGTCTTATTATAATAAATGTATATTTTTCGCTCTTTCAGACTTGACCTTGGTGTATTATTTATTTGCTTACATTTATTTGAAGGAAACATGTCCACATGTAATTATTTTGTGAATGGCTAAGGTAAGATCTATTGTATTTTGTTCTTAGGGCCATGGGTCATCAGGATGGTGACAAGTGGTAGGATCTCACTACATTTAATAACTAGGATTTGTACCCTATGCATAAATTGAGGGTCTCAAGGTGAGTGGGATGATGACACACAAATGAATATTGACAATCCACTTGTACAAGATTTTTTTTACAAAGGTCCATATTGACATCACGACTACGCTATTAGGTGTATGGGATGATGACACATGGAAAACTCTTGGTGGTCTACTTGCCCAGATCATCTATACAAAATACCTTGTTGACATCACTATCAAGATGTTTGGTGAGTGGGATGATGACATGTGGACAAATCTCATTGATCTTTTTTCTTGATATTTTCCATATAAAAGGCTTTGTTGATGTCACCTCTAGGGGGTTGAGATGATGACACATGGATGACTCTAAGTGATTCTCTTGTCTAGGATCTTTTATACAAAAGGCTTTTTTGATGACACCTGTAGGATGTAGGGATGGTGACACATGTCTTTAACTTATGTTATGTATGAATGGAAAGAGGCCATGTGTCTAGGTAGATAAGCTTTGAGAAGCTCTAAGAAATGCTTAAGTATGAAATAAATTATTCAAAATGTAATAATGGAAAAGAACCCACTAAATAACATAACACATTAGCTAGGTCAATCATTTAAATCATAAATAGGACCCCCAAAGTAAGCATTGAAAAAAAATCAAAGGCAAAGAATGAAACATATAGTATGGCTTAGCCACAACTTTGATTCCTTTTAACTTCAAAAATAATGAGAGGAAACCTACAGATTGCGTTAAGAAAATAACCAAAAACCAATATAGTCAAGAAAAAATTTCAAGTGTCAAATAAATTCCTTGAATTCATGTTTTTAAAAAATGTTATACCATGTACTACTTTAGAAGACTAAAAAAAGATGTACAATTAATATTGGGCCCCTATTTGAAAATTTTAAAATGGGATGTGTGTCTTAGGGCACATCATAATCTTGTCGTGCTCAAGTCCTAACTTTAGATGTTTTAGTAAATTTGAATGCTTTTTTAATTTTTTGATTATTTGATTTTTTTGTATTTTTGAAATATTTGGGATTTAAAAAAAAAAACCAATGATCCTATCAATGGGAGGGTCATGGGAAATGTGTATCAAATGGTGAATAGGTATTTTGTCATGGATAAGAGGTGCCACCTATGGGTGGTTTGAGATCTAATAAGGAGTCATATGGTGTACCATATCTATCAAGATCACTGCTCATAAAAATTGGTGTAAGATGGGTAGCTTTAGATGGATGAGGACTCTATGGGCTCCATTATATAATAGGAAGGTGTCTCATTGTCTATGTTGATTATGGAACATGTTAAACTATATTCAGTGCTAAATGAGTATGTGTTGTAGGATATGGTGGTCTATATGGTCTCTAATTAATTTATTGACATGATAAGTGCTAAGTAGTTGGATATCTAGCAAGCCCAACTATGTTCTTCTAAACTAGCTATATTGATATTATTATACATGTGTAACAACTAAATGCGTGTACTAATATTGAATAGTTATATCAATCATCTCTATATAATGATCTTGAATAGGTGTATCAACCAATTTTAGTTATGGTGGGTGTGGAGGAGGAGATATATATGGCTATAGAAGTTACTGATATCATACACCTTGAACTATGACAACCTATTGTAGTGTATTACTTTAGGCATCGATGCAATATAGATGGTACTACTCAAAATCTATACATCCAAGGGTATATTAGCAACATGTCAAATTGTTATTCCCTTAACCTATGTTGTGTCTAGGGGTATGTGTGGCTAAATTATGTCTTACATACCTCTTATATTATCTTGCCACATCTCTCTATGTTCTTAGTAAGGTTAGCTTATGGAATAATCATAGCTAAGTAGAGTATATATAAGAGGTAGTGGTTAGTATTTGAGGATCATATCATGAATTATGTTCTTATTGCATTATTGTGGATGTTGCCCCCTCAAAGTGGCTCAGCTATTCAAACATTCTAATATTCTATCAATTATTATTTTGGATCTACATATTCTACTCTTATTTTTGTAATATAATATTCTATTATGTGAACATCTTAGAAATTACATTAGATGTGGTATCAAATCTTTGGTTTGGGAAAATTTATACCATCTTATTTTTTTTGAATCTAGCTTTGTGGGTCTTCAATGAGCAGAATAATAAAAAACCATAACTTGTGATCCAATAAGAATTTAATTTTTTCATCACAATAATATTATTCGAAGTGCTTTTTGGAAAAACGTAGTTAAAAAAACAAGTATAGAAAAATTTTCACCCTTGTGTAAATTAACAATCATTAGATTCATCTCAATGAGATGATCACAATGGTATAATCTAATATTATATTTTTTGGGCCAAAAGTTTTCACCCTTATGCAATTAGTCTTAGCAAGATGATCACAATGATATAATTTGTAGATACACTTTTTTGAGGGCTACAACCCTCCATCCTAAGATTTATGAATCGCTGGTCCTAATACTCATAGATGTGGAAAAGGGAATGAAACTCTAAAAAATCCTCACAAGGATATCATGGAGTCATGCACTTTAGATTTGTTTATTTTTGAGGTGGGTCACCAACTTTAGTTAGATTTATAAAGCATGATGTAGAAAGGTGATCTCGAAGTAGTCAAAGGGGACATCATCGGGGTAAGAGGGGCCATAAATGTTTTGAAGGATAAATTAACACTTAGAACTAGGTAATTTTCTAATTTTACATATTAACCTTCATAAAATAATCCTCCACCACTCCATTTTGGTTCTCCGCATTTAAAAAATCACACCTCCAATCTTGATTTGAAGTAGTTGTTGCCAAAAGTGAACATACACAAGTTTGATGGTAATGATCCACTCACTCAGATCAATCAAATCAAAAATTTATTTGATCTACGTCAAACTCCATGTGCACAAAAGGTGGTCAGGGCCTCTCTATATCTGTAACCTAAGTAGTTCATTTGGTATAGATGGTTGTGTGCTCTAAAGATAAATAAGGGTATTTAGGTTACCTAGTTTGTATTTTTTGAGGAGATTTAACTCCACTAACATAACAATGTCTCAAAAACTACTTCACTTATCTATCTAAAATACATCAAATAAGTAATATGAAGGATTATATTAATCAATTCTATAATCTCTCCTTATGCATGGATGATATCACCAAGGGAAATTTCACTAACATGTTCTTGGGTGGTCTCAAAGATAACATCCAAATGGGGGTTAACATGTTTAGTCCCAATTTAGTATTTGAAGCCATACTAATGGTATATATGTTAGTAGAAAAGATCTGGTCAAATGAATACTTTTCGCTAATGGTCGCTAACATAATTTCCTAACCCATCATTTCCTTAGCCTAAAAGATTGACCCCTCAGTAAATTGAAGATAAGCATGCAAAAATGTTATGTTTTAGCTATGATAACAAATGGATAAAAGGACATAAATGTGATGAAAATAAGTATTTATACATCAAAGGCACAAATGAGGATAAAGAAGATGATGTGGCCTTAGGTGCAGATTTGAAAGAACCCAAAGATGAATCTAAATATTATCAGCTACTATTTTTTGTCATGCAATTTTAGGTATTAATCTCCTTAAAATCTTAAGGTAGTGGGTTTCCTCAAGAAACAAAAGGTGAATGTGTTGATTGACTATAGGAGTACACACAACTTCATCAATAATAAGCTGGCTACTATTTGAACTATTTAATTTACCAAACTCCTAAATTTCAAGTCATGATTGGAAATGGGTGTACAATAAACTATTCTTGAAAATTCCATAGTATTAAGATTGCTATGGGAAAATACCTATTAGTTTTAATTATGTTTATTATTCCCATGGGTGTGGTTAACATTATTTTTAGAATGCAATGGCTCACCACTTTGGGCACAATGTAGATGAATTTTAAGGAACCGTTCATGCATTTTCATTCAGAAGGTAGGACATTTGAACTATGTGGTTTATGGCCTAAATATCTACAATTAGTTAGTTCTCACCAGATGATGAAGATGCTCAGGAAAGGTGTTGAAGGATCTGTTACACAATTATTTTCTATAGAAGTTCAACTAACTAATGAGTCTACCCATCTTAATTTACAACTGGTGTTAGATGACCATTTTTTAAATTTTTGGTACCATGCCAAAAATACTTCTAGCAAACAGAGCCCATGATCATGCCACTAGACTACTTTCAAGTAGTACACCACCCAAAATCAAAACCCATATGTATACATATGACCAAAAGAGTGAAATTGAAAAGATGGTATAAGAGATGTTGGAGGCAAGAATTATTAGACACAACCAAAGTGAATATTCCTCCATGTTGGTCATGGTGCATAAGAA
The DNA here is from genome assembly GCA_037957365.1 of Torreya grandis. NCBI lineage: Eukaryota > Viridiplantae > Streptophyta > Pinopsida > Cupressales > Taxaceae > Torreya > Torreya grandis. Next base: position 1,771,045 of record JARHVA010001608.1, read on the forward strand.
GGATGATACTTGAAGGATACACTTAGACTATATACAACTCAACAATTACATCATTAAAGATAAGTTTCATGTTCTAGTAATTGATGATTTGTTAGATGAGTTTCCTTACACTGTTTATTTTCACAAATTAGATTTATTTTTCACTCCAATTTGCTCCTTATCACAAGATACCTATGAGATTGGGCATTCCTTTAAAAGGGGAAGGTGGGGATAACTACAGACTTTCATCTTCCATTTTAATACTGATCTAAAATTAGCCTAGGGTATGACTATGGGTATTGGACTTCTCAAATGGAGTCTTGTGAATAGTCTCCAAGAGATGCACTATTACCACTGGAAGTTAAATATGAGGTACTTCACATAGGTTAAGGATAGTTATGAATACTTGAGCATTGGGATTATTATTTCTAAACACAAGGGGGAAATGGGAATTTTAGATCCAATAAATAAACATAAAAGAGAGGGAAGGGTAAGGTAGAGAAGGGAAGCCTCTAGGTATAAAATGAGATAAAAGCAATGATCATTGAACCAAGTGACTTTGCTATAGTTATACCACTGTAGATCGAGTTTCACTAAATTTATACCTCCAAGAACATATAATGGGGAGAGTCTAAGGGAACTAGGAGTATGCTTTAATGCCAGTTCCTACTTATGATGAGTACTACGGGTTTATTATCGAAAACACATAAATCCCATATGATAATTTACATCTAGGCACACAAATTATCAACACTACCAAAATTGAAATAAAAGAACTCAGAGATTATAATAACTAAGAACATCATAATCACAACATACATAAAGTGACAAAGTGTTAATCCAATTAACCTAGCATTGTTGATCATTTAAACATGAAGATGAATAAAGAAGAGACCATTTTTGCAGATAATAGAGATTATATTTATTTAAAGAGTGAAATGTTGATACAATAATCAATATGAATTGTTGACCATTTTTTGCCCAACAGGCCAAAAATTGGTCCCCTCCTGTCCCTACTATTTGAGGCCATTTCATTTTTTTGATTTTGCATGAATCTGTTCATTTCTACGGACTCTGCAGAATTTCTACGGACTCTTCAGGTTTAAATCTATGGACTCTATAGGTTTTGGATTTCTACGGACTCGACAGGTTAGTCCTTTGGCGCATGGAGAATTAATTTAAAGAGTTTTAGGTTTTACAAAGCTTCTTTGGGCTTTGGTCTGAAGAAAATCACAAGAAAAGTCGACATCTTTGAACCATTGAACCCATTCAATCGGTTCAAGTTCAACGCTTCGTTCAATCGGTTCAAGTTCAACGGCTTAAGTTTAACATTCGGTTCAATGGAAGGAGTTCATCAGGCTTGCCTTTTGGTTCAATGACTTCAATTCAATGGAAAAGGTTCAATGTCATCAGTTTAATAGAGTCCATCGGCCTTCATAACTATCGATGCGCTTGGTTGAACCATTGAACCATTGAACCAAATTTGGGTTTAACGGCTTGGTTCAACAGGCCGGTTCAACGCATGGTTCAAGGGTATGCCCTTGAATCGAAGGGCAGTCATAGTCAAATGACCTTTTTAGAGGGTTGACACTTCAAGGACTTTTCAAAGATTCAGGCATGGTTCAATTCGATTCAAAGGTTCATCGACTTTTGTTCACTCCCCATCGGCGTGTAATGGTTTAACTTTGAACTGTTGAACCAAATTTTGGTTCAATAAGTTTGATTCAAGGGTTTTCCCCAAGCCGAAGGGGATATTCAAGTCTAAATCACCCTTTCAGAGGGCAGACACTTCATATTCCAAAAGATTTGGGCGCGCCTCAAAGTAACAAAGGGAAGAAAAGGGAAAGAATTTCCGCAGACAATTTGTTCACGAAAATGCGCAGCCAAAATGCAAAGTCAAAGCAGAAGAATTTCCATGGACATTTTGTCCATGGGAAATACAATGAAGCCACAAGACCCAAGGAAATTGACATGGGGAAATTGTTCGCAGACAATTTACCCGTGGGAGCTCGAGAGGACTTAACGAAGACAAAAAAGCCACAGGTGCCCGAGGAGATGCCACGTGGACCCGATGATCGCTGCGAGGTCATCAAATTTTAAATAATAGAATAGCTATTGATATTCAAAGTATAACAGCCGTAGAAATGTCAAATTTAGTGAAATGGAATAACTATTTGTTTTCAAATGAGAATCGCTAGCTAGGAAAGAGCTCAAAATGTAGTGACCCACCAGTAAGTTTGTCTAAAGGAGCTAAGCGGCTAGAAAGACAAATTCCAAGTGACAAGCAAAGTGACAAGGCAGAGAGTAGTCAAGCAGTCCAAGTGGCATAAACAAGGTAATTTATTGCCTGATGGTGTGAATGACAAACAAGTAGAGCGACAGGCAGGTGATGAGTGAGCAGTTAAGTCCGACTGGCACAAATTGGAGAAGCGTCTTTGGCAAGTGAAATAGTGCCAGCAAATTGATCATTTGGAATGATAGTGGCTAGCAGTGCAACTACTTTCTCTGTTTCACATTAAATTGGAAGGCAAACTGTGTAAGTCATCCAAGCAAGAAATGTAAGTCTCAAACAGGCAAAATGAATAGTCCATTTAATTCCTTGAGCAACTTGTTCTCTTCATGAAAGGACACATATGCCACTTGTAAAAGGAGCACCAAATGGGCCTCTTTGCTTCTCATATATACTGTGGACTTGTTCATTTTGTAAGAGTCTTTTTCCATGAATTTTACAAGGCGCAACCCTGCTAAAATTTCTGCCTAAATCAAAATAAACACAGTTTTTTACCTCTTCTTGGATAGATATCCTGTGTATGTCCTGAGTGTTGATATGTGTTTAGTCATTGTCTTTGATGCTCTCACATGTTTAACATCAACACACCAGCTATCTACAAGGTGCCATCTGTAGTTGATAGGAGAAGAATTCTATTTTGGAGTGCAAAATAGAGGGGATTATCTATAGAGTGCTTCTTATAACACCTTTGGATGAACCTCCTTTTTTTGTATCTTTCATTTTTACCTCCCTGTCAAGTTTGCAGATTGCTTCTTCTATCAAGGGTGCAGTGTATAAGTGTGTTTTGTCTAATTTTGAGAGGGGGTGTGAAAGGGTCATATTGTTTTGGTGTATCACCTCCTTAGAGTAGGTTTGTTTTCTTGCATTTCTTCTCCCTTTTCATCCCTGCCCTTTATTATAGCTTATATATATATATATATATATATATATACCTGTATGTATTTTTGCTCTACCTAAAACAAATAATGATACATCAAAGGGAGCTAGCCCTTAACTAGAGACTCTCCTCTCCTGCTTCGCTGTCCCACAGGCGAGAGAGGAGTTTCCATGTTTTGAGGAGAGGGCAGGAACTTGTTTTCCTGCCACTGGGTGCATTTTTCCTACATCAACAAGTTTTGCACGCCTGGTGGGACCTTCAGTTTGATAATTTAGTGAAGTTCAGGATTGATGCTGGTCTTGATACAACCATTTTAAGTCTTCCAGCATCTGGAAACTCCATTGGTAAGAGCTTCAGTTCTATATTTTCAAAACCAGTTTCTTAATCTTCTATGCCTAAGGTCACCACAAGGTCTGCTTCAAGAGGGGTCCCTTTTGATTTTGTTGAGTTACCTTTAAACTCTACTAAAAGACTATGATTTGAAAGGACCCATCCTTATCTAGCAATCAATCCTCCTACGCCTATTGTAAGAGCCACATACGCAACTCAACCCTAGTTACAGCCAATCCCAGCCATGTCACTGCCTTTTACAGCTTTTTGTGGTGAGAGCCCTTTAAATATCCCACGCTATGATCCAATTCTAGGAATAGCTCTAAAGAATGTGCCTTCTTTCAATGGAGTGGGACCTATTACAACTATTGAGCATATTAAGAATATTGCCAAACTTTGCAATATTCACAATATAATAGAAGAAAATATTACCATCAGACTGTTGGCGCTGTCTCTTAAAGGCAAGGCTCTTGATTGGTACAGGACCTTGCCTATGAATTCCATACATTCTTGGAATGAATTGGGTACTCAGCTAACTGATCATTTTGGGGAAAAGGGTGATGGCCTCTCTCTTGCTAAGTAGTTGATGACCATAAAGAGAGCTCCGCATGAGCATATGCAAGACTTCAACACACGCTTTCAAAAGACTTGGGATAGAATTCCCATCCTGGTAAGACCAAGCCATAGCTATGCTCTCTTGTACTATTTAAAGGCATTAAATAGTGATATAGTTGTGATGATATAATCTATGGGAGGACATATACTGCCAGCTACTTATGACATTGCCATAGCAGCCGAAAATTGCTTGGTTCAAGCCAAGAAAATCGCCCCTAGGCCTCACATGCCACTTTTCCCAGAATCACTGCCCCTAATCTAGGCTATTGCTCCCATAATTGCTCCCTTGCCTATCATTGAGAAATAAGATACTGCTCTGTCAAATGAATTAAGTGAAGATAAAATCCTGTTGCGAAACATGTCAAACGAACTTGTTGCCCTTAAAAGGCAGCAAGCTCAAAGCAACACGCTGAACCAAGGATATCAACAATATGGATAGGCCCCTAGACCCCCCTTTCAAAATTATAACCAAAATCAGGGGCAACTCACTACAACCAAGCCATTTCAAAACTACAACACTGGTCCCTCTTCATCATCTAAGGCCATGGTGCTTGTTCAGAACAATTTAGTACAAGAGCAGTCAAGCTGTTCGACCATGGGATATGGTCAAGAATAGGACATCTATACAAATGAGGTGTTGAACTATTTTTAGAATGTAGATAACCAAAAAGCTGCTCAATCTTAGGCCTTTGAGCCTTCAATGCAGTCTAACATGAGTAACAATTAGGCTCAGCCTGATTCTGCCCTGATGAATCATTTGGAAGAAGATTTTTATTTAGTAAATTATGTGGGCGCTGAAGACAATTAGGTTGATTGTGTTGCAGCCAACATGAGACTTAAGAGAAGGGCAATGGGAGAAGCCTAGGCTACCACTCAGGCATCACCAACACCTCCTCCATCACACTCCAATGCAAAGGCCCCAAATTTCAGGTAGCTGTCTATACCTTCAACCCCTCAGCCTGCAGTTCAGCTTGGAATCAACGCCAAAGAAAGTTTAAGGCATGGTAGTCCTCAAATCAATATAGTCAATCAGATGAAGAAGCTAAATATGAATATCTCTTTATGGGATGCGTTGTCTCTTCTAGGCCAAAAGGACGTGTTAAAAAGGGAATTGAATGAGCCGAATTGTCAAGCTATCCCAGCTAGCACTGATAATGTCTTAATGACAAATGGACAGCCTTCCACTTCAGGACAGGTGAAGAAGGAAGAGAATACTCCTCCTTTCTACGTATCCTTGGTCATTGGGGACTTCTTGGTGCACAACTGCATAGTTGACAGTAGGGCCAACACCTCAGTGATGCCCAAGTGCACTGCTGATAAGATGGGATTAAAGTATCAAGAAATGAACAAAGGAGTCCTATAGCTAGATGGGACACCTACAAAAATAGTTGGGATTATGAAGGGTTTAGGCTTGACATTGCATGCTTGCCCAACCTTCTCAATTCCCCATGATATAGTGGTAGCGGATGTTCCTCCGTATTTCACAATTTGCTTGTCCAGGGACTTCACGTCAAAGATAGGTGGCTATCTAGCAGTGAATTGTTCATATCTAGTTTTCAAAACCAAGTATGGGACCAAAGTGAAAATCAAGTCTGAGCCACTCTACAAGGACCATCTAAAACCATATTCGCCCAAGGCAGAAAATGTCAGTTACACCATCATCCATCAAGAAGAGTCTCAGATAGACCAATCTCCATCCTCTGCTCTTGAAGGAGTCATAGAATTACTCTTGGATGAGTGGGGAAATGATAACTTTGAACATGATCCATATAAATTCATTGAGGAGGCAAACCTTGGAGTCTATTGCATGCACAAGGAAGGTGCCTTCATGCCAAATTTAATGAAGGAAAGTGAAGAAGACCTTGGCCTGTGGCAGCTATATTTTGACGATTCCAAAAGTAAAATAGGTGCTGGTGGTGGGGTGATGTTGGTTTCCCCTTCAAAGGAAAGGTAATTTTTAGCTTTTCATATCCAATTCTCTTGCATGAGTAATGTTGTAGAATATGAGTCTTTGATCCATGGCCTTGAATGGGCAAGAAAAAGAGGGATTAAGGAGTTGCAAGTCCTGGGAGACAATAAACTAATCATAAATCAAGTAAGAGGCCTGAATCTGACCAAGAACTCCTTGCTGAAGTCTTACAAACATAGATTTTGGGACTTGGTGGAGGATTTTCTTGCTTTTAACATTGCTTCTATTCCCAGGGAGCAAAACAAATAGGTTGATAGGCTAGCAGCAATTGGTGCCCAATTTGACATTTCAAAGGAAATAAGTTGAGACTGTGGTTCACGCCACTTGAAAGTGGTGGTTTGGCCTTCAATCCCAAAAAATGTTGCAAATTGGCAGGTCTTCGAAAGTGACCAGCATATAGCCTTCTTCCTACAATAAGAAGCCAAGTTTGCAACACACAACCAGGCAAAACTACAACAACAATATGGCAATCAGATTGTTCAGTTGAATAACAATAAACTCCCCAAAGGTCTGGTCACACTTGAAAGCATTTTCAACAGAGATGACCAATTAAGAAATGACAAGGTGTGCATTACTACCAAAGAAGAAAATTATGAAAGGGTCAAAATCTTCAAGGGCAAGCTGCTGGCGCTTGGCAAGGTCTGCACGTTTCAGGAGAGGCAAGCTTTCATTCTGTTGTGTCAAGAATTTGCTGATGTGTTTGCATGGGATTACAACGACTTGAAGGGTTTCAACCCAATGCTTACCCAACACACCATTAAATTAGAATAAGGTGCCAGGCCAGTAACACAAAAGCAAAGGCCTATCAATCCTACCATTGAGCCCCTCATGCAAAGGGAATTGGCCAAATTGATTGAGTCTGGAATTATATTTCCAATCAAACATTTCTCATGGCTGGCCAACCTTGTTCTTGTCAAAAAGAAAAATGGGGAGATCAGGCTGTGTGTCGACTTCAGAGACCTTAATAAGGTCTCTTTAAAGAATCATTACCCCCTTCCAAGCATGGAGTGAATCCTCTAAAAGGTAACTGGTAGTGAGTATTTCTCCCTCCTGAATGGTTATTTAGGGTAAAATTAGATTCTAGTGCAAGGCTGTGACTAGCACAAAATAGCCTTCACCACAAAATGGGGAATGTTTGCCTACAAGAAGATGCCATTCGGGCTATCCAATGCTGGTGCTACCTTTCAGCGAGCCATGGACATGGATTTTAGTGGATTGATAAATAATAACATGCTGGTATACCTTGATGATGTAACGGTATTCTCTAAGAAAGCGAGCCAGCACATGGGACACCTCAGGCAGATTTTTGAAAGGTGCAGGGAATTTGGCATCTCTCTTAATCCAAAGAAGTGTGTGTTTGCTATTCATGAGGGGAAACTCCTTGGCCACATTATGTCCAAGGAGGGTTTGTCTATTGACCTGGAGAGAGTTCACTCGATACTGGAGATGTCCTTGCCAAAACATAAGAAAAGTCTGCAGAGTTTCTTTGGTAAGATTAATTTCATTAGGAGATTCATTCCAAATTTTGCAGAGATAGTCAAGCCACTTACCCCTATGCTAAAGAAAGGTGAGGATTTAAAATGGACAGCTGGGAGGAAACACAGCTTTGAGGCCATCAAGCAGGCCATAACCTGGGCTCCCACTTTGATCAGCCTAGACTTCAGTAAAGACTTCAACCTCTATACCTTCAACAATGAGGAAGTGATATCCGCCATGCTTACCCAAGCTAATAGTAAAGACCTCGAGCAGCCACTTGCTTTCTTTAGCCAAAGGTTAGAGGACTTCAAAGTTAGGTACATGTATGTAGAAAAGAAAGTCCTAGCAGTGGTGCAGAGCCTGAAGAAATTTAGGCATATGTTGTCTAATAACAGGATCCACCTTATGGTCCCACATCTAGGTGTCAAGGATTTCTTGACCCATCAAGATTTAAACAAAAAGAGGGCAGGGTGGATTACCAAAGTGATGGAGTACGACATAGATATCAAGATCACCAAGTTGGTGAGGGGAAGAGGCCTGTGCGAACAGCTGGCTGTAGACATAAAGCAAGAAAGGAGAGACAACTTGTTAATCCATGATGTAGCCATAGTAGAAGAACTAGCTGTCATAAAGGATTGGATGCTGGACATGAAGCATTTCCTTCTCACGGGTGAATGTCCATAGGGTCTTGATAAGACCGAGAGAAGGTATTTTAAACTCCAGTCCCTTCCTTATGTTCTGGTTGATGAAGTATTATTTAGGAGGGATTTCTCTGAGGTCCTCCTAAGGTGCATTGACTGAAACCAGGCTGATAAGGTATTGGCTGAGTTCCATGATGGGCCAGCAGGTGGTCACTTCGCCCCTAGAGCTACAACAACAAAGATAATGAGAGCTGGCTATTTCTGGCCTACTCTTTTCAAGGACACCCATGCCTGGGTAAGAAAGTGCCAAAAGTGTGCACTTTTTGACAAAAAATAGTGATTTGGCTGCCATGCCTCTACAGCCCATTCAGGTTGAGCAACCATTCATGTAGTGGGGCTTGGACTTCATAGGGATGATCAACCCTCCCTCTAGTGCTGGGCACAAATGGGCCCTGATTGCTACAAATTATTTCACCAGGTGGGTAGAGGCTGTCGCTCTGAAAGAGGTGAATGAAAGCACAATCCTAGAGTTCTATGAGGACCTGGTAACAAGATTTGGGGTCCCAGCCACCATAATCTTAGATAACGCTTTAGATTTTCTGGGGACCAGAACAAGTGAATGGGTGCTGAAGTATGGCATATACCTCAGCACTTCATCAAATTATTATCTGTAGGGGAATGGACTGGCTGAGTCCACCAACACAAATTTGATCAGAATCATAAAGAGAACTATGGAAGAAAATCAAAGAACTTGGCATGCCAAGCTAAAGATAGCTCTATGGGCTGACTTAATTACTCCAAAAAGAACAATTGGAAATTCTCCATATATGCTCATGTATGGAAGGAAAGCTAGGCTTCCCATCTCACTTGAATTACCAGCATTGGATCTCTCCCACCAACTGCAATTGGAAGAAGGAAATGGCCTGGAGGTCAGGTTGTGTGAGCTGATGGAACTCCAAGAGGTAAGGGATCGAGCTATGGCTTCCATGACTAGTCACCAACAACAAGTAAAGAGGCACTTTGACAAGAAATCTTTGCTAAAAGATTTTGTTGAAGGAGACATCATCTTAAAGTGGGATGAAAATTGAGCTAAGCCCAAAAAACATGCAAAATTTGATGCCCTATAGAGCAGTCCTTACATGATCACTCAGTGCAAGTAGCATAATGCGTTCCAACTTTCCAGGTTAGATGAAAAATAACTGCGTATCCTATTTAATGGGATACATCTGAAATTCTACCACTAATTTTTTGGGTTCACTTGTACATATTCTCCTTTTGTTTTCTTTTTCTATTTCCCCTAAGTGCTGTTGCACAAGTTGTAGTTTTCTTAGCCTTGCATGTTTTTTCTTTTCCTTAGAGGTGGGTCTGTGCATTTTGGTTCTAAGTTATAACAGACCTGTTGCTGGTTCTCAAAGTTACTACTGACTCCATGCCCAATGGATTTTCAAGGCAGCTAGATTTTAAGCATGGCAGGCATGCTTCCCCTATGAGTCACCAATCTGTTGACCATTTTTTGCCCAATAGGCCAAAAATCGGTCCCCTCCTATCCCTATTGTTTGAGGCAATTTCATTTTTTTGATTTTGCATGAATCTATTCATTTCTACGGACTCTACAGAATTTCTACGGACTCTGCAGGTCTAAATCTATGGACTCTGTAGGTTTTGGATTTCTACGGACTTGGCAGGTTAGTCCTTTGGCACGTGGAGAATCAGTTCAAAGAGTTCTGGGTTTTACAAAACTTCTTTGAGCTCTGGTTTGAAGAAAATCACAAGAAAATTTAGCATCTTTGAACCATTGAACCCATTCAATCGGTTCAAGTTCAATGCTTCGTTCAATCGGTTTAAGTTCAACGGCTTAAGTTCAATGTTCGGTTAATTGCAAGGAGTTCATTGAGCTTGGATTTTGGTTCAATGGCTTCAGTTCAATGGAAAAGGTTCAACATCATCGGTTCAATAGAGTCCATTGGCCTTCATAACTATTGGCGCGCTCGGTTGAACCATTGAATCGTTGAACCAAATTTGGGTTCAACAGCTTGGTTCAATAGGCCGATTCAACGCATGGTTCAAGGGTATGCCCTTGAACCGAAGGGCAGTCATAGTCAAATGACCTTTTCAGAGGGCTAACACTTCAAGGACTTTTCAAAGATTTGTGCATGGTTTAATTCAATTCAAAGGTTCATCAGCTTTTGTTCACTCCCCATCGACGCGCAATGGTTGAACTTTGAACCGTTGAACTAAATTTTGGTTCAACGGGTTTGGTTCAAGGGTCTGCCCCAAGCTAAAGGGGATCTTCAAGTCCAAATCACCCTTTTGGAGGGTGGACACTTCATGTTCCAAAAGATTTGGGTGTGCCTCAAAGTTACAAAGGGAAGAAAAGGGAAGAAGGAAATGCAGGTGGAATCCTGGAAATAATCCAACAACACTTTTGAGTAATTTTTGGTTGACCTTTAAAATACAATACGACTCTTACATACAAAAATAAGGATTAGGGCTCCCCTCTAAAATAATGAGGATCCCATCCTAGGCTATGATGGTAATTCATTATAATTAAAACCATATTTCAAAATTTAAGACAAGAAAATCCCTACAAACCCACAATAGATCTATGGGGGACCGCTAGTTAACACATAAAGGCAACTAAGAGGGGCTAAATCCTAACTACTTTGACTGGGTGCCCCTAGCTTCTAATACAATTACCACAAGGTCAAACTCCTTGTCTATCTTGGCTAAGTTCATTTTAGGCTCCCTAAAGATCACCTCGACCTAAGCTTCCAGTCTCTGGGAGATCTAGAAAGCTATTTATATTGAGGCTTGGACTCTGAAGACTTGGTTTATGATCGTATTAGACTTAGTTGATAGGTCCAACACTATTTAGGCTCCTTCCTAGTTCACCTTGGCCATTGTATCCCTTACAACTTGGTTGAATTAACCTAGGTGGACTCTGAATTCCCATTAGTCAAGTAAAGTGCCATCTAGGTGGAATAACATAAAGATATTAACCTCCTTGAAGTAGGTTAATATCTTCTTCTCACCCTCTTCAAAGGGTTCTATTACAATGTGGGCTAAGGCTAACCACTCTTCTATTTCCATTATCACATTCCAAGCATAAGTTTGGTACAACCCCAAATCTAAGGTTGGCATCAATTTGAATTGTGAGAACATTCCCTTGTTGACCACTACCTAAAAATTTTGACATTTCCCATCAATTTTTGTGATCCTCCCCATGTAGGCCTACATCTATTATATAATTATGTCAGTCTCAACCTAAGTCCCCACTAATTTCCTAAGGATTGATAAATTTAGTAGGAGGGCATCCTTGACTTGCATGATTAGTCAGACCAAAAATGTACTCTTCACTTGGGCCTCAAGAGTGTGGACTTGGATTTGCATGTCTTCGAGGAGATTTTTAGACATGTCATGGGTAGTTCAGAGGATAGACAATGTGTCCTCAACCATATTATCCTCTCTAGTAGAATTCCCCACCTTGGTGAGGGAAAATAGATCTTGATGGGTCTGATATGCCATTGGCTTCCCTTCCTGGATGAATCTCTAAGTAAGCATCCTCTTCATGCTCTTGGAGTCTCTATCAAAACTTCGGTCACCTTGGACATTCATCTATGGAACTTGTGACCCCAAGACCATCCCTTGGGTTGCAGAGGGTATAAGAGGTGTGGCTAAAATGGTGGTGAAGGGCAAAGGATGAAGTGGAGGGGAGATAGAGGAAGTGGAAGTAGTGAAAGAGGAAAAGAGTAGAGGCAAAGGGGGTATAAGAATAAAATAAGAGGCCCATGGGAACATTTAATCTCACCATTATTCCTTAGTGAGGTTCACCTGAGATAAAATTGACCCTGAGAATGGGTCGTGGAACAATAGGGACAAGATGGGTTGGCTAAAGGTGAGGCTGGTGGGGCCTTGGGTAAGGGAGAGAGGGGGTCACAAGGATAATTGTTGAGATACTACTATTAAGAATAGAGGAGCCATTGAGATGTGTAAAGGAGGTGGAATTGGAGTAGAAGGCCTTTAGGATAAAACAAAGTGTGGGTTACCTTTTATTTCTTCTTTGGCCTCTTTCTCAGGTTGGATCTGAGTGTTACAGTGGATGGTCCGGCCAGGATGGTAGGGGCCATAGGGGATGATGGTAGAGGACTAGGAGCCATAGAGGGGAGCACTGAGATGATTGGAATGGGGATTGAGAGCATCCTTACTAGAGGTGGCAAGCTTCTAAAGGCTGTAATCATGCCTGATATTGAGGGCATGCCTAAGAGAGGCACAATGAGGACTCTAGGATATGAGATGGGAGGAATGGAAGGGAATGAGGAGGTGAGGATGATCAAAAATATTGAGGCCAAGTTTAATTGAGTGAAATATGATGGGGAAATAATGGAAAACATAGGGGCAGATCTGAACTAGTGGGTATTAAAAGAGGGAGTTGGAACAAGGTGGGAGTAAGGGGTGGAAAGGAAATGTGAGGAGATGAAGGAATGAGTGGGAGAACTTAGATGGGTTCCTCATTCTAGAATCCCCTTTGAGTTATTGGCCACATCAAATCTTAGAGGCCATGATGCTAATTTTTAGTAGTCCACGCTTGGGTTGCTTGGCACCGTGTGGTTTGGGGTCACCTCTAGTATGGCCTGGTTACTAGCATTAAGGAGGTGGAGGTAAAGCTATGGCCACTAGAAGAAGTGATGTTGGAACTAGGGATGGAGATCAAGAAGGAGAAGGCAACATGAATCCTTGTAAGATTCTCCAAGAGATGGCTAGAGTTATTAGAGTTGGGTCCTCCACAGACCAAGAAAGAGATAAAGGAACTATAGAGGGGCCTAACTAAGCCTTCTTACCTTTTTTATTCTTCTTCACTACTATTCAGGATAACACCTCCTGGTCATCAATAGTGTTTAAATAAATCTCATCATTATCTTTGGCTTGATGATTGTAGTTGATGTTGAATTGATTTGAGTATTACACTATATAGCCCTGAATCATCTATTTAAGATCCCACTACTAAATCATGAATTTTTATAGGGTGAAGGAGTCTCATCTAGCCACCATAATTTATATCAAGTGTAAGTTCTTATAAACATGGCTCTATATGATGATTGAGAGTTGCAATCATGCTTTTTACTGATGCTATATATAGAATCTAAAGATGTCATTTACAAGTTGATGGGTGATCCCTTTTTTTATTAAGTGGTTAGGTACATAATATGACAAGCGTAGGGGGTCTTAGAAGAATCCTATGACTCAGATCACTATGTCATATTTGTATAACTAATAGTACTCGATGGCTATGATAAAGTCTTGGATTACCTTTAAGAGCTAGGGCATCAGAGCTTCATTAACTACCTAATATACCAACAAGTAGTATTTATCACTGACATCCCAAAAATTATGGTGGAATTGGTGGCCATATAGTTTTTAGTAAACCATGTGGATGGTCGGGCCACTGGGAACCCATGCAAGAAAGGTTAAAGGATTGAATGAGAGCATGCCACAAAATGCATCAAGTAGGTAGCTCATCATGTAAAATTTTGCTCTAGTTTGGGTATCTGTAATGACATGGACCATCTTGAAGTTGATCAAGCCTCCTCTATCTAGGATGTTTGAGTGAGTCAAGATCATGTGTAAAAGGTGCACCCATAGTTCGTTGATGTGCTAGTAGTCTATGTTTTTGAACAACCAATTCAATAGGATCATGCCTACTCAAACCTCCTCCAAGAAGGTACAAACTATGTAGGCATTGATATTTTCCTTGTTAACCCACTTGGAATTATTGTTCTTAACCCAATTATGGAGGACATCATAGATATAGTAGGTGTCCATCCAAGCTGACACTACCATTGCATCATATGAGAAAGAGAAGTCTGGGAGGGAGTAGTACACCTTGAAGGTATTCCTAGATATATCAATAATATTGTGTTGAGAGGTGGGTGAACACACCCAATCATTGATAATGTCCTACACATGGATAGCCTTTTGGAGGATGCCATCTAGTATGTTACCACAAGGAAATGCCTTTAGTTTATTCATGACTCTGTAGAGTCCACACTTATTATAAGACTAAAGGGCATCCTCATACTCAACTAGTTGGTCATCAATGTCAACAAAATCCTTTGAGACCTATTCAATTACCTTAGATATGTCATTGTAGTGTCTATACTTGGTTAAACTAATAAGGAAAGTGGTGTCCCAGTACTTAGGCTCAACCTTTGAGTTAGAGGATGTAGCAACGATTAGAGTAGGATGAAAGGAAAATCAAGAAACTTTGGGCATCAGAGGCATGAGATACAGGGGTTCTATGTAAATTTGAAAGCAAAGAGTTCAAGATTTATTCTAAGGCAACAATGGTAACTTTTAATGGGCCTCATTTAGGATTTGTAAGCACATGCATATATCCCCCTACATTAATGGCATTTGGCAACTTACTTGTAAATTTGAATTTGAGTTGGTGGCTGGATTTTCTACCTTTATTTCTAAATATAGAATTGAATTTGGAGCCCATGATCCTCCATTACTAGCTATATATAGCAATGGTAATGGGATATTTTCAAAACTATCCAATTGGGTCTAGCTTCCCATTTTATTGATGCCTAGTGCATGGTAGGCATGAAATCACATATCTTTGAGGCCCCTCAGCTAATTCCTACTTTTTGATGTGTCATCTGTTTATCGGTCTTGCCATTGATAATTGACAACCAAGAATGGTTTTGTACTCCATGTCATTCCCCATAAGCTAGGTGATGTGTCACCTAGGATATGTGGCACACCTTAATTGGCCTTTGAGTCTCATCCATACTCCATTCTGAGCTTCCTAAGTCACAAGTGGGAACTAGTTCATCTTCACATGAGATGATGTGGCAACTTCCCAGGCTCTAACATCTCTAACAAGTTTGAAGGACTGGCTGCTTTGACTCAATATGATGTGGCACCTTCCCATTTGGTTAGGATATTTTAAGCTCTAAAATATCTAATAGTTCTAGGGGATTATTTGCTTTGACTTAATATGACATGGCACCTTTCCATTCGATTGAGCTCTCCTAGGATCTAACATATCTGATAGGTCTAGGGGACTAGATGCTCTGAATTGATATGATGTGGCCCCTTCCCATTTGGTCAGGCTCTCTCAAGCTCTAACAACTCTAATAGGTCTATGAGATTGACCACTCTGACTCAATACAATGTGGTGCTTTCCCATTCGACTAGGATCTCTTGGGCTCTGACATCTCTAAAAGGTATAGGGGATTGGCTACTCTAACTCGATATGATGTGGCACCTTCCCATTCAGTCCAACACTCTTAGGCTCTGACATTTCTAGTAGGTTCAAGGGATTGGCCACTTTTACTCTATATGATGTGGCATTTTTTGATTTGACTGGGCTCTCCTAGGCTCTAACATCTCTAATAGGTTTGGGGGACTAGCCACTTTGAATTGATATAATGTGGTGCCTTCCCATTTGGTTAGGATCTACGAGATTCATAAAATGATTAAGTATGAAAGATAAAAAGAATACGATATATTAAAGATTATTTGTCAAATATGGAGAACTTAATTTGCCATATAGGATAATGAGTTTACGGATCTTGGAAGGGAACTAGACAAAAACCAACCTAAAATGTTATCACCATGATTTACTAAAAGAAAACAAACATGACTTAGTATTTTAGAGAAATTAAAAGAGGCCTATTACTACTTGAAGAAATCAAGGTAGTGTATATCCTAAAGATTTAAGTAGGTGTTATCAAAAAGAATAAAATAAAGAACTCTAAAGCTCTAGTTTGTGAAATTTTTAGAGGGGTCCCCCAATGTGAAGAATAGGGGGCTTGCTGGCAACAAAAAATGGAGACTTCCATGGGGAAGTGATGAGAATCACTTAGAACCTGACCAGTTTATATTTCTTTCTTTGCTCAAGATAGAGATTGTATGGGGGGTTTTTATTGTCCACAGAAAAGATGAGGCACTAAAGTCTCGCAATAGCAAACAACATACTGATCTTCCACTCATATATGAACACTAATGTTTGTGAGAAGTCATTTTAATTTTTGATTCTTTCTTGGATTACCTTCTAGTAATCAAGGCTAAATTGGTTATCAGACTTCCTCTAGGGAATTGTTGGCTTGATGGCTTAGGGGGGATGAATAGGACATTGCTATGCTGCCAAATGGGTGTCCATAACCCCAACAAAGATGCCTTCGGTATTTTTCATGGCCTTGATCCACTACTAGATAGGCTAAAAAGCCTATGATGGAGATTGATTGTATATCCATTTTGGGGTAGACTCAAAATTTAGATTTTGCATGCTTTCTTTATTCTTTTCTAAGTTTCTTGAGAAGAGATAATTACATATTAGTCTTATCCATTGAGAGTTTAGGACCAAAACAAGGATGAATGGATAAAGGGGAAGTTTTGAATAGCCAACTAGTCCTTGATCAACTTGAAATACAATGTCTTCTAGAGTTTTTATTTTAAGTACGACTTGGTGTCCATCTTAGGGTGTAGGCTATTCTAAAATCTAATTATTTCTCTTAGAATCATTGGCCTCTCAGATTTGGGATGTCAAGAGTCCCCTTTTATAGTCTTGGAATTTCTTAGACTGAAGGATTCAACTTAGGCTTCCTTGCTTCTCAGTAATCCTCTTGAGCTTCGGCCACCACCTAGAGTAGTTATTAATAAGGACCAAGCATCAGGGGAACATTGCATAATAAAGAAGGGGCCAAAAGGGAAAAACATAACACAAAATAAAAGCACACAATAAAAATAAACACATAATGAAAGCAAATAGACAACTAAATAAAACCTATTTAATATATAGATTACCACCTCCTACTTGGATTACTTAAAAACCACTTTAGAGTGGCAACTGGGAAATACTGATTCAAGAATTGTCTGTTTATTGAAAGTGGTAAGTCATTTCCCTCTAAATCATTGAGACAAAGGCATTTTGGCCCAATATTTTGGATATTTGGTATGGGCCAATATAGAGGGGATCAAATTTCAAATCTTGACCTTTCTTCTCATGGGCCTTATCCCACATCAAGACCATGCTTGAGATTTTAAAGGTCTTAACCTTCATCCTCTTATCAAACCACCTCTTGATTATGTCTTGATGCTTGCTAAAGCTTAGCAAAGCTTCATCCTACTCTTCTTCTAACTTAATCAAGTCCAAGAGTTTGGAATTCACTTTGTCATCCAATTCCATGAATTTCTACATGAACTTATAAATAGGCATTTTGAGAGTGATCAACATGATCAGATCCAATCCATAGATGAGAAGGAAAGGAGAGATTTCAATGGCTTGTTTATACCTGGTGTAGTCTACCCATAAGGCAAACTTTAGCAATGAGTGCTATTCTTAGGGATTCCTTTTGGATGATCTTTGTGGTGTTGATCAAGTTTTCATTGGTGGATTTTACCAATTTATTCCCTTGTGGGTAATGATTAGAGGAGAACTTAAATGTGATCCCATTATCATAGGTCCACTCTATAAATTCTACATATTGAAAATTAGATCCATTATCACATATTAAAGAAATAGAGACCCCAAGATGGGTGACTATGGAATTCTCCAAGAACTTGATGAATTTGGTAACGATGCTCCTTTTGGTTGTAACTTACTTAAACCATCTAGTGCAGTAGTCTGTCCCTGTGAGGATGAATTTATGATCGACTAATGAATTAGGGTTAATCACCCCCACAAAATCTAGTCCCCATTATGTAAATGGTAGAGATTCTACCATAGGTTGTAGTGGCATTGTGGCACATATTTCCATTTTAAAAAAGGTTTGACATTGGTGGTAGAAATAAACATGAGTGCAAGCATCTCTAAATAGTATGGGCCAATAGTAACCTACCTGGAGAACCTTTTGAGCCATGGCCTTTACTATGGGATGGTCAGCTCCCAATTTTTCATGAAAACTTGCCATTATGTCCTTGGCCTCCTCTTGTGATACACACCAGAGGTAGATACCTTTGTGATTTATTCTAAAGAGAACCCCTTTATTTATCATATAATGTGAAAATTTCAAATGGAGGGATATTATCTATATATGGTTGAGTCCAGGGGTGAATTTCCATAAAATAGAAAGTACGTGACTGGGGCTTACTAGTTTGAGTGTCACTCCCTTTGTCGGTCCACCTGGTGTATCATGATTCTTCGATCTATCTTAGTGATTAGATAGGTGAGGCATTTCCCCTTTATCAATTTGGACATCTTGATTTCCAAGTCATACATTTGTAATTTAATCATCCACCAACCTCTCCTCTCTCCTAACTCATTATGCCCCAACATTTGCTTTATATCTAGGTTTGGGATAATGGCATGCAATCTATCTTGGAGGATGTAATGCCTAAATTTATTTACTTCCTTGACCAGGGAATAAGAATGCCTATCCAAGGTAGAATATCAAATTTTGGAATTTTTGAGATTAGTGATCATAAAATCCATGGGGTCTTTTTATCCTTCGAACCTCTAGGTGAGGTAGTTGACAATGGTGTGCTATGAAAAGGAAGGGTAAACATACAGTCATATATATAGTCTGGGCTAATAAAGACTAGGGCTTACCTGATAACATATTTGATATCCTAAAAATCTTTCCTTGATTATGATTGCCACTCCACTTTAACATCTTTCTTCAACATTGCATTCAAGGGCTTCACTATTTCAACAAATCTAAAAATAAACTTAAACACAAAGTTGAATTTCCTAAATAAATATTTTAGTTCTTTTTTGTTGTTAGGTAAAAGTAATTTATAAATTACATCTTCCATTTTAGGGTTGATAGTAATACTTTCCTTTGTGATAATGTGATCAAGAAGCTTACCTTCAGTGACATTGAGCACACTCTTCTTTGGGTTTAAGGAGATGTCATACCTTCTACATTTTTTAAATACTCTTTCCAAGTGGTGCACATGATCTAGCCTATATTTAGAGAATAGGTTAGGTCATCTATATATTATTATGAATTTACCTATCAAGCCCTCAAAGGTGAAGTATATTTCCCTTTGAAAGGTTGTACCAATGTTGATTAGACCAAAAGGTATCTATTTATAAGTGAATGTGCCCTACTTGGTGGTGAAAGTAGTCTTAGTTCTATCTCCTAGGCTGATTAGGACCTAGTTATATCTTGAGAATCCATCTAAGAAGGACATCATCTGGGACCTACTCACCATTTGTAGCAACTCATCTATCAAGGCTAATGGGTAGTTATCTTTATCTGAGGCTCAGTTCAAAATTTAGAAGTCCATGTAATGGAAGATTTCACCATTCTTCCACATCAAGATCAGGTTAGCCACCTAGGTGGAGTGGTATACTAGGAAAATTATCCCTATATAGAGTAATTTGTGAACTTACAAACGAATCAAGGGCTTTAGTATTGGGTTAACCAACCTTTGTCTTTGTCTAAAGGGTTTTTGGTCAGGTTTTATGGGGATGGTATAAGTAATTACTCTCAAGTTGAAGACCTTAAAGTATCTATAGGCCCAAGTAATTACATCCTTATACCTTAATAATAATCTCCATAAATATTCTAATTCATGGTCCATCTGATCTGGACCCACGTTAATTGTCTGGGGGTTCTCTGTAGGGCTAAGTTTAATAAGTTGGCACTTATGGTCTTTGAACTTAGGCTTTTTAGCCTGGAAGGTTACGTCTAATGCATTAAATTTTCTTTCTAGTTAAATCATCCCCTTTGAGATCCTATTCCCATGAATGTTCAGGATCTTATCCTTATCCAACTCAGTCTTGAGGTTATCTCTATCCTTTTCATCTATGATTTGGGCTACAAATATCCCCTAATTTTTGAGGAATTAGATGATTTGTTGGTCATCTTCAAAGACCTAGAAATTAGTCATGTTGTCTAGGATAGAAGGATAAGGGATGAGTTCCACAGATAAAAATTTTATCTCAGTGTCATCTAAAGGGGTTAAGTTCACCACAGTCAATGATAGCAATTCTGCTATCTACTTTTCCTCTTGAGGAATAGGGATGATATTGAATATTTCAATCAAGTCCCAATATCTATGTTTATACCTTTTGAGGTATGATAGTTTGAATTGAAAAGTAGTTTTGATCTTGTTCACCACTAGTTCAAAGTCATTGATTACTCTTAGTTCTTTTACCTCATGTCTTAATGCAAATTATAACCCCAGGATTAAAGTTTTATACTCTACTAAATTATTCATGCAAGGGAACTGTAGCCTATATGATGCTAAATGTTTCCTCCCTAAGGGATCTATAATAAAAATGCCTATACCACTCCTTATTTGGAGTGAGATATATTTACATAAAGAGACCATAGGCCAAGTGGACCTAGGCTATGACTAGTTTGGTTTTTTGGAGGCTTGGTGCTTAGCATGTAAATGCCTAGGTCTATGGAAACTAGGTTTATCTTCTGATTAATAGTGTTTTATTCAGTGATCATGTGTTTTATGCATGGTTCCTTGTCTACTAATATTTGGTTGGTTAATCATTTCCTCAATAACCACATAAGGGAGAAATTTATGGCTATATACCCATTCAGGACTTTGGACCAATCTCTATTGAGGAGCATATCATAGGCTTATGGAATGTCAACCACTTGAATGTCTATAAAGTGTTGAATCTTAGATTCAAATTCTAATTGGATGTGGATGTTTAACAACTTTCCTATCTTTTTCACCTTTGACTTATCCAAATAGACCACTCCCTATATGATTTTATGGGGGATAGAGTAAATTTCTCACATATGCTTATCGACATCACATTGGCTGAGGCTCCAAAATCTACTAATCAGTTATATAAATTCTTTTTAAATAACTAGATGGTTAAAAGGAATGGTGAAACCTATATCTTATTCTTGTGAATAAGTACATTGGATTGTGATTCTCTTAATTTTGGCTGGGCCTATGGGGATGACTTTTAACTCAAAGACTTTAACAAAAGGTCATGCTACTCTATGACTTGGGCAAGCTCATGAGGGGTAATGTTAGACTTGATTTTATTCATATCCTCAACTATGTTGTAACCCCCTTTGGTTTGGACTAGTGGAGTTTACATAATCACCTTAGGATCTTGAGGTCTTGGAAGTGGAGGATCATTCCTAGCATTTTGGTCTAGTGGGGTTGCACCATTATTTGGGGGGGTCGAGGTAGTAAGGGGATGTTGTTACTACCTACTCTTAAGGGTGTAGTTACTCCTTTGGAACTACTAAAATGCTTTCACCTTAATGATACCTTACTCCATCTCATTTTCTTCTTGGCTAGGAAAACCCAAGGTTTCTAATACCATATTAGTACGAGGCACTTTACCTGAGTTAGAAGATTTTAGATGATTGGGGACTACCTTGTATTCTTCCATTTTATTTTAGAAGATATCAAAAGTAGAACCAAAATTTGTGAAGTATAGCTCTCCATGTCTTGTTGTGTTATGTACTTGACACCAGTTAGGTATGGATATTTCAAAGATATTGATCTCAAAGAGCTTATTAAGTGAAGGTTCTGTGCGTTGTGAAGGTAGATGTAGCTCTTGTTTGGTATTTGATATGTGAAATTATTATTGGAGATTTTTGTGTTAGAGTTGATCATCTATCTTTACAACCTTAGGAAGTCATTATTGATATTTTTTACCATTTATTGAATGGAATATATCTTAGTTTTAGTGGACTCTTGAGGCATGGTCTAGGTGTTGTTATCCAAAACTAATATCACTTGATGTTGAGTCCAGGGAATTAGATGTGGACCCCCTAAGTTTATAAAACCTAGTTGTTGGTTTGAAGTAGGATTTCCCAGTAGGAGTTGGTGTGTTACAGGGAGTAACTAAAGCATAGGTACATTATGGTTAATGCTAGGTAATAAGTTCAATGCAAGCATTTGTGGTAGCATGTCTGGAGTGGGGGTCATGGTGTAACCCTGGGGGTTCAATTTCTTATCCACTTTGATGGCCCCTACATATGATAAGGATATGTATGTTATAGTTACATCTTTTCTTAAGAACATGGCTATCTAAGGGTTTAGGGAATTTTTGTACATTTCAAGTGCTAGTTGAGTGTTAGGTTGGTAAAGTGTAGTTACCTAGTTATAATATTTTGGAACCTAGCATTGAAATTTCTAATTGGCTTATTGGGATCCCTTTCGATATGAGAAAACTACTGATACATGAAACTAGGGTCTATTACTTGGCCAAATTAGGCAAGGAAAGTATAATTAAAGTGGTCCTAACTTAGTATAGTGTCTTTAGGAAGGCTTAGGAACCAATCATAGGTAGAGTCCATTGAAGTGAAAGGGAATAACCTGCATGCCACATCTTCATGTTCTACATTCAAGAGTCTTAGGGTGATATTATAAGTGGTTATGTGTTCCTCTATAGTTTGTCCTATAATAAGGGTGAAATGAGGAAGATATCTCTCAACGTACCTTGATATATCATGGATGACTCCTAGGACATTAATGGTTGAGCTAGATAATTAGGCCATTTTAAGATATGAATTTAAAATAGGTTTCAAAGAGGAGATGATAGGAATCACAGTAGGTATGGGTGGATTAGACCTAGGTTTTCTATATAAAAGTAAAGGGGAAATCACCAATCTACCTCTATGAGACCTAACCCTAAAAATTGATGAACTAGTCGTTAAGATGCTACAAAATTGAACAATAGTCAGGATATTATTACCAGTAAACCAAACTCAACATATTCATAAAATGAACTAAAACTAAAATAAACATGAAGTATCTTAAGTCCTCCTTTTATCACTAGCTGGTGTTTGCTATAATCTATTCCTTATCATGAGACACCCATGAGATTGGGCATTCTTTGAAAATGGGAAGGTAGGGATAACTACAGAATTTCATCCTTCATTTTAGGCCTAATCTATGATTAACCTAGGGAAAAAATATGGGTATTGGAATTCACAAATGGAGTTTGCATAAATATTCTCCAAGAGATACACTACTACCATCAGAAGTTCAATAATTTTACTTCACATAGGTTAAGGATAATTATGAATACTTGAGCATTTCGCTTGTTCTTTCTAAATGCAAGGGGAAGAGGGGAATTTTAGATCCACTAAACAAACACAAAAGAGAGGGAAGGGTAAGGCAAATAATGGAAGCCTCTATGTCTAAAATGAGATCAATGCAATGGTTATTGAACCAAGTGACTTTGCCATAGTTATACCTATAGATCTAGTTTCACTAAAGTTTTACCTCCAAGAATCTATAGTGGGGAGAGTTTGAGGGAAATAAGAATATGCCTTTAATATGAGTTCCTACTAACGATGAGTACTAGGGGTTTATTTTCAAAAAACACATAAATGCCATATGAGAATTTATAGCTAGGCACATAAGTTATCATCACTACCAAAAGAGAAATGAAATAACTCACACATAGATATAATAACTAAGCACATCATAATCATGACATACATAAAGTGACAAAGTTTTAATCCAATTAACCTAGCACTGTTGATCTTTTAAACATGATGATGGAAGAAAATTAAACAAAAAAGAGACCCTTTTTATAGAAAATAGATATTTTATTCTTTAAGATATTGAAATGATTATACAATAATTGATTTGGTTGCTATTACAATCTAGAGTGAAGAAGGAAACACAGGTGAAATCCTAAAAATAATCTAACAACACTTTTGAACATTTTTTGGTCAATTGTTAAAATACAATATGGCTCTTCTATAAATATATAAGGATTAGGGATCACCTCCAAAAATCATGATGATCCCATCCTTGTCCATGATGGAAACTCATTACAGTTACAATCATATTTCAAAATTTTAACCAAAATAAATTCCTACAAACCCATAATAAATCTATAGGGCACAACTAGTTAACATGCAAAGGAAACTAAGAGGGACTAGATCTTAACTACTTCAACTAGGCACTCTTGAATTCCAATGTGATTACCATGAGGTCAAATTCCTTGTCTAGCTTGGACATGTTCATTAGAGGCTCCTTGAAGATCACTTTGACCTGAGTTACTAGACTCTAGGAGACTTGGAAATATGCTTCCATTAAGGTTTAGACTTTAGAGACTTAGTTGATGCTCATAGTGGACTAATTTGATAGGTCTAACACCATCTAGGCTCCTTCTTGGTTCACCTTGGCTACTTTCTCCCTCATAACTTGGTTGAATAGACCCAGGTGGACTCTAAATTCCTCTTGGTTGAGTAATGTGCCATCTAGGTAGAATAACATAGAGATATTAACCTCCTTTAAGTAGGTCAATATCTTCTTCTCACCTTCTTCTAAGGGTTCTATTACAGTGCAATCCAAGACTAAACACTCCTATATTAATGCTATCATGTTTTTAGTATAGGTTTGGTACAACCCTAAATCTGAGGTTAGAATTAGTTTGAGCTCTAAGAACATTCCATTATTGACCATTACGTATAAATTCTAACACTTTCCATCAATTTTCATGATCCTCCCTCTGTAGGCCTACATATACTATATAATTATGTTAGTCTCAACTTGAGTCCCCACTACTTTCCCAAGGATTTATAAAATTGGTAAGAGGGCATCCTTAACCTACCCGATTAGTTTGATCGGGAACAAACTCTTTACTTGGGACTCAAAAATCTAGATTTGGCTCTGCATGTCCTTAAGGATCTTCTTGGAAATGTCATGGGTAGATCAAAGGATGGACAATTGGTCCTTATCCATCTTATCCTCTCTAGTAGCAATCCTCACCTTAGTGAGGGAAAATAGATCTTGATGCGTCTGCCATATCACTAGGTTCCCCTCTGAGATGAATCTTTGAGTAAGAATCCTCTTCATGCTCCCAGAGGCTCTATCAAAACTCCATTACACATCCAATTCACCCTAGACATCCATATATGGCAATTGCAACCTCAAGTCCATCTCTTGATTTATAAGGGTATAAGATGTGTGGTTGAAATGGTGGTGAAGGGAAGAGGATGAGGTGGAGGGGAAATGAAGGAAGTGGAAGGAGTGAAAGAGGAAAGTAGTGGAAGTGGAGTGGGTATGGGAGAAAAAGGTGGGAGAATGAAAGGGGAGGCTCATGAGAACATATGAGCTCACCATTATTCTTGAGTGAGGTTAACATGAGGTAAAATTTCCGTTGGGAATGGATTGTGGAATAATTGTGATGAGATGGGCTAGTTAAAGGTGCATTCAGTGGGGCCTTAGGTAAGGGAGAGAGGGGACCATAGAGATAATCAATGAGCTACTATTACTAAGACTAGAGGAGACATTGAGACCTATAGAGGAGGTGAAATTAGAGTAGAAGCCTTGTATGCTTGAGCTAAAGTGTGGGTTGCCTTTAATTTCTTCTTCAACCTTTTTCTTAGGTTAGTTTTGGGTGTTGAGATGGATGGTTTGACTAGGATGGTAGGGGCTACAAGAGATGATGGTGAAGGAGTTAGAGCCATAGAGGGGAGAACCAAGTTAACTAGAGTGGGGATCAAGAAGGTCATCACTAGAGGTAGTAGGATTACAAAGGCTATAATCATACTTGCTATTATGGTCATGCCCAAAGGAGGCACCAGGAGGAATCCAGGTTGTGAGATGGGAGGAGTAGAAGGGAATGAGGAGGTGAAGACACTTGAAAGGACTAAATCCAAGGGTACTTGGGTTAAATATGGAAGGAATCAATGGGAAATAGAGGTATAAAGACAAACTAGTGGGCACTAGAATATGGATTTAGAATGAGGAAAGAGTAAGGGGTGGAAGGGAAACAAGAGGAGATGGAGGAATGAGTAGGGGAACCTAGATGGGTGCCTCATTATTAGGTCACTATCAAGCTATCATCCACATAAAATTTTAGAGGCTATGGTGCTGATGGTTGAATGAGCTATGCTTGGGCTACCTAGAATCATATGGTCTAAGGTGAACTTTAGCATGGATTAATCATTAGTGTTATAAAAAGAGGTATAAGTGGAGCATGAGGAGAAACTAGAGGAGGTAGATATAGAGTTGGAGTTGGTGGAAGTGGAGCTAGAGTTAGGGTTGGAGATTGAGGAGGATAATATGGTAGGATTCCATATAAAATTATCTAAGAGATGGCTAGATCTCGTAGATTTGGGTCCTTCATAAATTGAGTAGGAGTTGGAAGAACTATGAAGGGGATTGCTTGAGCCTTCATCCTTTTCTGTTTCTTCTTCATTATTATCTAGGATATCACCTCCTAGTCATCAACAATGTTTTAATAAATGTCATCATCATCTTCAACTTGATGGCTATAGTTGATGTTGAGCTGAGTATTATTCTAAATGGGCCTGAATCACCCCTTTATGGTCCCACTACTGAATCTTGCATTTTGCCAAGTTGAAGATGTCTTGTCCAATTTCCATTTTTTTATCGAGGGGAAGTTACTATAGATGTGGCTCTATATGGTGATTAAGATCTATGGATAGGCCTTCTACTAATTCTATACATAGATTTGAAGATGCCATTCACTAGTTTATGGGTGATCTATTTTGATAAGTAGTTAGGTACATAATATGGTAAGCATAGTGGGTCTTGATGGAATCCTATGACATGAATCACTATGTCATCTTTATATAGACAATCATTGCCAATGGCATGATACAACTGATTACATTTGAGAGATGGGGCATCAAAGATTCAATGACTGCCTGGTATATCACTAGGTAGAAGTGTTCATAGACATCTTGAAGACATTGGTGAAACTAGTGGCCATATAACTTGTATAAAACCATGTGTATAATTAACCCACTAGGAACCCATGTAGGAAAGGTTAAAGGATTGAATGAGAGCATCCCATAAATTATGTCAAACATGTATCTCATCATGTGTAATTTACCTCTAGTTTAGGCATCTGTAATGGTGTAAACCAAATTAAAGTTGATAAAACCTCCTATGTCTAGGATGTTTGAGTGAGTCAGGATCATGTGTAGATTGGGCACCCATAGCTCATTAACATGCTAGTAGTCTAGGTCATTATTTAGTTAGTTCAATAGGATCATGCCTACTCATACCTCCTATTAGAAGGTGTGAATTGTGTAGGCATTGATCTTTTCCTTGTTAAACCACTTAGAGTTAGGGTTCTCGACCTAGTCATGGAGGACATCATAGATATGGTAGGTGTCCATCTAGGCTGACACTATTACTACATTATATGATAAATAAAAGTGTGGGAGGGAGTATTACACCTTGAAGGTGTTCCCAAATATATCAACAATATGGTGCCAAAAGGTGAGTGTGCGCACCCAATAATTGATAGTGTTTTTCATGCATATAACCTTATGGAGGATGTTGCCTAGTAGGTTAATGTAGGGAAATGCCTATGGTTCAGCCATGGATCTATGGAGTTCACACTTATTATAATACCAAAGGGCATCCTCATACTAAAAAAGGTGGTTTTTAGCATTGATAAAATCCTTAGAGACCTACTCAATTACCTTAATTATGTCATTGTAATGTATATACTTGGTTAAACTAGCAGGGAAAGTGGAGTCCTAGTACTTGGACTCAACCTTTGGGTTTGAGGATTTAAAAACCATTGGATTAAGATGGAAGGGTAATTATGGAGATTTGGGTGTCAAAGGCATGAAATACAGGGGTTTTATGTGTCTTTAAAAGTGAAGAGTCTAAGATTTCTTCTAAGGTAGCAATGGTAACTATTAATGGGCATCCCTTAGGATATATAAGCACATGCATACATCCCCCTACATTAATGGTGTTTAGTGGATTAATTGATATGAATGAATTTGAGTTGGTGGCTAGATTTTCTCCCTTTATTTTTAAATTTAGAATTGAATTTAGAGCCCATGATCCTCCATTACCAGTTGAATATAGTAATGGTGATGGGATATTTTCAAAACTATCCAATCGGGTCTAGATTCCCATTCTATTAATGCCCAGTGCATTGTAGGCACACAAACACATCTCTTAAAGGCCCCTCAACTAACCCCTACTTTCTAACATGTGTCATCCATTTATTTGTCCTCCCATTAATGGTTATCACCTAGGTATGGTTCCATACTCCATGTTGTAGCCCTAATCTAGGTGCTGTGTCACCTGGGACACATGGCACACCTTGATTAGCCTTTAAATCTCATTTTTACTCTATTCTAAACTTCTTGAGTCACAAGTGGTAACTATTTCATCTTCACATGAGATGACATGGAAATATCCCATTTAGTCAGGCTCTCCCAGGCTTTGACATCTCTGATAAGTCTAGAGGGATATCCACTCAAACTCAATATGATGTGGCACCTTCCCATTTGGTGAGGATCTATTGGGATCTATCTTATTTAAGAGGTCTAGGGGATTGGCTGCTCTGACTTGATATGATGTGGTACCTTCCCATTTAGTTAGGCTCTCCTAAACTCTAACATATCTAACAAGTCTAGGAGATTATCTATTTTAACTTAATATGACATGGCACTTTCCCTTTTAACTGGGATTTATCACACTCTAATATCTCTAATAAGTCTAGAGGATTGGTCACTCTAACTCAATATGGTATGGTACCTTCCCAATTGGTTAGGCTCTCCTAGGCTTTGACATCTTTGATAGGTCCAGGGGACTAGATATTTTGACTTGATATGACATGAAACCTTCCCATTTAGTTGGGCTCTCCTAGGCTTTGACATATCTAATAGGTCCAAGGGACTAACAGCTTAAACTCAATATAATGTGCCACATTCTAATTCAATTTGGCTCTTTAAGGATCTAACATCTATGATAGGTTTAGTGGACTAACCAATCTGACTCTCGATGACATGGTAACTTTCTATTTGGTCAGGATCTCTCAGGATCTGACAACTCTAATAGGTCTAAGAGAATGGCTGGTCTAATTTAATATGATGTGGTGCCTTCCCATTCGACTAAGATCTCCCAAGCTTTGACATCTTTGACAGGTCTAAGAGACTAGCCATTCTAATTTGGTATGATGTGGTGCCTTCCCATTTGGCTGGGCTCTATGAGATTGATAAAATGACTAAGAAGGATAAAAAATAATATGATACATTAAAGCTTACTTGTTAGATACAAAGAATTTTTTTTGCCATAGAGGATAAAAAATTTACAACTCCAGGAAGGGAACTAGACTCTAGAAAATTCAAGTGAAAATCAACCTACAACATTAGCACCATGATTTACTAAAAGAGAACAAACATGACTTAATCTTTTAGAGAAATTAAAAGAGGCTTGTTACTACTTGAATAAATTAAGTCAGTGTATATTATAAATATTTGAGTAGGAATTACTAACAAGAATAAAATGAAGAACTCTAAAGTTATGGTTCATGAAATTTTTAGAGGGGTCCCTCATTTTGGATGAAATGGGGGATATTGGCCACAATTAGATATTTTCTCTAGGTATCATTAGATTAAAATTTATAGAGAGGACATAATTGAAATAAATTTTGAAACTCACAAAGGCCATTATTAGTTTATGGTCATGCATTTTGGTGTCATAAATAAACCATATACATTTCATAGTTTGATGAATATTATTTTTAGGCCATTTTTGAAAAGGTTTGTGTTGGTGTTTTTTGATGACATCCTCATTTACAATAAAAATTGGTAAGACAATTTGAAGTATGTGAAACAAATACTTTTATTTATAGAATGATATTAGCTTTATGCCAAACCTTCCAAATGTAACTTTGGCATGAGAGAGGTGGAGTACTTGGGTCATGTTGTTTCACATAAAGGTGTGAAAGTTTATCCTAAGAATATCCAAATGATGGAGTGGTAAGTGCCCAATACCCTTAAGAACCTTTATGAATTTTTTGGGCTAACAGGTTCCTATCACAAGTTTGTCAAAAATTATGGAAGCATCATATCCCCACTCACATACTTGTTGAAGAAGGACTCCTTTTGGTAGATTGAAACAACTACCAAGGTGTTTGGACAACTAGTAAAGGATATGTGCACCACTCCAATTTTGGCTACCCCTAAATTTTATAAATTTTTTGTTTTTGAATGTGATGCATTAGGATATGACATGGGGGTTGTACTCATGTAAGAAGGCATACCACTTACATTTGAGAGTCATCAACTAAAGGGAAAAAATAGGCTCAAACCAATCTATGAGAAAGAGATGATGGCTATTAGCATGCAATCAAGCAAATAAGACCTTATCTAATGGGTTAACACTTTCAGAGGGTGATTGATCATGATAATCTCAAAAATTATTTGGAATAATGATTGTCATCACAAGAACAATAAAATCATGTGACTAAAATGTTAGTATATTATTTTGAAATTGTATATAAGAAATGAAAAGAGAATATGGTGGTAGATGTACTATCCATGTAAAATGAATTAGTTGAGGTATTATTATGCATAATGACCATTTGGCAGACATATTGGCTAGAAGAAGCAAGATCAAAATGGGAGAATAATAGGGATACCTAGGATTTGATTTAGAATCTTTAGCTTGGTTTTGGGTGGTTTAAAAATTTTATATGGAAAGGGAACACATTATGGTATAAATTTTGATTATACCTTTTAACATTCTCTCCTCAAACATAAGATTCTTTAGGAATTTCATGCATCTCTAATAGGAGGTCATTTAGTATTTTTAAAAACATACCATAGATCAAACAAGATTTATTTTGGGAAGGACTCAAGGGGGATGTCTAGTAATATGTGGCTAAATGCATGGTATGTCAATAGAATAAAGGTGAACCATTAAGAACCCATGTCTTTTGTAGCCTTTATCCATCCATAGCTAGAGGCGGGAAGATGTTTTTATGGATTTCATTACTAGATTATTGTAGTCTGAGGGTAAAATGTTATCATTGTAATTATGGATGAACTCATAAAGTATTCTCATTTATGTTACTTATCACAACCATTTATCCCCAGTATAGTGGCTTCTACTTTTCTCAATATAGTTTAAAAATTACATGGTACTCAAAATATCATTATAAGTGACTGAGATCCAATATTTACTAGTAATTTTTGGACTAAATTATTTGCATGTTTGTGCACCTAGTTGATATCTCATCCTATCATACTAACTCAAATGGACAAATAAAGGTAGTTAATAGTTGTCTAGAAGGGTGTCTTTGTTGTTTTGTTTTTGATAAATAAGACAAATGGGTTCATTGGCTGCCACTTGTTGAATGGTGGTATAACACTTCTTTTAACACTTCTTACAAAATGTCTCCCTTTATGTCATTGTATGGGTGTCACCCCCATCCATCACTTTAGATTTGAAGGTTCATCCAAAGGTTCAAAATGATGAGGAACACATTCACCATCAACATAAGGTACTCATTAATATATGAGATAATTTAGCAATGGAAAAAAATAGAATAAAGCAACAAGTGAATCCTCATTGTAGTGAGTGGCATTGTGACATAGGTGATTGGGTCTTTATGCATTTTCGTCCATTTAAATAGATGTATCTGAAGCAACTAAAAATGGACAACTTGTACCCTAAGTATTATGGCCTTTATTATATTTTTAAAAAAATTGGTAGTGTGGCCTAAAAGCTAGAATTTACTTCATCCACTTGCATACACCTATTATTCTATGTCTCTTACCTAAAGAAGGTAATTAGACATAAAGTTTTTACTCAGGCTGAGTTAACTAAATTAGATGAAGAAGGCTGAGTCATTATGGAGCTTAAAAAGATCCTTCATATGTGTACTAAGAAATTATAGACAAGAGCAATTAAGGAGTATTTGATTAAATGAAAGAATCTACATTTTTAAGATGTAACATGGGAGGATGAAGCATTCTTGTATTAACATCATGGTTTAATTCAACATTGAGGCCAACATTGTTCTAAAAAGGAGGGGAATGTTACTACCTTAGTCTATGACAGGTCTAGGGATATGTGTGGTTGAATTTTGGCTTACATACCTCTTATATTAGCTTGTTCCATCTCTATATGATTTTAGTAAGGTTAACTTATGGAATAACCATGGATAAGTAGAGTATATATAGGAGGTAGTGGTTAGTATTTGAGGATCATATTAAAAATTCTGCTCTTATTCCACTATTGTGGAGGTTACCCCCTATAGACACCTAAATTTTATTTAGTGTCAAAATCTACCTAAATTTATTAATAATTATTCTTAAATTAATAAATCACATTTCCCCCCAAATTCAAATAATTGAATAATTTAACATATTGAATAAGTCAATTATGCACCCTTAAATCTTTATTTTAAATAATAAAATTTAGATTCTCCACCTATTCAAACCATCTTCCACCCTTTTTATCCATCAGCCAAACCAAATCAACAAAATTTCTCCACCTCTTATGACTCATCCTTTGAGTTGTTAATGAAATTGAATTAGTCTTGTTGAGTCAGCTAACCAATTCCACTCTTCTCTCAACCATTTTAAAAAAGTCTCCATACTTATGGGTGAGGAATCATTAGCCATCGCTGATCATTTGGAACATTGAAAAAGTCTAAATGATCCTCCACCATTGGATCTTTCTCCAAGCATCTATAAATAAGCTTGCAAATCTCTATTTTTAAGCTTCACAATCAAATCCTTTGAAATCACAAGACCCTTTGAAATCATAAAATCTAGAGATCATAATCATAATCAAGAAACTAGAGCTCTACATACAAGTCAATCAAAGTGAATAAAAGCCTTCCTTTTGCACCAAAACACTGCTCATTCTCTCTTTGAATTGGAGGAGTGAGTACCACATATTTGAAAGAGCAAATAAGATATACATCACAATGGATAAATCTTGTATTCAAAGTGTGAAGTTTTTATTATTATTTTATTTATTTATTGCTCTAGCATAGTTGAATTTTATCTTAGATTTAGATTAGTTTACGTCCTTTGCATATCTAAATTTTAGTTCAAATTTTTTTGACATGCTCGGTGGGACCTCTTCCATGTCTTTTTAAAATTTTAATCATATTTTGCACTTAGATAACATTTCTCTTTGGTTTTTGTTGTTTATGCTTGAATTTTGCATTTAATCTTGCTTATTTTAGTGTCAGTATGATGTATAGGTTGTTGTCACTTGTTTTCTATTCCACTATGTACATTTCTCTATGTAACGATGAATTCAAGAGTTTTAGTAGTGAAATTAAAGACCCTAACAACAAAATTGTCCTTTTTTTGAATTTTCCTATGTTTTTTGTTTTGTTTTTAGGTTAACAACATTTTCATCTGGAAATAGTGATTTTTTAAGTATTAACAACATTTTCATTAAAAAATAGCGAAATCATTCTACCTTATAGTTAAATCACTCTTTTCTACAGTGAAATTGTTAGTTCCTTTAGCAAGATCATTTCTATGTGCAGTAAAATTGTCTTTTCCTACAATGAATTCATTCTTATGTGTAGTGAATTTATCATTTATTATAGAGAAATCATTGCTCTACATAATGAAATCATCTTGTAATCATGAGTCATTCTATTTTCTTTTTTTTTGCTTTTTGTGTTTTTCCTACATTATCTTATTTCAATTTTGCTTTATTTAACTTGACTGTGTAACAATGTTTTTGTAACAAAGACTAGTTTTTTGCTTATTTTTTCATGTTTTTTCACTTGTTTCACTGTAGGTTATGTCATTTATAGCCAAAGAAAACATTCTAACAACTTGTTTGTAAAATTATTGCTAAAGAGGATCAACAAAATGATCAATAAAAACTAATTTTTCTTATTGCTAACATTTTTATTTTTTCAAAATTCTTAGTAATTACATCATTTTTATTTTAGTATGTTGTTTGTGGTTGTGAAATTCACTTATGCTCTTTCCTTGATGTTATATTCATAACAAAACATATAAATTAGAAATGT
Source organism: Torreya grandis (assembly GCA_037957365.1). Classification (NCBI taxonomy): domain Eukaryota; kingdom Viridiplantae; phylum Streptophyta; class Pinopsida; order Cupressales; family Taxaceae; genus Torreya; species Torreya grandis. Next base: position 1,804,921 of record JARHVA010001608.1, read on the forward strand.
TTTCATAATTATATGTATTACCCAAGTAATATCCATATATGCTCTTTCCTTGACATTACATTGGTGATAAAACTTGGAAATCAAAAATGGATATCTACTTTTATTTCTCTTTTCTTATGGGATCTATTAACCATAGATTTCAACACCACATAGTAGGCCAAATCCCATTTATCGGTGGGGTATATAAATCAAGACCCAACTATTTCAATTGCCTAAGTGGTTGTGTGTTTTTATCACACCATGACTTGAGGGGATTTCATGTTCCATTACCCAGGGTTTTAACAACTAACTTGAAATATGATATTGTTGATTGTCAACAAACTAAGACCCCTACAGTTGTGTTGGTCACTTTGGGATAAGACCAAATAGTATGCATCTGCTTTATCAATTTATTACATGATTTCCCCCTGGATAAGCTCATATAAACCTTAAGCCTATGATAACATTTTTTCCATTCAATTTTGGTGCATTGGTTAGTGGTCAACATCAAGAAGCAACTTTTCACACACCCTTGAAACCAAACTCAATAGGCCATGGGAATGATAGGATCCTCCATGGTTAGTGCTTTGAAATATTGGGCTGCAACTGAGAGCATAGATGAGTAAGTGACAATGGAAAGCCCAATAGTTGCTCAAAACCTTTCATCCTAGTTTTCAACCTTTATGTGCAATTGCTTGTTTGTTTAGAATAAAAGATTTTTGGTTATTATTTCTTTATTACACTTGGCACGTATCTTGTTTATGAAAGTCATTTAATTAAACTTTTTGGTTATTTTAGTTCTTTGTCAATATTGTTTCCCATTGTAAAAAGCATGACATCTTAAAACCACAACACAACCAATTTCACCCTAAATCATAATTCATATTATAATTTGGAGTTCAATCCAACCAACTTTGATTCAAATTCACACTTGAATCAAATCAACCATCAAGCCAATTACAATCTAAGTTTGAATATATATTCAAACTCAAACCTCAATAAATTAAGTCAAAACATGGATAATTATTCCAATTACCCAAATAAAAAATTCAATCCACATCATCAATCCATCTTATATTCATATTCACCTATGGAAAAATATCAGAGCTTTAATTTTCTAGATACAATAATCAATTTTTTTTGAATTTTTCTTCTAGTCCTACTTTATCCACCTATCAAATGCCACCAAATACAAATCAAACTATGTACATAGATCTATACAGTTCTAATCATAATGTCACCATAAGTCAAACTTTTAATCCACCTTCACCCTCATTCTCTAATACTCATATATACCAAAACACATTCACTAGTCAAACCCAAGTCCAATCAAGTCCAAATACGTACCATCCAAATCCACCTTCCAATTTCTACACTCATCAAAATAAACCTTTTTATAATAATCAAAACCAATCATTTGATTTTGTATCTAGTTCACCCTAAAACTCAAGCCCAAAATTCTTCACCAATAACCACACATTCATGAATCCAAGAGATCAATTCTTTCAAAATCAAGTCACTTATTCAACACCATTTTTTACTAATAACCCTTCATTCCAATCAAACTTCCCATCTACTGATTACAATTCTATCATTCCCCATCTCACCATCTAAGAGATTGCAAACATCGAATGCATCAGACATAAACCGCATATATTCATATTTGAAAGGCCAACTTTATAAATATGTCAAGATGTCTCTCTACAGCCAAATCATATCATTTCATGTCCAAATCAAAATAATAACGTTTCATCCATTATTCACCAAATAATGATTTTTGATCAAATACCCATTTTTGATCAACATCCAATATTGATTCAAATGCCATCTAATACATCTATAAAAATATCATATGATTTTAAACCAAAACCCAAAAATTCACAAAAATAGAAATATATTCATCCAAGATCAAACATTTCCAAAAGAGTAGGAACAAATAAATATGATACTAAGGCACTTCAGTAGGCTCTTCTAATATCTGCATCTAAACCAAGGGAAAATATATTGTCCAAATCTGATATCCACTTTTTTTTGGGATTAAGATAAAGTTCAACATCCAATTTGGTCCCAATTATAGTTTTAGTAGTAGAAAAAATTGTAAATGATAGCAACAACGTTATAAGGAAGAATCCTTATCCATTATTTATATAAATTCTATTAGCGACATCAAAGCAGTTTATTCTATTTCCATCAATTTTATTCTTCCTTTTCCTATTAACATTACACTACTTGCACATGTTAATTAGAATCCACAAAAAAGGACTCCATTGCACTTATCTCATGACAACCTATCAATTATCACATCCATAAACATCCATGAGAACATCCCATTTAATTAGACACTACTCCATCAACCATTACTTGAAGTTCTAAAAACCAATCAAAGAACACCCATAGATGAATGAATTGGTTATTTGTTGTTTAAGGATAATCATACCCAAAACATTAAAAAAATCAAGTTAATTAAGCAAGATACCACATGGAATGATCTCCCAGTCATATTATAGGAAATAATCTTAACTCCCATGTTACATACTTATTATACCAAAATAGTGGAATGGCATTATAATGAGTTGGATCATGAATTTGAGATTAATTTTGAAGCACACCATAGTTAGTTTGAATATTATGGATTTGTTAAGGAGTTGAGAATAGTCAATATGAATTTATCCTATTTTGACTTTTGTAGCATTTTGTGGTTAGTTAACAATAGTTGGGTGAGGGATATTGGATTTTGTAGATACAAAGAACTTATTAGTCCCTAGTGCTTAATACTTTTGAACAACATAGATTGTAATCCTTATCAAGAAAGGAATCCATATTTCATTATGGTTAGACAAAATATTATAAGGTTTATAGAGTTTAGCTTCACTATCAAACACATCAATATAGGTCTCTTTGATAATTGTATTTTTACAAGGAAAACCAAAGTTACTACTGAACTTTGTCAAAGAAACTTGTATCTAAAGATCTTCATTTAACAAAGATTCCCCAATCAAGAGAGGCTTTCTAGGTGGTTTGCTAGTAGCGCTTGGTGGGATCAACAACCTCATCCTAGTCACATGATCTTTAGAGTCAACAATAGGATTGAAATAGAAATTACTGAGGTAATCTAGTCAGAGCAACAATGACTATCTAGAGTAGGCATGGGGTAAAAGCTATAAAATTGGGGAACTTATGCGTCTTGTAACCTTTCACTAGGTACATATGCCAAAAAATCATAAAAATCATACAATCATAAAAAAAACCAAAAATATAGTATGTTATTGTTTGTTGGTCGCTTGACACTTGGGGGCATCTTGTTTACACCAATTTTGTCTTCATAGTATTACATTCCACTATCATGTCAGTTTGGTATTATATATCAAATGTTATGTTTAATGATTATTTAGTTGTTCTTTTGTGTAACACAAATGTTTAAAACTACAATTTATCCATATTATCATATCACTATATTATCTCATAAAAGATATTTTTTCAAGGTTTATGTTATAGTGATTCTTGATTTAATTCTTATGAGTAGAGTAAATATTTGTATGTTTGCTAAACTTATAACATATCAGCCCACAATCTTGTTTATAAGATCACTTATGATAGAGTATCCTTTTACAAATTTCCCTTTTGAAGTGAAAAACATCAAAACATGCTATAAAAAAATGGAAAATTTACTTGCTTGTCTTAGTCTTTTATGATAAACCCTTGCATCTTACTAGTTGCATGGGCCCACGATTAGGGGGTATAATTATCCCACATAGAAAAAACATCCTTATTTCAAAATTTATCAAAATAAAAATCCATATCTCTCACCCTTCATTAATATTTGGTGTTGAGCCTTTGCGTCTTACTAGCTGCATAGGATTAACATTTGGGAGAGATATCCTTACCTATTTGTAGTCTTTAGTGATAAGCCCATGTGTTTGCCTAGTCACATGATATTGCATATTGGGGGTCATAAAACAAGTATAATCAAAAGGATGATCAAAAATATATTTCATCGAGTGGCTTGTTTACATGTATATGCTACAAAATGGGAGTACTTTATCTTGTTAATTGATTCTATCAAGGCTATGATCTCTCTAGACAAATCCAATAAAGCTAGTATTTTTGTGAGTTCAACAAGATATACACTTCAATTTTTGTCATAAAATTTTAGCCTCCATAATTTGTTATACACAATTTTTGATTGATTGTCTTCACCATTCATTTATTTAACTCTTTTTACTATAGGTTGAAAAATGTACGTTATGCATACAAACATCTATCATCCCTCAAACAATAAATGATCAATACATCAACCTCTTATATATACCTATTATGTTACTTCATTTTTTGTCCAAAAGTAGGCACCATGTGTAAACCATTATCTATAACTACCCATACTATTTGGGGGCATCATCCTTTAGTCATCCATTGTGTATTTCCAAATATGTCATTTTGTCAATTGTTAGTCATTTATCCTACAAAATGCTAAGGGTCGAGGTTGATATTGCTTTTCTGTAAACTTGTATTCTTTCTCATGATTTCAAAAAATGTATTTCACCTTATTTCAACATAAATCCAAAAACAAAAATAACAAAAAAAGAATAAAACAACAAAAATACCAAAAAAAAATCATAAAACATTACAAAAAGCCAAAAAAAATCCAAGCTTTCCAAAACACATCAACTTCAAAATAATTACCTTTTACGTCATTCACATGTTCATGGGTGGGCCACTCGCACATCCTTTTCATCAAAAATACTTCACCTGCTTCATCAATCATCAAATTTCTCATCACTTCTCATATTGGGAGAACTAATCTGGCCTGATATTTACACACAGACTTTATCTAAGTGGATTATGTAGGCAATGCTTAGAGAAATGGGATTTATAAGGTCAACTCAGTCACCATCTTCCCCATCATCCATTCCCAAGCATTGGATTAACTTTTTCTTCAGCTTGTCCCTCACTTTTTCGATTCTTAGCTTTGATCTTGGTTATAACTATTTCATCTTTGTTTAGTCTTGTCCCTGTTTACAACTTTCTCAAACTTTTCCCTTTTTATATGTGTGTTTATTTTATTTGTTCTCTTGTTTGTTTTCTATCCCTAACCTTTTACTTGGTTGTATTTATTTATTTCTTTATCTTTAGCCATTAAGTTGGTTCTTTTGCTTCATTTTTTATCTCTAGCCATTTCAAATGGTTACTCTTCTATTTTTTATCAAGTGTGTTCCAACTTTTAGATTACTCTTTATTTCTTTATATGTATGTCATGTCACTATAACTTTATCATTTTTTTTCAATCATTTAGAATACATTTGTTTGCATTAATTACTTAGCATAATCATTAATTTACATTTGTTTATATTTGTTTCAATCATTCATTATTTTTGTGTGTGTTTTAGTCACATAGTTTAGTCTTTTTGTTTTTTGGATATCTTCTTTTTATTTATTATTTTCTGTGTGTTCTCAAGATTATTTTGTGAAATACATATGTAGTATGGGCATGACTTATCATGATGTACTTTGCTAAAACACAATTTATTCTTTTCTTTTGTTAAAACATGCTTAAAACATCAACATTCATCATTATTGTTCAATATCATTAGTGGTAATGTGTTTTATGCCATATTAAAAATCAGGTTGCTCAAACTACTCCAATTTTTTTTGGAAATTCAATGTAAAAAATGAAAATAAAGACTATGAAGCAATATCTCATCCATAAACATTATCCACTCATATGTTAGTCATGCATCCATAATAATAAAATAATGAAAATAAATGCTTAACACAAAACAAAATTCAAGAAGTATCATCAGTGATATCATCTACCCATACATATATCCATCAAAATCCATGTAAACTAATAAGTAATGTCCATAATCCATAGTATAAAATCATCATCATCATCATATATATATATATCAAATGTGTCTATATAAAGGGTACACCTCAATATATGTATACAATGATGAAATCCATCTATCATGGTAAACCCTATAGCTCTATCTCATCCTATCCCTTAGATGAAGTATTTAACCTCGATAATAGATCTCCACACCATGGTGTACCCCATAGAGGACCCATCACACATGGAACCTGCCCTAATGATCTCTCTGACTCCACCAGATACACAAATCTAACAAACATTGATCATCTCATAGAGTAATCTCTAAATGATCTTACCATCTAGTCTCATGGTACAACCCCATGATATAAACTCCTATAATATGTAGCCTTCTCCATTTCCTACATCACCATATCTAATGTAGCTAATTATCACTCTCTGACTAACTGCACTCTGGCCTTTATAATCTTAGGTTTAGTTGTGTCCCTATTCTATCTATAGCATTGTACAAGATATGTGTAATCTAGTGTCTATGTCTCTACATCATGGGTTACCAATCCTATAGCCATGGCATCCCCATCCATCCCATATATAATACCATACAACCTATCTACCTTAGCATGCAATCATCTGATCTCTATAGTCTAATCTCCTCTACTATTAAATACATCTTATAATCTGGATACCTCCTAATTTAATCCATCTAAGTCTCTATCCTAAGCTTGAATCTCCTCTTGAAGTCTGTCAATAAGAGTATACTCCTTTGTAGATCTCATAGCATGTGAAGAGCTTGGACCATCCACTTTCTCTACTTGTGTCACTTGAGTTTCTCTTGTAATAGTATCATGTCTTCTATCCTCCTCCTTGATCTCTACTTATATCAAATGAGTATCTCCTCTAACCCTCTGCTTGGTATTAACATCCTTCTCCACCCTTGCCTCTTGTAAAATCTCTATATCCTCCATATCCATGATCTACATATCATGAAGTTGGATAACCTCCATAATGCATCCTCTACCTCATAATCATGGGTGTGATCATCCTCTATCACCTATATTAACCCTCCTAATTTGAGCTCTTAAACTTGTTCCTTGTGGCTACCTACTCAATCTAGCCACTAATCTCTACCTTCATGTTCATGATGTTACATATGGCATCATCAATCTCATTGGTCCCTATCGAGCCCACCAATTTGCATATCTATCAACCACTCCTATGTTAATAACATCTCTCCTATCCCTCCATATCACATTCTATAAGTGTCTCTGACTATGGTTAACAATATCTATATCAATTGTCATGTCCCACTGTGGTCTCTCTAGCACTGTATGAGTAACTACATGTGGACCAACTGGTATATACTATATCACACCAAACTATCTCATCACCATATCTAGGTGATATCTCTCTATAATGTACGCGTGTCTCCCAATGATGTAGTAAGGGGATATCATGTAATCCATATGAATATCTTCATGAGGTAAATTCCATACAATCTCTCTATATGGTCTCTAGGTGATCCGGTCATCACCTAACTCATCATCACTCTCTTGTAGAACTCTAAATCACCCAAGTGTGGTATACGTGTCCCAATAATCACATTACAATGTATGACAAAGAATCATCCTCATCTTGTGTGCTCAGATTCCCAACCAACCTCTTAATATCAATGTGCTCCCAACACCAAACCTGCAGTAATGTATAAGGCCCTATTTATACCAAACTTGAATAACCAAAGTGTTTTAAATCATGGTATAAATGTGTTAACATGTATGGACCCCATGTGAACCTCTCTCCCATATCCATCATATCCCAAATAATATCTAGAAAGATAATAGGACATAGTCTTCCACTCTTGTTAGGAAGCAAAATGCCACTTATAACATCCATAAGTACAATAGTTACAGAGTCTATCTCTAAATTTGTGCAATAGTCTACATCAATCCCACCTCTAACAACTGGGATCAAGCCATTACTATAAATATAATATAATGCCACATCCTATGGACCCTATCCCTATTAGACTTGTCTACCTCATATAGGGATCCTAAAAATCTGATACACATCCACAAGCATAATAGTAATCTCACCAGTTAGCAAGTGAAATATGCTCATCTCACCGTGCCACCTCTCTACTACTATGGTTGATAGAGCTCTATCAACTCAAACCTTCAACATATGTCTAATGTAGGATAACCCACTTGCTTATATAATTACAAACTCATACTCTATGAAGCTATCCATGCATACCATAACTACATATCTACACTCCTACATCACCATCACTAGTAATACCTGCTACAAAATAATAATGTTAACAATTTATTCATTTTGCATAAGCATTAAAACCTTAATTTTCTTTACCATCTAAATATTTAACCATAACACACTTCAATCATATCAAAGAGTATTCATTTATTAAAAAATCAATTAAAAAATTCAAACTTTATTACAAAATCGCTTTTGCCTTGTGCAAAATCACTTTAGACTTTAATAAAATCACTACTAACATTTTATTAACAAAATCGCTACTAAATTTAACAAAATCATTTTTCACATTTATGATTTTGAAACCTTGTTAAATGATTTCACTTCTACCCATAATATAAAAATTATAAATTCCTCCAAATCAAAATTATTGCTTCCCCTAGCAAAATCGCTATTTTCCCTAGCAAAATCACTAAAAATGATGCCAAAATCATTGTTTTTAGAACAACAATTTTGTTTTCTTTCATTTTAAACCCTAATAAATGCCAATAAATCACAAAAATTTCATAAACTAAGTAAATTAATAGAGTCCCACTCCTCTCAAGTCTCTGGAAATGTCTCACTCTCTCTACTTGGTGTTTGTGGTGTGGAACACAATCCATTTTCCTCATAAAGCTCAAAGCAAAAAGTCTCACTAAATAATTCTTTAGCCCCTAACCTTGAAGATTAATTTGAACAAATGATTTTCTAAACCACCATTTCTCCTTCTTACATTTTTATATCTTCCCAACTATTAAACTCCCTCATCCAACCCATTATTTCGTTAAAGCTAAACTAATCAAGTGACATTAACTCAAATTATTTTGAATTTATATTCAAGATTTTGTAATCATCTATTAGCGTAAAATCCAAAATCATTTAAAAAATCAATACCTTTTTTCTATTTATAGATCCATAGTTTATTACTGATGGGATACATCATTCCCACACCTACTCAATTGACCCATGAGTCATTAACAACAACAATAAGCATGCACTCTCTAAATGGTTAAAACTATTATTTTTCAAATCCATACTCTAGTTTTAATTAACTAGGGGCAACCTTTTTACGCCACCACATCTTTTAAAATTGACATCAATTTAGACATAAATTGATTTATATTTAATCCACATCATTTTTTTTAACCATTTACTCTTTTTATCAATTTCAAGCATTTGTCCATTTCTTTCACAAATCGTTAAGGGGGCACCATCACACTCATTTTCATTCATTTAGGGCAATTTTTCCTTTTCTATCATCAACACTCTACTTCTACTATTCTTCAAAACATTATTGCTTCACAACACCATTTCAAATAAGGGTAAATGTAGACACCTAAATTTCATTTAGTGTTGAAATGTACATAAATATATTAATAATTTTTATTAAATTAATAAATCACATTTCCTCTTAAATTCAAATAATTTAACATATTTAATAAGTGAATTGTGCACCTTTAAATCTTTATTTCAAATAGTAAAATCTAGATTTTCCACATATTCAAACCATCTCCCACCTTTTTCTCTCTCATCCCAACCAAATCCACAAAATTATCCACCTCTTATGACTCATCTTTTGCATTGTCAAGGAAATTGACTATCTTGTTGAGTCAACTAACCAACCCCACTTTTCTCTCAACCATTTTGAAAAAGTCTCCATCCTAATGGGTGATGAATCAATAGCCACCATTGATAATTTGGAGCATTGAAAAATTCTGAATGATACTCCACTATTGGATCTTTCTCCAATCATCTATAAATAAGCTTGCAAATTTCCATTTTAAAGCATCACAATCAAATCCTTTGAAATCACAAGATCCTTTCAAATCACAAAATCTAGAGATCACAATCACAATCAAGAAACTAGAGATATACACACAAGTGAATCAAAGTGAATAAAATCCTTCCTTTTGCACCAAAATTATTCCCATTCTCTCTTTACATTGGAGGAGTGAGCACCACATATTTTAAAGGGTAAATCAGATATAAATCACAATGGAGAAATATTGTATTCAAAGTGTGAAGTTTTGATTTTTGTTTTTATTTATTTCTTGATCTAGCATAGTTAAATTTTAGATTAGATTGAGATTATTTTATTTTCTTTGCATATCTAAATTTTAGTTCATACACCCCCTCAAAGTGGCTCAAACATTCTACTCTTCTACCAATTATTGTTGTAGATATACATATGTTGCTCTTATTTTTGTGATATAATATTTTATTGTGAAAACATATAAGTAATTTAATTACATAAAGACCCCATTACTCTATATAACTATGAATGACATGGTTAATATGGTTTAGCCTACTCGAAAAGGTAATACTATGCATCCCAAGGTATTTTGTTTATATTTGTAGAATGCTTTTATTACTTTTTATGTATCTTGTAAATCATGTCATGTGTGATTTAGGGAGTGGATAAGTGTCATTATTGATACCATTATTGATCATAACACTATGTATGGGTTGTTTATCAATGTAGGCTCATATGAGTAGTACATGAATATTTGAATCATCATCAAGTATCTCAGTGTCATAAACTATGATGATGGGCCAATGTGGTGGAGTATCACTAATTATACCAATGATAGTATCTAGTGGATAATCATATGTCATTAGTGGAGGATACATGTTATATTTATATTGTACCTCTAAAGCATCCTTAATTGTTTTTGTCTCATGTTTAGGAAAATGATCACTAAAAATATTCAATTTTTGATCTCGATTATTTTGTGGGTTAGATTCCTCTACAATAATGCTTGAATCAATAATTTTGTCATTTATAAGATTGTGCATATTATTTATTAGTTTGAAAAAAACATTCATTGAATGCTACATAATCTAATGATAGTCATAATATGCATTATATCCATAGTTAATTGGTTTAGGTATGTTTAGATCAATTTATTATGGATAAAGGAGTGTGATATGGTTACAGTCAAGTAACTTCTTTAGTAGCACATGGGGAGGTGATGGAAATCTTGAAAATTACCTCTTTGGTGGAGCTATTAATCATAATTAGCTTGTAGGTTATGACACTACTTCAACTATAACTTTGGCCTCATTCTTGTTATAATTTGATGTGACCTTATGACATGGTTTGCCTTAAAACTTTATTGTTGAAGTATTTAAAGGAGTGAATGTATGTTTGAGTTTATTCAAAGCTATTAAATTGAATTCTTTGTCCCTCATTGTATAGAATAATTACTCAAATGATTTGAATCTTTTGAATATAATGGAATAATGTAATGGTGCCAACAAAATTTGTTTGAATAAATATTTTAATTCATTATCAACCATAACATTGGTCATTTTGGCTAGCATGGTGTTGTATCAAAGTACACACTCACTGATTGGTTCATTAGACTCTTGCTTAATCTTAGCATTTTATGCATAAGATAGCTTCTGATTGATGTTGATAGAAAAATGCACTAGGAATCGGTCAAACAATGAGTTTAATGGTCATATAGATTGGAGAGGGAGAAAATAAAACCATCTCCATGCATATTCATTGAGGATTCTTGGAAATAATTTAGTTAATAATTTATCATTATATGCATAGTCCAAGCATGCTACATGTAATGATCTAAGGTATTGCCTATGATCACCTTTACCTTAATATAATGGGAGTTTAGGAGCTATGAATATTATTGGCAAAGGATAGGTTATTATCTCATGAGATAATGGGTTATGGATAAAATCATGTAAATCCATGGAATGACTAGTTCTTGATGCACCTTTGATTTAGTTGAAACACCTTGGCATGTAGATTTGTAACAATATTCTCAAGGGAATGTATAGTAGGTAAGGTTGGGAATGGAATATGTGTAGTTATCATGGAAGGGTAAAGGTTGCATGCATGGGAATAGGTATCAAAATATGTTGAAGGCCTCATGTTTCCCCCAAAATTTGGGTGAATGTTATATAAGTTACTAAAGGTGTAGGCATAGGGATGGTAGTGGCATAAATACTTGATATGGAAGCTTGGGCAAACTTTTTATGCTCATATTTTCCTATATATAATTTTGCATTAATTTGATGTGGAATCATGTTAAAATATTTATCCACCATGGCATCTTGTTGATCTTAAGTAATTCTACCATCATTTTCAATATTCATGATAAGTCTATCAATAGGGTGGATAGGATATGACCTGTAATTCATAATAGGAAGAACAAACAAAGTCAAGCATGCCCTTTGGCATCTATTAGTAACAATAAGAATCTTGAATTGGATGTTACAATAGTAATATTGGAGGAAGGATTAGGATTTTTCACTTGCAACTTTAGCCTTATTACAAAATTTAGAATTGATCCTTGATATCCATTTTCTTACATATTGATCCACATAAGACACACTATCTATGTAGAATAATAAGAAAAGAGTAACTTCATTACTTATGTTGGCTAATAATTTTCATTCAACATGGTCATGATTAATTTATATTATTAGGGAATAATTATAAATTAGGCCTAAAAATAGAAACCCTGTGGCTGAGATCTAAAACTTAAGAAGGATGAAACCTTAATGAAGATCTAGGGCCAGAGGTGAAAAGATATTTTATGTATGAAAATAAAAAATCAGATCAATGAAATGTTAGGAAAAAACAAATGAGAATTTTTTTTTGTGTAAGGATATCAAAAATGAAATTTGAAACCCTAGGACAAGAAACATGAAACCTTGGAGGAATGAAACCCTAAGGGAAACCTAGTATTTTACATTGTTCTATATGTGTATGGGTTCATCAATACATTTTTACCCTAATGTTTTATTAAGGAATTTAAATTAATCTAATTAAGATTTAAATTTTAAATTTAATTCAAATACTAAAATATGGCATTCATGCATACATCCAAATGTAAAAGGCCGATATTGATTGTTTTAATTTGAAAAGTGGCATATACTAAATATAACAAGTAAAACAAAGGGATGAATACATAATTTTTTTTGGTTGAATGTCTATCTGTAACTATATTATGCAAGTGAAAATCAAGATAAAGTATGCCTATGATTCATTTAGTTTTGGAATTGATTCTTTGTTTGCATTGGGTCGGTTCCACAAGATTAGGTTAGTATTGCCAATCAATATTGACATATTGGTTGCTACTAATCTATGTAGAAGTAGGAAAAAATGATCATATGGTCACTCAAGCATGTATTTTATTTATTTATTTATTTTTAATCCTGAACCTTAATGATGCACACAACTCTATAAATCAATCTTCTTTGCTTGAAATCCTAGGCATGCTTGTGAAGGCTAAAAACTTACAAAAATGGGGAAAGTGTAATGGGTTGAGCTGACCCCAATCACCTCTATCTGATAATTGAACACTACCTATGTATTTTATAATTTGAGATATTAGATATAAAGCATATAAAAATCTTCTTAATTTGAATTGATGTACCATGCTTCTATTGTGTGCAACTTTATTAAATAAATAAGGCTTAACACAAGCCTTTTACAATATAACTTGCATGAGAAGTTATTTAAAGAAAATCATAAAGTAAAAACTAAATAAATAAATTTAATTTAAAATTAATTAATCCATATTTTAATTCTAAAATTATACTCTAAAATAACTTAAATAATACTAAAGATAAACTCAACACACAACTAAGAGTACCATAACACTAGCTGATAGCTTTTTGGTCATCATACAAGAAACCACTATCAATTGACTATCACAAGCTATAATTAGACAAAATTGGCATCCTATATTACTAAAAAAATAATAATTGACTTAAATACACTTTAATTCACTTAACTAACACTAAAAGTTCCCCTAAGCACTTGGGAACTCGTTCAAGTACTCAGACAGTGAATTGGAATTAGCTGACAGTTACAACTATTTTTAAAGAAATAATTGAAAAGTATCTAAAAGTGACCTAAAAGCTAATTAAAGTCATAAATAAATCAAATAAATTTATAAACACCTAAAAAACTAAAATACTAAGTATAACAACATAACTCAAGTGCCCATATTGACATCATACTCAATGATCCCCGCTTTGATGCAAAGAGGTGAAATTCCTATCATCTCCTTAAGTCTTCCATAAATATAGTTGGGTAATCCTTTAGTGAGATTATTATCAAACTGATTTTCAATTCTCACATACTCAATGACAAATATTTTATCATTATTAAGTCTTCCATGAATATACATGTGTAATCCTTTTGTGATACTATCATGAAACTGATCTTTGCTTCTCACATACTCAATGACAAATATTTTGTCATTGACCAAGTTTCTAAAAAAATGATGTTTGAGTTCAATGTGATTGGTTCTAGCATAGAAAACTAGATTTTTGGAAAATTGTATGGCCCCATTTTTATCACAAAAAATCTATGTTGGCTCAAGTTAAGCTTATCTGAAATTAGATAAGACTCTTATAAACCATAAAATTTGTATGTAAACTGATGTAAGGGCTTTATATTCAGATTTTGTAGAGGATAATGCAACTGTAACATGTTTCTTTGAAGACTAAGAAACCAACCTATTGACCAATTTTGACTTTTAGTTCAAAATAGGGCACCCCTAGTAAAAAACTTCACTTTTAGGCATATAAGGGGGTATAATATGTTGTAATAAGGTGTTTAATAGGTCAATTAGTGTCAATTGATGTTTTACTAGCTTTGGTTGAGTGTTTTTTATGTCTATTTATCATTCTAAGTCTTTTTAAGGGGTCAAAATGGTGCATTTAATGCTTTATATGGGTTTCTTGGGAAATGTGCAAGTGTAAAAAAGTTTTATCACATGCCATGTGTCCTATGAGGTTTTTAATAACTATCACTAACTGAAAATTGTAGGTTGTTTAGACAAAAGGTAGTTTTTTTGGCCAAAGAGAGAGAAATGGGCACCATTTAGAAAATTTGAAAATGTGACTCTTCACCTCCCCAAAACTATTTACATATTTTTTTCAAGGATAATGCAAAAAAATTCATCTGTAACTTATTTTCCCTATTTTCTCTTAGCAAACAAAGAAGGGTCAACTTCAAGCACTTGGTGTGGATGGTATAGGTGGAGTTGGGAGGAGTACTTCTGGGGGTGGATTTTAATTTGAGCACAATTAATTTTCATAAAAATAACTTTAAATTTGGTTCCTCCTCCTTTATGAATAATGGTTAACACTCTGGCAACTTTTTATGGACTTGCAATCATGAGGGGGTCATTATTTGAGCTTGTCTCAATTTTTCTTGATTTGGTCTGATAGGTTAGTGTGTTTTAAGTGTTTATACATGTTTTTAATGACATACCCATTATTATTATTGTTTTTTAAATCTCAATGTCTTAGGAAAGTCTCTTCTAGGCTTATATATGCTCCCAAACTAGTCCTTCACACTTACAATCACCTTAAGGGTCTTTAATGGAGGTTGCCTACATTGGAGGGAGGGTTTTAAGTTGATTTGAAAATATTATTGATGATTTTATCTAAAATTAAGGTTGGGAATTGTTTTTGAGGTGTTTAGAGAACCTTACCTTTACAAACTCATGCTCTTTTATGTCTCTGTCAACATATACAGTTCAAGCGACCCACTTATAGTCTTGATGAAATCATGCTGATGTTTAAGGGGATGTCCTTATGCCCAAATTTCTTATCATGGTTCAAGATGAATAAATACACCTAAGATAACTTATCCTAGGTTTGTTTTAGTGATGAATCAACCTCATTACCTTAAATACAGTCAAATGTACAACTTCAGGTGTCATTTCTAGAGCTACAGGGGTGTGAATGGAGGTATTCTATAGGGTTGAGCCCTCATGAGGTTATGAAGTGAGTTGATAACCTAAATAAAATGATTAATAACCCATTAAGAGTCAAGCATGGTGTTGGGAAGACCTTGCTAAGAGAAGTACTAATACAAGGACCCTTTTCCCTAAATGGACAAAATAGAGGGCAGGGAACTTTTCCAAAATGGCATATTACTCATTTAATAAGATTTTAAAGTACACAATTGGGTGAAATTTGTTGCCTCTATCATGGGGTCAAGGAGATTAGTAGAAGTTGGAGCTTGAGCACCTTGAAAATGGTAAAAAAACCACTGAGAAACTTCAATGACATCTATAAAAACTTACTAAAAGAGACCTTCTTCAAGCAATCAGGAATAACCTAAATGGACTTATGATTAAATGACTCCAAGTAATATAAACATACATTCAATGATTGAATATCACCTTATCAAGGTCAGAACATGGTTTTGACCTCTAAGCACTTACCCTGGTCCGTACATAGGCCTAGGAAGTGAAACATAGTCTTACTAAAGAGGTTACTTGAATGTTGAGGTATGAAATAAAGAATTGAGTTTGATATTTATTTTGAAATTTAAAAGAGAATAGGATGTTTTATGACTTAAAAACATTCAATAACATTCAAAACATCCTCAAACAAGTTTTAATTAATCCCAAACATACCTACAACTTTGTACAGACTGAGACATGTAATGAGTTGAAAACAAGTTTTCCTTGTGCTAAATGGGACTATGTTAGTGAAGTTTGACTTGGAAAAAGTGAGGTATGATCTCAAAGTAAATTCAACATGATTTAAGACATTTTTCAAAGCGTTGTTTTGTAGTGAACAACCTCCAAACATAGTCAAATAGGGTATGTGGGTAGTGAGTGACATGTACGGTCTCCTTTGCATCAAAAGGACTGTATGGGTGGAGTTTGGCCTAGATGAATTAAATATGACCTCAAAGAATTCATGATAAACCTATGTACACCATACATTGGCCCAAATATTTCCAAATTTACCTATAATAGGGGTCTCTAAATGAGAAACATAGTCAGACACCTAAGGGAAAGCTCATCTTGTAGGTTTAAGTTGTATGGTGGAAGGGTTAAAGTCATATAGGGTAATGAATGGTTGAAATGAATTAAAACCATGATGTTTTCACAATAGGGTCATAATAAAGGGTCATTATCACTAAGGAAGGAAGCTAGAACATGTAAGAAACACTGTCATCATAACACCCCTGCACACAATCTTGCACTCCAAAGTCTACCTTGGAAATGGTGTTAGATGGAGGTCTAAAACTTGGAGTTGAAGGTTAATTTTTGGTAAATAAGACCCTTTGGAGTTGGGGAAACACCTCCAATGATTGTTTTTGAAGAAGAGGAAGGGGAACACACCCTTATTTTGTTTTATAATAGTGGAAATGTTTCCATGCCCAAGGAAATAATTTGAAGAAGAAATGGGTTAAATCATGGACCAGAGGTCAAGTGAGATCAAATAGAGGTTTTCATAGCTGGTACACATCTAATGGAGCATGATAAATTAACCTAGAATATTTTCAATCAAGAAATATGCTCTAACCAAGAAGGGTTACATATAGATGTGGAAAATTATGGACTCCATTAGTCTAGCTTCAGACTCCTACAACTAAACTATGAAATCCATTAGTATAACTATAGACTCCATCATCAGAGCTTTGTTACTTTCATAGGCCTCATAGAATGAAAATATTCTATTGCCAAGTGTCAATTAATGCCTATTGGAGAGTGATATTGATGATAGGTGATGATTTAGCTTGTGTATGAGAATGTCATGATCAAGAAAACTCCCAATTTAGGTGAGGGATTATTTGTAATTCCCTCTCCTCATCACACATGAGACACTTGTCCTAACTTGCTTTAGAATGATAAAAAATAAGCCTATGATGAAGGTAATTTTCAAGAAAGAATGATTGAGAAGATTTGTTATGACACACTTGGAAAAGAGGCTAATTTGGGATGAGATGATGTGTAAATCAGTTTCATGACTTATTTTCCATTGCATCCACATGTATTGTAACTGATTCTCACCTTTGGAAACTTGTCCTTGTGCCTCTTCACTTCTCTATTCTCTCTCTTCTTCCAAGTTTATAAGTATGAGCCATTTTGGATATTTAAGGGGATTCCAATTCTTGGTATGGTGAAGCCCTACCAAAATTATACCTTGATTTATAATTAAACTAATGAGAAGCAAGCTAGTTATACTCTAAGTTCATTTTTACTACGTGTTGAAGTGATCCATCTTGAATGTCAAGTAGAGATTGAGTTCATCTTATTTTCATGAAATCCTTGAATGTGTTACTACAAATGAATTCTCTCCTAATAGGTTTCATGAAGTGTATGTAACTTCAATAGACTCTTGAAGTGTGTATGAGTTTGGTAATGTCATATCTGACCTTTCCTTCACTTGCCTTCATTTATTGAGTTGTTATTTGCCTTCATGAAAAACACTAATGATAGGGATCCCCATTAATGGTTTTGAGTCTATTTTTGTTGTCTTAGTTCATTATGAAAATTCAAAGTATATGAATGGAAGCAACTCTTGGTGTATCACCTCTTAGTTTAGGTTTTATTTATGTATCTTTTTGTCCCTTTTCACCCATAATAGGTAGTTTTAGTAGCATAAGCACATCAAGTCATATATAGGGAGATAGCCATTAAAATCTAGAGGTTTACTTCCAATATAGGTGCCCTAAACACTTATAAATATTCCCATATTAGCCAAATATTGAAGAGGCTTGAACAACCTCTTCTAGGGTACAAGATTTTTAGACAACACAACCCACTTCCCAATGTGAAACAATAACCTGAAGTTGACTTCCTATCATCAAGAGATCCTCCCCAATTTGAATCTATGTATCTAATGAGACACAAATAAATTAATTTTATGAAATAAATATCATGATTATAATTACCTATTACATATCTAGAAATTATCTTTACTGCTTACAAATGATTGAGTGATGGTTAACTTATAAATTTAGAAACTAGTGAAACACCATTAATGATATTAGGTCATTTCACAATGAGATACATAAAATATCACAAAATGATTCTAAATGTATTATCCTCAATTGAATTAATTTCATCCTACCTCATAATATTTTCTTTACTTTCAATTGGAGCATCTATAGGCTTCAAATCTTGAAGATTGTACTTCTTTAACATGTCTTGGGTATACTTAGTTTGACAAATGAATACTTCCTCTTTAGTTTGATAGAGTTACATGCCAAAGAAAATAATTAATAAGACAAATATAAATAATATCAAACTCTAATTTCATATCTTCCTTGAAGTTATTTATCATATTCATGGAGCTACTTGTAAAAATCAAGTCATCTACATAGATACAAACATATAAAATATTAGAATTTAATTCTTATATGTAAAGAGTTGGCTTATTTTGACTTATTACATATCCTTGATCCAATAGAAAAATATAAATCATTGATTAAAAATGTCTTGGAGCTTTATTTATCACATAAATGTCCTTCTACAACTTATATACCCAATTTTTTTTATCCTTTGCCTCAAAATCTTATGACTACCCCACATATACTTCTTATTTAATCACTCTATTTAGGAATGCAATTTTAACCTTGGTCTTGTAGACCCAATTTGTAAAAATGAAATATTTATTAAAATTATGTTGAAATAAATTCCATGTATCATTCCTCTCAATTTAATCCATCTTTAATTTCATACCATCAACCAATTATTTCTTTTGCCTAGCTTCTGCATAATTTCTAGGTTCACTAGTCACCGATGATAATACAAACATAGTATTTTCATCATAAGCATAATAAAATATTTTACCTTAACAATGTAATATAATTATCAAACTAATATCATAATTATAATCTAACATCTGATTGGTTGGATGAGGATTTAACAAACATTTATTCTTGCTTGGTGGTGTTGTAGATGGATGACTAGTCTTTTGTGAAGAGTCAATATTATTTTGTGTTGAACTAGAAACACGTGTTGGAATTTGAAATAAATAAAAATAAAATTAAGGAACATGAACCCATTAAATTATGAATTATATGTCTACATGATCATAGTCAACATACACCTCATTTAAAAAATAAATTTAATCCCTAGAAATAATTGTTGATTTATTAATAAGATTATAAAACTTGTATGCCTTACTTTAGTCACTATAACCTATGATATTATAATAAAAAATCTTAATATAAATTATATCACATTTAAATTTGATTGTGGTGATTTTCATGCTATCATTTCCTTAAAATTATATGCAATTTTCATTTCTTAATTGCTCTTAGCTTTTGAAGGAAGCATCTAACTTGTTGAAACCAAAACTTGTGACTTATCACCTGATTTGAGCAACCTAAATCAAGAAAAAAAAATTAATTTATTAATATATTCACATAGAACATGTGATAAAATAATATAATACTTGTTTAAACTCACTTTTTTCAACTTTAAATTCCCCCTCTTCTATTTATTGATTGGATTGATTATTAGCTGCTAGTATCTTGCAATCTTTTATCATGTGTCCTAGTTTTTTACAGTAACGACAAATAAATTATTTATTGATTTTAATTATGAAGTTTGATTTAGATTTAATTTTAATTTGAGTTTTATAAAATCCCTTGATTCTAATTTTTATTTGTCTCTTTGGTCTTTGAAAACCTTATCTTAGTTTTCAGTGATTGTTCTACACCATGTTATAAATATCATGCATATAATATCATCTTATCATCACGGAACAAGAGAGAAATCAATAACTCATAAACACTTATAACATTAATGTATTTACACTCTTCAAGAGTAATCACAACATGTAACCATATTTGACTTAAATATCTCAAAATATTTCTTACTATGATATTATTTTATATAATTTCTCTATAAACCCTTATTATATAAATTAAATCATTTACCTTTATTTTATAATCACCAACTTCTTTGGAAGCCAACATTATCAAATTCTCAAAATTAAATTTAAAGGTTTATATTTTTTCTATTATTATTATCTTAATAGAGCCTTGATATAAAGTCTCCAAGGTATTCCATGTCTCATGGGGATTCTTACATCCTAAAATTCTTGGATAAATGCTTGGGTCTATGACAATATAAATATAGAAGAAAACTTGTGCATCTCCATTTTGTTCATCATTTTTTTTTTTTTTTTGATCTTGTGTCAAGGTGTTCTAATCTTAAGGTAGTGTGTACCCATGGATAACATTATCCCAAATTTTTTTCCACACAATAATTTTCTTCAATTGATCTCTCTAATACTCAAAGTTATCACCTTTGAAAATAAGAATATTCATAGAAAGACTATTGGAAACATAATTATTGAGAGAAGGGTGAATCAGTATATTAAAAATTTCTTTCACATGTACTTTAACATTCTTTGAACCATCAAAGCAATACAAATATATAACAATACATAAAGAGTCATTCACATAAGCATAACATAAGAAACACATATATATGAGTGGGAAACCCTCAAGGAGAATAAAACCCAATAATATTTTAAAATTGACTATAGTAAAACATAAATATTTAGTGAAACACCAAATTCACATGGAAAACCAACCCCAACTGGCCAAGCACCCACTTGACTAGGCTTTAACAAACACCCACTTGTAAGGAGGTACCAACCTCCTAGATGAATCAAAACTAACTAAAAGACCTAATTGATTTTATCAAATTAATATCACCTTGTTTATTAACCAATATATTATGACCACCTCTTCAACTCTTCACACTCTTATCCTTCTCAAACTACCTTCTAGGCCTTTTCGTTTAACTAACCCTCTTCTTAACATGATTAGGTCTTCTAACCTTGATTTTAATACACAGTAACCCTAAAAAATATTCATGATATTTTATTTTAAAAATTATTATGGTATATAAGACCTCCTTCATCTCTTTAAATTTCTATATTATATGCTTCAACTCACTCATCCTCTAACTAGACAATTAGGCCTATTAGGCCTTGCTTTTATACTAGTCTCTTGCTCATACACCTCTTGGTAGGAAAAAAACAATTTAAAACTTATATTTTAAATAAAATATGCCTTATTACATTCCAAAAACATTAATCAAACATTATAATAGGTTGGTCATATCATATAGGATTGAAACCCCTTTTGGGCCTTAAGGAGACCTAATTCAATTAAGCCTTCATTATCGCACATTACCCTTTAAACTCCTTGGAACAATTTAAAAATATTAAAATGTAAGGAAAATATCATATTTCACTCAAATATACCCATAATAATCTCATATTATTTTTGTGACACATTTTATCTCCAATCACCACTTGAAACACATCATTAACACTATTCATAATTAGGCCTGTGCATACCCAGAAAATTTGTCTTAAACAACTGAAGTATAAACATAATTTTTTAAAAAAAACATGGAAAAAAATAACATATATAAAATATAAATGACCTCAAGGTCATCACCATGTGATTTATACTTCACAAATTATGGAAAAAGGACTCAAACCCTTCTCTGCAAATAACCCACTCAAAATTACCAACTAAACTCAAAACACAGTCATAGAAACTTGAAATTTTGATACCTAAAAGTAAATACTCAAGGAATTAAAATTAATGAAAAATATATTAAAACATACTCATAACAACCTCCAAAAAAAATATCATAAGATCTAATGGCAATATTAGTCTTGCAGACCAATCTCATAACCTTGTATCTCATTGTCTCATCTGAACTAGACATGTCAACTTATGAGCAACATTTTCATCATATCCACTAACCTAAAAAACTTCTATCCAACATGAACATGTATTAAAAGTATTGAACAATGTATCAATTCATTTGGATTCATCCCTAATCCATGATAACACATCCCTAATTACCTTCTCACTTTTTATTGCGTTTGTTATTGTTTGCACCATTAGGTCTATTAGCGACTGGTCAACTTATATTGCTAGTTTAGAAAACCTAAGGGATATAACATAATCATAAAACACCTTGGACATAAAATAAAATTATCAAGCTTTGTTCTCCATCTATTTATAAATGTTGAATTAGTAAACTCTAATTGTTATAACAAATCACTGAGAAATAAGGCCTTTCCTATAGGATCCACTCACTCACCTAACAAACTAATCACACATGGAGGTTCCTGGGAGAGTAAATAAATATACCAATACATTTTTATCACTTTAGAATAATATATTTCACATCAGGTCATTATTAGGGTTTTAGAGAGGGTTAACACTGTTTCTAGTGTTAACGATTGTTCATAAAGGATTGCCCCTCATTTCCAAAACTAATGCCTAGAGATATTAGCTAGGACCCTTACCTATCTATCCTAAATATATTAGGTTCCCATGTAGAGCTTACATGTGCTAATGAACACTTGAAAGTCTATCTTAGGTTGAGAACTCTTTATTCTGTCTACATGAGAGACCTCAAAACCATTTTTTATGCCTTATCTTGAAAACCATTACCTCAAAGCTTGTGAAAATTATTTAAACAAAATATAATACCTATTTCCATACTCATATGTTCTCAACATCTTGAAATCTAAATCTCATACCTCATTTGGCCACCATCTCTCTCTTTGCTTGCTTAGACCTTGACCCACAAACCACATTAGTCCTTGAAACTGACCTTATAGCTTCTTTCCATGCACCTCCACCTAAATATAAAACTCAAGAAACCTATATAATTCTCAAACACTAATTTACATCATTCATAGGCCATGAAAATACCTTTATGACACCTTATTAGGTCAGGCAGGTCTCAAAACTAATTTAGTTGCAAACTTAGACTTAAGGTCTTACCCATGTAGGCTACTTTGAAACTCTCATGAGTGTTCCAATACCTCATATGGATGATTAAGAAACTTTATACAACCTCTTATGACTCTATATTTCCATCTCACCAAGCTACCATGCTTAGACCTTCTCACTAGGACTTTATAGACCATGACTAGTGCCATGTCTAGGTTTCTCAAGCACTTGAAACTTAACACCTGAACTTGAAACACTTCTTGATGCTTCTACACATTGATCAAATGAATTAAATTATCCTTAATCAATGTCAAACCTCTCAATTATTCTATTAAATAAGAAAATTCTTTAATGATCTCATGAATACCTTTTTTAAGAACCTTTGACATTAATGACAATATCAATGACAAACCTAAACAATAAGAACAATGCTCAACAATCTACTCCTTTGTAATTGATGGAAATAGATACTATAAATTGATCATTCTGATCTCCCCATTTTGGTCTTTCTCTATATTTGAAATCAATGAAAAAGTGATATCTACAACTTCTTGGATCACACTCCTTGCATTGAAAATACTCAACACATAGGACTATGAGTTTATGAGACATAAAACAAACAAGGTCCCCTATCTCCATGTATACCTTATTAGAATAACTCACCTATTATTTGAGCTAATGAACTTGATTATCTCTCCCTAATTACTTTAGCTTCTTCAATGATTACTAGCGGTAAGAATTACACCTAATTCCTATCTTAGGTGTTTAAAAGTTACCTTTTTGGTTAAGATGTCTATGATTTGATCCTGTGTAGAAACATACTCAAGTCTGATACTTTGTTCACTTACCTACTCTCTTAGAAAATGATACCTGATGGGAATGTTTTGGTCCTTGAGTACATGATATGGTTCTTTGAGATGCTTATAGTACTTGTATTGTCATAATAGATAGGGCTAGGACTAGCATACTCCACCTTGTAGTCTTTTAGGGTATATCTCATTTATAAGACTTGAGTGTAACATGAAGTTACTACAATTTACTTAGCCTTAGAAGTGTATAATTATACTGATGGTTATTTCTTGCTTATCCATAAAACTAGGCACCCACTTAAGATAAATATCCTCTACTGGTACTCTTCTTATCATCTATACTTCATGCCCAATCTTCATCTATGTAGGATATCAAATTGAACTCCTTACTTCTTGGATACCACAATTCATATTGCACAGTCCCCTTGAGATATCTAAGTATCCTCTTGACTACTTGTAGATGATTCTCTTTTAGATCTTCTTGAAACCTTCTCACAAGACCTACTACTTGTATGATGTCAGGTGTAGAGGTTGTGGTGTATAAAAAAATTTCAATCATTGACCTATATGACATCTGATTGACCTTTGAGAACTCATCTTTCTTGCTCAACTTACACCTTGTGATCATGGGTGTACTAACTAATTTGTAATCTTCCATCTTAAACTTATTCAACATCTCTTTTATGTACTCGTCTTATGAGAAGAATATATATTTTTAGATTAATTGATTTACAACCCAAAAAAGAATGATAGTTCTCATAGCATGGACATATTAAACTCTTTCTTCATCACCTCTACAAAATCCTTGGTCATGTTATCATTTTTTACACCAAAGATGATGTCAATCCACATAGACAACTACTATCAACTAATGGTTATATTCTACCTTGATGTATATATCACTATCTACAACTCCTCTTTTGAATCCTTGATCTAATAGATACCTATCCAACCTATCATACCAAGCTCTAGGATCTTGATTTAAACCATAGAGAGAATTTTTAATATGTAAACATATTCTTTATTATTTGATAGTGAGAACCCCTTAGGTTTCTCAGTGTACACTTCCTCTTCCAAATTTTGATTCAAAAAGGTAGATTTGACATCTATCTAGTATATGTTGAATCCTTTGAATCTTGCATATGCTAAAAATAATATGATAGCTTAAAATATTTATACTAGTGTAAAGGTATCCTCAAAGTCTACCCCTTAAACTTGTACATATCCCTTGCATACCAATCTAGCCTTGTTCCTAGTGACTACTCCATCTTCTTTCGACTTATTTCTAAACACCCATTTTGTGCTAATGACATTCTTATCTTTAGGCCTAAGAACTAGTTCCCAAGTATCATTCTTCTCTATTTGGTCTAACTCTTCATTCATAACACCTATCCAAAATTTGTCTTTGCTTAATTCTATAATACTCTTAGGGTTAACCTTGGATAACAGAGTAATATTCTCTTGATTTAGATTACTTACCAATCTTCTCTTTGTTTGCATAACTACATTCTTATTTCCAATGATTTGAGATTCAGGGTGATCTCTTTGAATCTATCTTGAGGGTAATTTTGAATCCTATCTCTCTTCAAATTCTTCTTCTTCCTCATCAACCTCTATAGTCTTCTCTTCATTATTGAAGTCTAGATTATCTAAAGTGTCCTTTGTTTGTGAGTGTGATTTACTTGTCTCATCAATCTTCACATTAGTGCTTTACACTATATTTTGTAGCCTCTTGTTATAACACCTATAGGATAAGTTAATTTATTAGTATCTTAAGAATATACCTTTATCAGATCTGGTATCAAATTTTCCCAAGTCTTCATCATCTCTTTTCATGAAACATTTTCTCCCAAACACTCTAAAGTATTCAACAATCGTAGGTCTGCCCTTTCATAGTTCATAAGGAGTCTTTTTTCCATTAGTCCTTATCTATCCTCTATTCAAAATGTAGATTGTATTGCTTACTTCCTCTCTCTAATATCCATCAGATAGTATAGACTCATTTAGCATAGTTCTATCCATCTCTTGAAATGTGCAATTCCTCCTTTCCACTACCCCATTCTGCTAAGGTGTCTTAGCTATTGAGAATTGTCTCTTTATTCCATGAACCTCACAAAAGTCATCAAAATCATTGGAAAAAAAACTCTCCTCCTCTATTAGATCTTAGGCACTTGATATTACCATTATTCTCATTCTCAACAAAAGCCTTGAATTCCTTGAACTTGTCAAGAGATTCTGAATTTTATTTCAAGAATGCAACCCAAGTCATTCTTATGTAATCATCTATGAGTAATATGAAGTAGTTATCTCATTGAATGACTTTAATTATTATAGGCACATAGAGATAAGTGTATATTAACTCCAAGGGTATTGTAGTAGAGTAATCCTTACACTTGAACCTTATTCTAGTCTACTTACCATGTTGACATGCCTTACAAAGTATGTTTGTAGGTTTGGTGATCTTAGGCATGTTATTCACAGACTTATTAGTGATAATATTGACTAGATTATCAAAGTTTAGGTGATATAACCTTCTATACCATAACCAAATTATATATATATATTCTCATGAAACATCTCTCATTCTTGATCTCATTCAAGACATATAGATAGTTCTCAGTCCTCTTAACATTGGAAATTAGCATTCCTAATTTGGCTCTCCTTATCTTACACCCTTTGTCATGAAAGGTTAGTGTGTGACCTTAATTACACATTTGACTTACACTAAGAAGGTTATGTTTCGAAACTTCCACATATAACACATTTTGTGTCTTGGTATTCCCATTGTCCAAACTTGAGACATTCTTGCCAACTATATTGATAGTTGTGTTGTCTCCAAACCTCACTATTCCTATAGAATTATTATTCAATGAGATAAATTTTTTTATGTCTCTTATCATGTGGCTTAAGAAACCACTATATATATACCATTTTATACCTTCATATTGAATGTGAAAGGCAGTCTAAGTTAGCATAGAATCCTCTTTGGTCTTTTATTCCTCCTTGGAAAATACTTCATCTTGAATCTTGAGCTCAATATGATCCATCCTAACTTACTTTAGATTCCATACCAATGTTTGATTCTTCTCATGAATTTTAGGAGCTTCATATGTATTTTTTAATCTTGAGGGCCTTTTAACTCTATTAGAGTAAAATATTGCAATGTGTCTTATATTGTGATAGATGTAGTAAATAACATTTTTGTACTTACCTCTTTACTAATTACTCCTTTTCCCATGGTCCCATGATGAGTTGTCCTTTATTGCATTGGGATACCTGATTGATATTTTCATGTTAGTACTATTAACTTGTTCTAACTTCTCATGCTCTCTCTAAAACTTTCTCATTTTGTCTATGAGCTTCTCATGCTCAATATTCAAGGAATCTAGCTTTATCTTCAACTAGTCATACTCAGTTTCCTTTGACTTAAACCTTGTGTTGACACCTTATAAATAAATATTGAGATCATTTATAGTCTTATTTTTATGCTTCAAATCATCAATGGATATTATGAGCTCATATTCAAGGTCTAATTCATCTTCTCCTTCTTCACTATCATAGTAGACTTCATCATACATGTTATCTTCTTCCTGTTGATCATAAGACATCTTGTTTTTCTTAGGATCACCTTCAAGATGTGAGACTTATATTAAAAGGACCAAGATATAATACCAATTTTTGGAAACACAATGAATAAGGAGGGGGGATTAATAAATCTCTTAAAACTTTCTTTCACATGTACTTTAACATTCCTTGAACCATCAAACTAATACAGAGATATAACAATGCATAAAGAGTCATTCACATGAGCATAACAAAATAAACACATATATGAGTAAGAAATCCTTAAGGGGAATAAAAACCACTAATATTTGAAAATATAATACAATTTTATAAGATAAACATCAAGATTTAGTGAAGTACCAAATTCACATGGAGAACCAACCATAACTAGCCAAACAGCCACTTGATTAGGCTTTAACAAGCGCCCACTTACAAGGAGGTACCAACCCCCTAGATGAATTAGAAACAAATAATCCACATAATTGATTTGATCAAATTTAGATCACCTTATTTCTCAACTAATTTATTATGACCACTTCTTTAGCTCTTCACACTCTTATCCTTATCAAACTGCCTTCTAGGCCTCTTTGCTCAACTAACCCTCTTCTTGACTTGATTAGGTCATATGACCTTGATTTTCATACAAAATAATCCTATCAGATCTTCATGATAGTTTCTATACAACCTTATGATTGTCTCAAAAACCTCCTTTATCTCTTTAAAGTTATATATCATTCACTTCAACTCACTCATCCTCTAACTAAATAATTAGGCCTATTAGGCCTTGTTTTTATACTAGGCTCTTGTTCATACACCTATTGGTTATAAAAAATGACTTATTATATTCTAAAAACATTAATAAAACATTATAATATGTTGGTCATAACATATAGGATTGAAACCCCTTTTAGGCCTTAAGGAGACCTAATTCAATTAGGCCTTCATTAGCACACACTACCCTTTGAACTCCTTGAAACACTTTAAAAATATTAAAATGGAAATAAAATATAATATGTTACTAAAATATACTCTTAATATTCTCATATTATTTCCATGACACCTTTTAGCTCCAATCACCACTTGAAGCATGTCATCAACATTGTTCACAATTAGGCCTGTGCATAGCCAAAAAATCTATCTTAAATAACTGAAGCATAAACATAATTTTGAAAAAAAAACATGGAAAAAAATAACATATAGATAATCTACATGAAATTAGTTTCATCACAATGTTATTTATACTTCACAACTTTGGGGAAAAGGACTCAAACCCTGCTTTGTAAATAACCCTCTTAAAATTGCCAATTAGCCTCAAAACATAGTCATGGAAACTTGGAATTTTGATACTTGAAGGTAAAAAATCAAGGACTTAAAATTAATTAAAAATATACTAAAACATACTTATAACATCATCCAATAAAAATATCATAATCTCCAATGGAAATATTGGTCCCTCAGACCAATCTCACAACCTTGTATCTCAATATCTCATTTGAACTAGACAGGGCAACTTATGAGCAACATTTTCATCATATCCACTGACCTAAAAAACTTATATCTAACATTAAAATGTATTAAAAGTATTTAAAAATTTTTGCATTCACTTTTATTCAACCCTAATCCATTATAACACATCTCTAATCACCTTCTCACTTTTGCTTGGGTTTTTCACTATTTGCACCATTAGGCTTGTTAGTGACTGGTCAACTTATATGACTATTTTAGAAAAATTAAGGGATATAACATACCAATAAACCACCATATACATAAAATAAAATTCTCATTTTTTTCTCCATCCATTTATCAACTTTGACTTGGTCAACTCTGACTGCTACAATAAATCTTTAAGAAATATGGCCTTTCTTATAGGATCCACTCACTCACCTGACAAACTAATCACACCTAAATGTGCATAAGAGATTTTATTACAAAATAAAATATATATACCAATCCATTTTTGGCACTTTAGAATAATATATTTCACATCTATTCATTATTAGGGTTTTAGAGACGGTTAACACTATTTCTGGTATTAATGATTATTCATAAAGGATTTTCCCCACATTTAAAAAACTAATGCCTAGATATATTATCTAGGAATATTCCCCAAATATCATAAATAAATAAATTTACCATGTAGAGAATACACATGACATTGAACACCTAAAAGTCCTTCTCAGGTTGAGAACTCTTCATTATGTGCACATGAGAGGCCTCAAAACCTTTTTTCATGCCTTATCTTACAAAACATGACCTAAAACCTTGTGAAAATGATTTTAAAAAAATATAATACCTATTTAAATTCTAATATAGGTTCAAACATCTTGAAATCTGAATCTCATACCTCATTTGGCCACCATCTCTTTCTTTGCTTGCTTAGACCTTGACCTACAAACCACATTAGTCCTTGAAACTGACCTTATAGATTATTTACATGAAATATCTACTTAACTATAAAACTAAATAAACATATTTCACTCTCAAACACTTATTTATATCCTTCTTAGGCCTTGAAAACACCTTATGACACCTCATTAGGTCAGACAGGGTCTAAAACTAGTCTAGTTACAGACTTAGACTTAAGGTATTACCCCAATAAGCTCAATTTGAAACACTCATAAGTGATTAAATGAATAATAATAATGATAAATTAAACTTATACATAATATTATTACTCTATGCATCCATCTTACCCAACCACCATGCTCAAACCTTCTTACTAGGACTTTACAGATCATGATTAGTGCCATGTCCAAGTTTTTCAAGCACTTGAAACTTAAAAAATAAAATTGAAACACGTATTGATGATTATAAAATTTATGAAATTAATTAAATGATCCTCAAATAATTCCAAACCTCTCAATAATTCTATCTAAAAATAACATTCTTCAATGACCTCATGAACACCTTTCTTAAGAACCTTTGACATCAATGATAACATCAACGCCAAACTTAAGCAACATGAATAATACTCAACAATAAAAATTCATTGAAGACATTGTATCTTTTGAAAATGGTCTGAAAAACCTTTTAAACCTTGACTTAATGTGGATTTGATACCAAATTAAGTTTTTAAATGATTTGATGGAGTGAACATTATCTTTGTTTCTCTCTAAAATTGAAGCTATGTATCAACAAAATTATCACATAATTATTATATAATTATAATAAAATAAAAGATAAAATATAAAAAAATATTATTAATTTTAATTTATTACCACACTTCTATTTTGTGTAACTTTATTAAATAAATAAGGCTTAAACCAAGCCTTTTACAAGATAACTTGCATGAGAAGTTATTTCAAAAAAAGTAAAAAGTAATAACTAAATAAAGAAATTTAAATTAAAATTAATTAATATATAATTATACTTCTAAAATTATACTCTAAGACAACTTATAAAATACTAATGATAAACTCAAGCCACAACTAAGAGTTCCATTAACACTAACTGATAACTTTTTGGTCATCATGCAAGAAGCCACTATCAGTTAACTACTATAAGTTATATTTAAACAAAAGTGGCATCCCAAATTAACTAAAAAATAGTAATTTAATTAAATACACTTTAATTTTACTTAATTAACCCTAAAATTTCCCCCCAACACTTGGGAACTCATTTGAGTACTCATAAAATGAACTAGAGTTAACTGGCAGTTCCATCTATTTTTTAAGAAATCACTGAAAATTGTCCAAAAGAAACAAACAACTATTTAAGGTCATAAATAAAATAAATAACCTTCCAAAACACCTAAACAAATAAAATATATTAAGTTTATAAATATAATTTAAGTGACTATAATGACATCATACTCAATATGGTATTGATCTCAGTAGAAAAAGGGCATAAAGAATGTATGATCACTTGAGCATATCTTTGTTTGCTTTGTATTTTTGATCCTAAACCCTAATGATGTGTACAAATATATAAATCAACATCCTGTACCTTAAAATCTTGGCATGCTTGTGAGGTATAAAAACCATAAAAATAGAGGAAAGTGTAATGTGTTGAGCTAACCCCAATAACCTCCATTCAATGATTGACTGCGACCTACATATCTGATAATTTGAGGAGGGAAATCAGGCCACATGTAGTTATCCCACCTAGTGTGATAATGTAATTGATCTCCTTTAGTATATGTATGAAGATAATGATTCAAATTTGATACTTGAAAATGTTTTCTTTGAATTAGCTTTAGAGTGCTTCAAACTTAGCTTGTGACTCCTCCTAGTTATAGGTTTGAAATTTGGGAATAATAGAGAAGATTTTATTAATAAAAAATAACATATAGATGTTTCCTAGATAAGTCCCAAGTCCATTTTGAGTGAAACCTTGATTTGTTTATACATGAGTCCAATTGGGTAATTTCTCATATCATTGACACACTAGGAAAATGGGTCTACCCTAAGGAGAGGTTTGATTTCAAAAGTTAACCATTTATAAGAGAGGGTTGGTACTTACCAAATTAAGTTAATATTGACTCATGAAACTGAATTATGTATAATCATACTAAATTGGGTATCTAACTATGTATGTGTAATATATTTTACATATTTAAAATAGATAATGAGCTTTTTTTAGGTGTGCAACAAAATAATAGAAGGGTTGACTCATAAGATAACATGCAAGTGTAAGAGAATGGCATATTAGGACCTTATTTGTGATCTTAAGTCATGTGTGGTAAATGTGTGTCTGACTTATCATTATCAAGTACCAAAGATAAACATTTGGTATCTATAGCTACAAATGATTTATAAACTTGAACTAGATGAGTCTTATGGGTGCACATGGATACAATTAGACAAGCTTAGGATATATGCCTACCCATGACCCCACTATGTTCACTTAATTAGATAAGTGGTTGAATTGTGATACATGTCCCTTATGAATACTAATAAGAGAGATGATAATGACCTTAAAGGACATATGGGAGATACTAAGGATACCAATTATAGGTTAGAATGTTTATACATGGAGAACTAAAGAAGAGACAAAGAAGTTATCTCATGGATACTAAATAAGAGGTGTTGTTGGGACCATTGAGATTAGATTGGGGGCCTACTAAGTGACATTATATAAGGGGATGCACCATGTCTATGCAAGTGCATGGTTATAATAATGCTAATCCCCTTCATGGCATTCAACAAAGGAGGGGTATCATGCACCGACAACCTCTTACATGTGATAAAGGATATAAAAGAGAGGAGTAAAATGTACTCCTTATGGTTTTACATGATCATCCATATATATAAGATTTATACAAGTTCATATATGAGTCACATGATGGAGGAATAATAATATGGAAACTTATACTTTTTTAGGTAGATGAACACCTAATAATGACTAGGTATTTAGCTTACCCACTACCTCAGAGGATAAAAGGATACCATAAGCAAGTATATGGGTTATGTTGGGGCCTAAGAGAAAATGAGAACACAATGACATATACTTGTTTAACCATAAATTTGAATGGGTACAAGGTTACAATAGGGTTAATAATATATAAATGAATAAGAAAAAAGGGTGATAAATAGATATATAGTAGGCAAATTAATTTTCAAACTCAAATAAATAATATTCTAAATTATAATATTGAGATATGTCAAAAATATAAAGTACATCTATTGATTTATATTGAAATAAATTTAAAATAAGAGTACTTAGAGAGTTTACTATTCATGTGTAGATCTGGGATGAAATAGGTTGGAAGTGGATAGGATTAAGATTCTAGAATAGTCAAAATATTCTATAATTTTGCATTCTATGGCCTTACACGCTTGTGTCAGATCTAGATGATTACATCATAACTGATGTCTAAGTTAGACATAGGTGTCCAATAAAAAATAGTGAATTGATCTAGATGTAACAAATTGAAGCCTTATAGGTTTTATATCATATTTATTTTTGTGTCTTTATATTATGCACATAGGTTGTCACTCTTCATCAAATGATCAAACTCTAGTTTCCTCACCCTTGGAATGACTGTGATAAAAATGGGTTAGTGGGCACATAGTGACGAGCTACCTTAAGGACCCCTATATCAATGGGAACTACCTACATAGATAATACTCTAAAGATAGCATCATATTTATGTAGTTCTCCTTTACGTGCTGTCTTATATGTGCATAAGGATATAATGTGTGATAAGTACATAGAGTGACCTAGCTTGGAACTTAAAAAATATGGCTCACATGATGATCCTTTAGTAATTTATACCTATGGGGATAATACCCCTATGTTGGATATGGAAATAGGGATGAATAGGGTAGGTTTTCTCACTTGAATACTTGATTGAGTGCTCTAGGTAAGTTTCCTTATGAGTTTTTGATATTTTCTAGGTCTTTCAAGGTGAGGAATGAATGAGGATTGATTTTGTATATATACCAATCCATTTTGAAAATATATTACACTAAATCACTTAGGCTGATCATAAGGATACTTTTCATTTACAAATTGGATGAATTTTGAGCACTAGACACTTAGTTTGAAATGGGACACTTGCATTGACATAAGCGTATGTTTGGGACACAAGTGTTTGGAAAGCTAGAAGATAAGTATAGGTCCAAAAATGGAAAAGAAGGATAATGATCATTTTTATAGAATTTTTCATAGTATAGAATGCCTAGTCATCAAAATAACAATGATCAAACTAAGAGATAGGCAATTTGGCACAAAAAGATAGTGAATGCGACATTTTTAGTAGTGAGAAGGTTTTATAAGTGAAGGGTACAAACATGGTAAGAATTTTACAAGTATAAATGAATAAGGTGATAAATAATTTATATTTAGTTTCTAAATTTCCCCCATTTAATCTAGCAATTAAATCTATAGTTTAAAGGAAAAGAAATTTGTACATGAGTGTGTATAACACACCTTGCCTTTGTGTGAGTCTAACTTGAGTGCTTTACTGGTGACTAAAATACAAAAAATATCATGTTATCGTATATAATTAGAATATATAATCTAAAATTGAAATCATTTGAAATGCTTCAAATAAAGAGAACAAGATTAGGAGTACACCTGTGTATCGATGCAACCATATTTCCTTTTGGCAATTTGATTGGAAGAGAAGCTTCACTATGAAGTCTTGGAGCTGATATAAGGACAATTTAGAAAATTAAAAGTGCATAAATATATGTATCCATTAAAGGACAATATTCCCCCAACCTTGGAAAAAAGGTGAGTTCCCACACGACCATTGAGCTCATCTTAATTGTGCAACCCAATCATATTTATAACTTGGTGAGTATGAGTGATCCAATCAAATCACACTATTTTTATAGTGAGGGTAGATGATTTAATCACTCCATCCTATTAAGATGATGAATTTAGATAATTTAATCAAGTCTAACTTTTAAAACTTGTAAGATTGAGTGATTTAATCACCTCAACCTTGTGAAAAGGTGAACCAACTACTGTAATAGATTGGATTAATAAAGTTTATAAAAGTTCATCATAGGTATGATAATAGTTCATTATAGTATTTTAAATTTAAATTTTATTTTATTTTTTAATTTAAGTGCATTTTTTCATGGCATATGCACCTCATATATGTGTCAAGTTGAAACTTGGGTATAACAATGGTACCATGCATAGAATATTACCATAAATGTGTATCTAAATCATATAAATATAAAATTTGGCAATGATATTTTTTCAAGTGTGGAGGACATGTTACCATAACATGAAATCACTAAATATAGAGAATATGAGAACTGGTATAAGTGTGAAGAACATGTTTCCATAACATGCACACACTGTGATCTAGAGATGTTGAGAACTGAATAAGTGTGGAGGTCATACCTTTTTGGCATGCCCCCATTGAAATATAAAACTATGAACATTTAGAATTCATGCCTGTATGACATGCCCCCACTGATATGCCCCACCTTTTTGAGGTGAGGGGAAGTAGAAACTAGTAGTTACCTTAGCTCAAAAGGATAAGATAATTATAAAATATGTGTATGCATCATGTATCATATAAGAGTAATATGTCTAGGAAGATATAGTAATGAGGTACATAATATGTGATAAAATCAAGTCTTTAGGTGCATGATTTAAATCATGACAATGTATAGAGAGTAACAATACAATCTAAACAAATAATCAAGCACACACACAAGATTATTCAAAAGTAACATAAAAAATAATAATATAATGAGATTGCATATAAGGGAAATGTTAAAATGCCACAACATTGAAGGGACATGACTTAGTAGAATGCCTACAAAGCATATAAATACATGTTAAAATGTCCACATACAACAAACTATGAGATATGCAAATGTTAAAATAGGTAAACATAGGCACGAGGGCCACAATCAATGGAACATATTCAAATGCTCGAATAAACAATACAATGTGAGACAATAAAAAGCAAGGAACACACTCTAGGAAGTGTAAAAAGGAAAGCATAGAATCATAAAAAACCAACATAATCATATCATATTAAAAAGTAATATTGTAAAAGAAAAGACTATCCTATGATCTCATCTAAGGGATGCTCATAGATATATCCCCACATGAAACTTGGTGCAATAAACTAGTGGTACTACCAAGAAGCATATATAGGTGTAATATTTGGCACTATAGGATCTATGGTGCTTTTCATATGTATCATATGATTATGTGGTCATGAAAAAATAATATAAGGAATAGGGGTTCATAAAATCCATCATTGAGTGCTCTATGGTTTCTTTGGAATAACATAAAAAATAACATGTTTGGTTGATCTAACTGCCTAAATATGATGTAAAATAGTAGATGAGGATTTCATGGAATCCACTTATCCTTTTTGTAATGGTATCTCAAGTACCAACTACCTATGAAATGGGATTACCTATTGCTTACCCTTTTGTGGAGGATTAACCTTAATAGGTTTGATAATTAACTATCTAGGTATAGAATTATTTTATTCAAGTAGATGTTCATAAAGAATTCTAGAAACTTTAATTACCCTATTGGCATGAATGCATTTAACACACCCATGCACTATATAAGGTATTGCACATAGTGTATGTATCCAATCTCATACTAATAACATATCAAATATTCCCATGTATGGTATAACAAAGAACGTAGTAACCACATGTGTTCAACCAACCTGTAAAGGTAAATTAATTTCACCAAGGACCCACTGTGAGGTTCCATCAAATGCTCTAATCACTTTGATCAAAGGGTGTAAATCATAATGTGTATATCCCAAATGTGTAATTAATGTCATGGTTCAAACATTTTTGGTAGCACCATTATCAATCATAACACTGTGTATAGGTTGGTGGTCAAGGTATGCTCAAATGAATAATGAATGAAAATCTGAGTCATCATCCACAATCTCATTATCATCAAAAGTAGTGAAAGTATTTGAATCATGGGAGGTGTATGCCCTATACAAGTACCAATAATCCCATTTAATGGGTGCCCATAATTTAATAGAGGAGGATTTTCATTATATACCATTTGTACTTTTGGTTCCTTCTTAGAATGGTCTTGCAAAGGGTTAAATATTTTATAATTTTGGTGATCACCAAGTTGTGACCTTGATTCATTTGGAGGATCATCAAATGTAAATTTTTGGTAATCAATAAGGTCTTGGATCTTATGCTTCAAGGTAAAATATCTATTCTTAAAATGCCTAAGGCCTTGATGATAGTCGCAACAAGCATTTGCATTATATCCTTTAGGTAGAGATCGACTCATATCAAACTATATAAGATGAGGGAGAGATATGATGTGACACTTCAAAAGCTTCAGAAGTAATGAAGTTAGAGGCTCAAGTAAGCATGGAAACTATTTCCTTGGTGCATTAGATAAGATAAGCTAATTAAGTTTTTGTGACACTAAATTAACCATAGTAGTTGTTTCTTTTTTAGGTTCTGTAGGTTTTAACTTATGACTTGGTTTGATAGTAAACTTGGGATTATATGTAGTTGATGTGTTTGTTACATACTTTAGTTTTTTGAGTGAGCTAAGTTTCATTTAATGATCATAAATAATATGGCATAAGTCATTAAAAGACTTGAATTTTTTGAAAACAATGGACTCATGTAATGGGGCAAGTAAATTTTTCTTGAAGATGTCCTGAAGCTCTTTATCCATCATTCAATTTTTCATTTTAGCCAACATTGTCTTGTACCTTAAGATTTATTCATTGATAGGTTCATTGGTTCTTGGTTTGAGTTTTGAAAATTGGGCATATGAAACATTTTCAATAATGTCAATAGAGAAGTGTGCCAAAAATTAAGCCACATGAGTTTTGAATGCTTTTACTAATTGGATTGGTAAATCATAGAACCAACTTAGAGCATAGTATTTAAGGCTATTTGGAAAACTCTGAGTCAAAAGTTTATCATTGGAAGCATAATCAAGGCATGCCACATAGGAGATCTAAGATGTTATTTAGGATCACCCTTTACATCATAAAATGTGAAATTAGGTGCAAAAAAACTATTTGGAAAAGGGTGAAAAGATATTTTAGGTGTAGGAGGGTTATGAAAAACCTCTTGTAATTTAATAAAATAAGGTGTTTGCATAGAATTTTGTTCAATATTTATAACCTTAGATTGCAAAAGTTTTATATTTTGGACAAGATCTTGTACATTTTGATCACTAAGGTTTGAAGTTTGAGAAGTCACCAAAGGAGGTACACCCATTTCTTGAGTTGATAGAGACATTGAAACTGGTAATTGGGTTGAATTACTAATGTTTCCCATGTAATATGCAACAATAATAGGATTATTTTAGGGAATAATGTTGTAAACACATATCTCGTGCCCCCATTAAAAGTATGAAGTAGTGATGTGCTCAAGGGGAGGGCTATTGGTATAGAATCAATTGTAGTACTACCTAAGGATTCACCATCACTAGGTGATGAAACCTTAGCCTTAACATGTTTACTAATTTCATCTCTTGTAATTTACAAAAATGCAACCATTAGGCCATTATTATTATTCAGATGAGTAACTCATGCTTATTTATCTTCCTTTTGAAAACAATTTTTTTGATTAACATTTTTGATTACTTATAAATGAAAAACTTTGAATTTGAAATAAATTAAAGTATTTAGAAAATTAAATAGAAAACCCTAGGTCAATGCTATGGTTTGCATAAAGAGGCAAGTTCACAAAATGTTTATCCCTAAATTTGAATGGGTACAAGGGTATAATAGGGTTAAGAATATAGAAATGAATAAGCATAAGGGTGATAAATAGATCTATAATAGGACAATTAATTTTCAAACTTAGATAAATAATATTATAAATTTATAATTCTAATATATGTCAAAAATAGAAAGTAAAACTATTAATTAATATTGAAATAAATTTAAAATGAGAGTACTTAGTTGGTTCATTGTGAATGTGCAAATATCAGATGAAATAAGTTAGAATTAGACTAGATTAGGATTATGGAACAATCATCAGATTCTATAATATTGCACTATGTGGCCTTAGATGTTTGCATTAGATTTAGATAGTCACATCAACACTGGTGTCTAAGTTGGACATATGTGTCTAGTATAGAATAACGAATAGGTCTAAATGCAACCAAATAGAACATTCTAGGTTTTTTATCACCTTTATTTTGATGTCTTTGTATTACATTCATAAGCTATCAATCTTCATCAAATGATCAAAGCCTAACTTCCTCACCCTTGGAGTGACTATGGGAAAAATGGGTTAGTGGGCACATGATGTCAAGTTGCACCAAGGACCCCTCTATCAATAGGCACTACCTACATAGCCAATACTTCAAATAGGGCCTCAAATTTATGTAATTATCCTCTACATGTTGGCCTATATGTGCATAAGGGTTCAATGTGTGATAAACAAGTACATAGAGTGACCTAGATTGTAACTTGGAAAATATGTCTCATGAGATGCTCTTTCAGTACTTCAGACTCATGGGGAAAATGATTTTATGCCTAATATGGAAATAGGGATGAATAGGGCATATTTTCTCATATAAATGCTTGATTTATTAATTTTGAGATGTATCCTTGTGAGTTCTTGGTATTTGTTAGGTCTTGTTAGGTGAGGAATGAATGAGGGTTAATCTTATATATATACCAATCCATTTTGAAAATATTTCACAATGAATCACTTATGATGATCATAAGGATACATTTAATTTACAAATTGGATGAATTTTGGACAATAGACACTTAGTTTGAAATGGGACACTTACATTAATGCAAGTGTTTGGTTGGGATGCAAGTATTTAGGAAGCTAAAAAAAGGTATAGGTTCAAAATTGGTAGAGAAGGATAATGATTTGGTTAATATAGTTTTTCATAGTATAAAAGGCTTGGCCATCAGAATAATAGTGGTTGGACTAAGAGATAAATAGTTTAGCACAAAGAGATACTAAATGCAAGCCTTTTGGCAGAAGGAAGGTCTTAGAATTTAAGAATATAACCATGGTATATATTTTCCAAGTATAAAATATAGAGGTGCTATATAATTTAGATTTAGTGTCTACAATACTAGAAGAGGGCCATAGATTCCCTCAAAGAGAGAGACATCACCTCACATCCATATAAAGGCCACCTAAGCTATGTTGATAATGCCAACTATATATGGCATATCAAACAAAGTAAATGGTACTAGTGTTGATTTGAAAACAAAATTAAAATGTTCTAATATGAGATGATACTCACACAATATGAACTATCACAAGATGTGCCCCTATAGACACCTAATTATGGTATAAGACTAGTTATTTTTTACAATATTAGTGTGCTTGTGCTTATGGATAATTGGTTCATATTAGGTTTTTTTTTTGAATTTAACCTTGTGCTACGGGACCCATTTTCATTATTTTATATGTGTTTTATTCATATATTAATTATTTTACATTCTAGGTCCATGATACTACCACCATTCAAGCCATAATTTTTGACATTTATCCCAATACAACCCCAAAATATTGAAAACATTATTTTATAGTTTCCTAGTATTTTTTTAAAAGTGCATCATTCCTATTATTTAATTTTTTTGGGTTTCTCCTAAATTATTTGGTTCTTTATACCCCATTTGTCAAATTTATTTTCTCTTGTGTGCTAAAAAGGTTCTAATTTGAATTTAAAAAGTTTATAAGTACATGAGTGCATTGATGCATTTTAGATACAAATTTGAATTGTCTGAGCGATATATTGAAGTGCAAAAGTAAATGATTAAATTATTAAAAAAACACTTTCGTACCAAAAGGAAAAATCAAAGATTAATGAAAGAACAGATAACATTTACTAATTATTTCCATATCATCAGTAAGGATAAGGGTTGGGAATTTCATATTGTGTTTGAATGCCTATTAAGATTCATCTATACTTATATGTTTTCTTCAAATCCTAATTCCCAAAGGAGATTCAACTACAATAGGATCTCAAATTTCCCCTTTTTTATGGTTTTATAGGGGAATTAATGGAGAATCAGGGTTTCAAAGAAAGGAGAGTATTTTTTGGATATGCATAGTGAATTATGATAGAACAAGCAAGGTGATCAGATCCCAAGAGTAAAGAATCATTAAATTTGTTTCATAAAATAT
This sequence comes from Torreya grandis, assembly GCA_037957365.1. Classification (NCBI taxonomy): domain Eukaryota; kingdom Viridiplantae; phylum Streptophyta; class Pinopsida; order Cupressales; family Taxaceae; genus Torreya; species Torreya grandis. The sequence goes on from JARHVA010001608.1 coordinate 1,846,405, forward strand.
TAAATTTAACCAAGAACATATAAAATTTGACCAATAGTGTACACAATGATTGTGAGCACAATGTCCATTCATTGTCAAATTTTGGAAGTTATCAAAATGTAAAACAATGTATGGGTTTTATTTGTCTTAGTTTATAGACATGTTTTTAGTTGATTTCAGCCTCTGATGATACACATGTTTGATACAATTTGTTTTTTTATAAAAACCCGCTCTTCATTATTTTAAAATATTTTAATAGTTTCCTTTTCTATAAGTAGGTCCTTTTTACTATTATATTTTTGTTTTGTGTTTAGATTTGAATTGTACACATGTATTAGAGTTAATGAAGTGTATAGTAGATAAACCACTTTACCATATTATATTTTGGTGAAATTTCACCCTATTACACTCTTTAGGGTTAGATTGTGCCTACATTGCATTTGGATCTAATTTATTTATATGGTTTCTTACACCATTACCTTATTATGCCATCCTATTAGGTTATTAAAAGACATTTTGACCACTTTCATTCATTTTACACATAGATGACCCATTCCTATAAGCAAACCCATTCCCTGATAGTGTTTGGTTCTAGTGCTCTTGTCCTCCCACCAAATAATGGCTAATTTCTCACTTTAAAATTAATGTGATAGGCTGTATCACAAGTTTAGAAAGCTTCATCCAATTTTTTTTAAAAATTATCACTATAAAGCCACATTTCAAACCATTTTGCACATAAGAGTCTTCCATATTAAAAAACACCATAATTCTAATTGTACATTGAGAGAAAATTCCCTATTTATGCCAATTTTGAATACATATAGCCCTAATAGCCCTGATCTAAGATTTAAGTCACTTTTAAGGTCACACTTGAAGCACTTAATCACATAAAGATTACACCAACATTTACTTAATCACATAAGGATTGAAACAACATTTTGCATTTTGAACTAATATTTCACACACACCACCATAACATGGGAGAACTACATGGAGTGTGATCCCTCTTTGAATTATTGATATATAAGCAATGCTCAACATAAGGGGTGTTGATTCCAAGCACAAATTTAACTTATAATACCATTTTACCCTATGTTTGCATTCTCCTCTTGGTTCATTGAGATAGCATTACAAGTGAAGGAAAAGACACATAATGGTTTTCATGATAGATCGAAGGCTCCCACATAGTCAAAAGAACACACAAGTGAAGGTGAGCTTGTCAAAAAAATATCAAAAATCCATCATCTATAGGACACCAACACTCCTTAATGGAAATAATACCCTACACCCTTACCCAAATATAATGTTTTTATTTGGAGATCCTATAAAACACTATTTCATATTTATAGTCATATAACATAGCTCCCCAACCAATTTCAATCTTAAACATAATCCCACATTCCAATTTTATAGCTAAGTTGTGTTTCCCTAGTAATTTACCATTTTAACATATTTATAAATTTAACAAGTTCCATATTAGTTTGTCATTTATTGCATCTTTGTAGTATTATAATTTTATGCAATGATTTATCTTATCTAAGAAATTAATTCACTTATTTACAAAAAAAAATGATAAAACTTATATCATGTTGGCTTCATTATCCATAGTTTCCCCTTACTTATTCCTTCATAGGGTTTTGTTTAGTGTCATATCTTGTTTATCCTAGTTATTCATTTTGTTGTAAATATTGTATATTATTATACCCATTAGTATTTCTTATAGATAGATGTGATTCACTTATTACATGCTCTATTATGGTGTTATCTACATTCAATATTCCTATTTTGTGTGATTCATTGAGTATCATGGAGTTTTATTAGGAAATGTTTATCAATGTTCAAATGTTTCTTTCTAATGGTACACCATATATTACTAGTATATGGTTTGAAACATGACATGGTTGTGTATGGTGATTGTTTTACCCTTATTTGGATTTAGAAACCATAATAAGATAGAAACTAGTACATGAAATAAGATTTTATAAATATAACATTCAAGAATGAATCTAAATGTAAAATATTGAATCTAATTACAATGATTTGACAAGTGGCATATGGTAAATATAACAAATACAAAAAATGGATAAGTAATTAGCTTTTTTGATTGAAGATTTGACTGTGACCAAATTCTCACAAAGAAAAATATATTGAAATAGGTTTGTGATTCATCTAGATCCAAAACTATGTTTTTGTCTTTAGAGGGTCAATTATTTTAGATTCAAGTCAATATTGACTATCAATATTGACCTGTAGTGGTTGGTAGTGAATTATGCTAAAATAGGGGTATGTGACTATATGATAAACTTTACCTATCTCTTAAAGCTTTATATGTGTGATGCCAAACTTGATGATGCACACAAATGCATAATTAAACATCCTTCAACTTAAAACCCTATATGTCCTTGTGAGGGATAGAAACATTAAAAAATAAATAAAGTTTAATGGGTTGAGTTAAATTTAATCACCCATGTTGATGACTGACCACTACCTACATATAAGATAATCCAAAGAGGAAAATCAATCCACCTATAGTTCTCCCACTTAGTGTGATTATGATATTTTTCACCTTTATTATATAAAAGCATATAATTATTTAGATTTGATACTTGATAATACTCTATTTAAATTAGATTATCTATGCTTTAGAATTGTATTGTGACTTCTCCTAGTAACTAATTTTAAATTTAAGAAGAATATAACATATTTACTTGATGTGTAATATAGTATAGATGTATCCCAGATAAATACCAAGTCCCATATTAGGTGATGCCTTGATTTGTATCTATATGGGTAATTTATCACAACACCAACATGATAGGTATATGGGTTGATCACAAGGAAATATTTGATTAAAAAATTAGGTGATGTTGGGAGAGGGTCACTATAGACAAGTGCATGTTAGTATCAATTGAAGAAATTGAACCATTTTTACTTTAGTGACCCATGAAAATAAGGAATAAACTAAGAATTTAAGCATGTATATGTAAGATATTATGTAAGTTTTTAATAAATAGTGAGGTTCTTTTAGGTGTGCAAAAGCAGGTATAAGAGTCAAACTCATAAGGTATGAGAAAATGGCTGGTTAGGACTATGTTTGTGCATGCAAGGCATGCATGGTGAATGTAGGTTAAGCTTGATATTATCAATTAATTACTAAATATTTTAGTATCTATAAATTACCCCATTTTATTCTAGTAATGGAATTGCTATAGTAAAAGGAAAATGTATACTTGAGTGTATACAACACACTTTTTCTTTAGTAGGAAGCTCCAATTTTGCATGTCACTCAAAAGAAAAATCTGCAACAAAAATATGGTAGTCAATGTCCATAAATTGAGATTTTAAATCTAAAATTGAAATTTTAAAATTAAATATTAATGAATAATTACACCTATGTGTTGGTGAAAACCATGTTTACCTTGTAACTTTTTATTGATGGTGCTTCCTTGTTGAAGCATTAGACAAAGGTGATTTTTATTAAATAAATTGGAGAGTGGTTCCTCTTGTTGAACCATAGAGAAATTGAGGGTGATAAAACCCCAATTTTGTCTAAATATACATACCCTTGGGTTGTAAACATCACATTCCTAAACTCCCATAAATATAGGGAGATGTACATAATGTACTAACACAAATAACTACTCAAATATGATACAAAAGTGAACCACACGATGGGTTCCCTAATAGTAATATAATGGACATTGAGTTTCAATAAACCTCAATTCACATTATCCATAAGAATATGAATCAACCATTGTAATAAGGTTTATATATTCAAGTTTTCTCACTGCTTGGTATGGATTGAAGTGTTTGCAAATAAACAACTGTATTAATGCTCAATGTAAAATTTGTAAATATGCATGAAATAGTTCATACCCTTTTAGAATTTTACCAATTATAAACTTTCATAGTACATATTTACATGGAATAGTATCATTCCACCTAAAATTTTACTAGTTGATATGGAATGTTATACATATATATGTTGAACTTGGGAACATTTATCTCAAATGCATGTATATGTAAAAAACTATAATTATTGTTCATATAAATTATCTACATATTCCCATACATATGCACTCAAGTGTGTATGAATATGTATTGAATTATCTATTATTTAAGTTCATATGCATAGCTTAGACACTCAAATTGAATCATTATGTACTTGACAATGTTTAATCTTGACATCCTTAACATACGTGGCCTATTTTCCATTCTATTTACTTGCAATATCTACACGAGCATTTGGTATTCAATTTACTACCTTAAAATTAATCCAAAAATTATTAAAAACATATTTATTCTACTTATAAGTTCCTTTTAGATAAACCCTAAAAATCTCTATGCTTCTAGGATAATACTACACTAGGTAGACAAGGACACCTTATGGCCTTGTTGACTAGTGTAGCATTGCACTCCGTGCTCCGATGCTAACTTTTAAAATTTGATATGTTTTGTATTACCCCTCACAAACATTTAGAAAGTTTGATATGAAAATATAATAAATATTCCTACATATAAACACATTAAGACTTTTCCAAACACATCTAGTAATCACTTGGCAATTCTAGTACACATTGAGCAAAATAACACTATTTATTCCAATTCTAATTATGATTTATTCTAATATTCATAGGCCAAGTATGAAGTCATATTATTTTAGGTCAAGGGAACTCATTATAAAGAATTTAAGTCAACATATATAGTTTAATTAATATATTAAAGATCAAGATTCACACACTCACCCTAGGAGGGAAAACTACATCGACTTGATGCCCTTTTTGGGATATATACATAACACTCAGATTATGTGGGATTTTCTTAGGATAGTTTGGATATTCCCCTTGATTGAATACCCACTTTGTATTTTATCTTAATTTGGTTTAATGTGTAGGGGATAGGATGATATTTTTTAGGTCTTTCATATGGTAAATTAGGACATACAGTTAATCAACAAATCATCACAAATAGTCACAGGTGTTCATATAAGAAATTCAATTGCATAGTCAAGTAAGACAAAACTATGAAAAAAAAGGCCATAGAGTGACCCTATCCTCATAGTGTGGCCTTTTATCAACATAGTTTGAAATTATATTTTTGGTTGGGACATAATTTAGGGTTTGATACAATCAATTTCCATCAACAGTCAACCTGCACAATCCACATAAATTTAGTTTAAGTTAGTTTTACATATTTGTCTATAAATTTACTATTTATAACTCATTTTAAATTATTTAAATTAATATATTTCATATTTATATATGTATATTATGTAGATATGGATAATATTTCAATAGTTTATTTATTATTAGCATTTCATAATTAAATAAAAAATAACATTAAATATTCTGGTGAATCCATATTTTATATAGAACACTACTTACTGTTTGCTTGAGTTTGGTCCTATGATTTTATACAAATTTATATAAATTCATAAAATTAAAATAAAATAAAATTCAACCTTTCATATAAATCCAACACCATGAGTTAATATTCTTTGACTTTGGATTTAATCTGACACTAAAGAAATTATCTTGTCACCTTGGATAACATCTAACACTAAAGCATTTTCGTCGATCTAGAGTTGGAATTTATTGATATTTATATATAAAAGTATTTCAATTTTATTTTATATTTTATTTTTAATTGTTTTTAAAAATTATGTTCTACTGGTCTTAAAACTACTTAGTGACTATTGCTAAGGGTTAAGCTGTAATCTATTTTACAAACATCATGGTGTGAGGGGTATTGAATTAATACTCAAGCCATTTTATATAACTAAAGAAAATTTTAGTTTCTCCATACCTCTTGGTATATTTTAAACACATAGGGTCCATTTTTTATACCATAGGAAGCCTCTTTTAGCTATTTGATTTGTGGTGTACTTGAGAGGAGTGTATCACCTAGAAAGTTACTCTCATTTTACCCTCAAAGACAAGATAGTGGGCTACATGCATGGTTTAGCCTCTGTATTCAGTGATATGAAATATTGGGATAACACTAACCTATGAATGAAAAAATATATTTGAGATACCACACAATAATTTACCTAGATCACCCTTTATGCCTTATTTTTTACTTGTATTGTCTTCATAATGGGATTAGAAAATGATTGTTTCTTTAATATGTTACATATTATTATGTAGTTTATTGTTACATATTGTATCATTTTTCAACATGTCATTCATTATGTTTTATATGAATTTAATGTCAAATTAAAAAATAAGCTATACTAAACAAAGCCTAATGTCATGACCTTATTCCCAATGGTTGCATTACTATATCATGTCAATATTCTTATCCAATATCTTTTATCAAATATGAAATGACTTTAGAACCATAGGAAGTATATGTTATACATTAGATCATATCTAAAACTTTAAAAGATCTTCCATTGAATAATTCACACCCTATTGAAGGGTGCAATATGGATCTCATTTCATAACCCAATACTGAGGAAAAGTCTAGTGAAATTAGTGAAGAAAAAATTATGGAATATATTCATGAACATCTAGAAAAGGTTAATTCCCTTTTATATGTTGCTATAGATGAAAAAAATACATGTTCCCAAGGTATTTATTTCAATACCACCACTTTTAATAGAGCATTTATTCCTATTTATACACCTCTAGTTATTAGATGACATCATCCCTTGGTTTGGGACCATCACTTGGTTTCTAAAAAGTATCTATGCCTATGAATACTCATGATACATATAATCCTCTAATATACTCTACAAATACTAGTCTTGAGCATACAAATATTTCCTTACAATCTAATATATTTCAAATTGATCAAACTATTTCTCATGCCAACCCCTTTATGGATTCATGCTCCTTATTACATAAACCTTTGGCACCTAAAATTACATTATATGCATTACTAATTGTTTTTGTGGATCCTAAGATTCTTATATATGAAGGCAAAGGTGATCCTAAATAAAATTTGTATGCATTCCATGAAACTTTTTAATATTATGTAGATAATGACAATTTGTTGACAAAGCTCTTTTCAAGAAGTCTTAAAGAATATGCTCTTAGATGGTTTTATGATCTTCCTCTTCAATTATTATAGGTTTTCAATCTATAATCAAATCAATTTTTAGCACACTTTCCTATCAACATTGATGAAAAGATATAAAATGCTCAAATTACAAAGCTCAAACAAGGGTTTAATAAAATAAACAATGAATATGTTTGATGATGCAAGATTATTCTAGAAAAAGTGACAAATCAAATGGATTATAATGAACTCAAGGATATTTTCACTCAAAGTTTTATATCTCCACTTCAAGATTCAATTATGTTTGATAAGTTCAAATATTTTGATGAATTATGCCATACAGTTAAAAAGCACAAAGTCAAATTACTAACTTTGAACAAGCTCAAGTACACTTCAAATTGTCATTATAATTCAAATGTCAAGTTTCCAAGAAAGAAAAATTATAAGCACAAACCCAACAAAATAAAAAATGAAGCTAATATTATACTTAATGCTATCTCACAACCAACACAAAATCGTCGATTACAAGCTCCACTAAGGAGGCAATTCTCAAGGTTACCATCATCTCCTCATTTAGTGTTGAAAAATATACTTGAATGTAATCTTATATGTCTTCATAAACCAATGGAAGTAGACATGTCTATATGTTAATATAAAACAAGAGTTTAATAAAACAAACAATGAATATGTTTGATGATGCAAGATTATTCTAGAAAAAGTGACAAATCAAATGGATTATAATGAACTCAAGGATATTTTCACTCAAAGTTTTATATCTCCACTTCAAGATTCAATTATGTTTGATAAGTTCAAATATTTTGATGAATTATGCCATACAGTTAAAAAGCACAAAGTCAAATTACTAACTTTGAACAAGCTCAAGTACACTTCAAATTCTCATTATAATTCAAATGTCAAGTTTCCAAGCAAGAAAAATTATAAGCACAAACCCAACAAAATAAAAAATGATGCTAATATTATACTTAATGCTATCTCACAACCAACACAAAATCATCAATTACAAGCTCCACTAAGGAGGCAATTCTCAAGGTTACCATCATCTCCTCATTTAGTATTGAAAAATATACTTGAATCTAATCTTATATGTCTTCATAAACCAATGAAAGTAGACATGTCTATATGTTAATATAAAATTTGTAATGGCAATACATATTAGGATTACGAATTGATATACTGGGCATTCCACAAATAGATGTTTCAAGCTCAATAAAAAGATTTAAGATCTCTTTGATGAGAATATTATTGTTATTGGCACACCTAATAATGAGGTTAAGCTAAAAAAAATGATAATTCAAAGTTAAAAATGTGTAAATATCCTTTTCTAAATCATGAAGAAATAAATGACAAGGATAATTATGAAGTAAATTATGCATATAATGTTCATCCTCCTCCTTCATAGGGGCATTTACTTGATATCATCATTGGTATAATTAAAAGTAAAAAAACCTAACATCCTATGGTCACATTTGATGATAGTAAATTATTTAATGATGGTTCATATAGACATGCATTCTTTATTTGATCATATATTGACAAACAATCCATACATAGTGTTATGATAGAAAATGGATCAAGCAAACATGTGTACACCATAACACTTCTCTACTCTCTTGGATATATAAATCAAAATTTACAAGATATTATGGAGTTGTCAAAGCATTTGATGGTCATACACATGATACTCTTGGGCATATAATGCTACCTTAACAAGTGGGACCTCTCATAGTACCCGCTCCATTATTATTTCTACCAAGCCCATGAGGATTTGATATGCTATTAAGACACACTTGGATAGAAAATGTTAGAGAAATAACTTATATAGTACATAAATGTTTCAAATATATTAATGGTAATCAAGTGGTCAAAATTCTAGAAATCTAATATGAATATACTTTATAATCAATGATATTTACTCCTCCTATAGAAAAATTAGATGGAACATACATTGATCAACATTGTAATGAAATAGTCTACAAAACTTTTCAAGAGCATATTATAGAATCAATTTCTCCATCTAACTATGAGCATCATCCAGTCATACATGATCATATTATAGAATTAGTTTTTTCATCTATCTATGAGCATGATATAATTACATGAACATAATCAATTAGTTATAAAGATTATGGTGAATTATCTTAAGCATAAATAAATACATAAAAAGAGATATTTATCTCCTAAGGTATCATAATTTATTTAGAGTGTTTCATAATAGGTACAAACAATTACATCTTCTCCTATTACACATGAGGATACAAGGTTACATGGTTATATGAGTAGTGATTTAGATGGTTATATTACAACATATGATTCTTATTCAAATTCAAAGCCAAATAGAGTTAGCACTTCCTCTTCATAAGAATTCATTACTTCATATCATGCCATGGGTTATGCATATCTGCCTTATATTAGAGACATAATTGGATATAAACTTTTATTTTTCTATAGCTTATTTAATTTTACTTCATTTCTACTTCTTTTATTCCTTATATAAGAAATATTATAACCCTTAGATTTATTTTCACTTTGGACACTTTGCCTCTTGCATTTTAAAACTGATTTAAACAATTCAAAACACCTATCTTACATTACATTCAATACTCATTCTTTATGGTAATCCATTTGATTACTATTTCATATGTATCATACTATGGATTTTTTTGTAAATACACGATCACATATATATAATCCTACATTATACATGAGAACATATAGATTCTTTCCCATTGGGGGCATGAACATCCTTATCTAGATGTAATGATTCAAATCCTCATACATTGGGGTATTTTCCTCACCTTCTTTTCTTGCTACACTATGATTTAGCACCTTTTTGTGGATTGTTAAAATCCCTCCCACTTATTCTATTTTATAATCCTTGCTTCTTAATATTTTTAATTACAAATATTTAAAAAAAATAAAAAACATTCAAATATTTTAAAAATTACAAAAAAAAATCCATATATGTCAAAAACTCAAAAAAATCAAAATATTTAAAAAAAAAAATTCAAAATCAATACTTACAAGCATTTTTAAATGTTGTTATCTCATCTCTTTACTTATGTTATTTATTTTAAGTAGATATCATATTTCAATTTTCAATACACAATGAATTTTCATGAGGTATGTGAGTGTGATACATGACATACTTTTACATGGTTATTTGATGTCGAGATTCTTTTTTTACTGAATAACCTTTATAATTTGGGGGCATCTCTTCATTATCCGTGAACACTTTAACATGTTGTATCTATCCACAACCTCTCTACCATGTTAAACTCTAAATCATACAATTTTTTTAATAATAACTCATACTTTACATTGTGATACATGGATATGCTATTTGATAACAATGACAATGATACATATTGTTTATATATACTAGTCTCATTTAATCTATGCTTATTTTTCAAATTCTCACTTTACCACATGATAAGTTAAGACTTGCTTGCTTATTATGAGTGGAACTTGGCCTTGTGTGTGAAATATATACATGTTATTTCTTGTATATAACCATCATTCCATTTACTTATGTCCCTTGACCTTGTGTGTTTATGTGACATTCATGTCCCTTGTATGTGGCCCTTGGGCCTTATGTGTGACATTTCATATAAATTGTGTGACATTGTGTTACATTACTTTTGTGTTTATTTCATGTTACTATGGTGCCATGATTCATATCATGTAATATTTTTTATTTTTACTCTTGTTCCATGATATATATCATACACATGTTTTTTATGAATTTAAAATGTTGTATCTATATAACACATGTTTTATATGAAAATTTGATGTTATATTCAATACTATGATGTAATACATTTCAAATGTTCACATACTTATACATGATTATATCTTTCAAATATTTTACAAGTTTATTTTGGGATAAGTGAATTGCAAGCCATGTACCTCATCTCAAAAGGGGGCCATCATAATGGGTTTATCTTAATAATTCAAGTCCTCATGAGCACTAAAGTTCATATTTATTACACAATACAACATGATTCAAAATTTTTAGAATTTGGAGGCATGTGACATGCATGTGCACTCATTATTATAGTTACTTTAATACATATTCTCATATAATTGACACATGTGCAAAATAATTACATGTTTCAAATAGTTATAAGTTGCAAGTTTCACAATTTACAAGTTTAGTTGGCATTTTATATCAATTCAATATAAATACAAGGGGCATGATATTCATTCATGTTCACGTTTCTAAATGGCAATTTAAAATATCAAATTTTAAAAATTTAAAAAGTTTAAAAAGTTTCATATGTACAAAAGTTTCAAATAAAATATATAGCCATCTATAGTGGTGTGATTCATTTCATTTTACAAGTGGTCCAAATTATATTTTAGTGACACTCAATGTCTATAGTTGCACTTTTTCCATTGTAGCGAGACATATATGGTGGTTCCACCCCATCAATTATTTTACATAATACTCTACATATTCAAATGAGAGTTGGAGCATACAATATTTACAACTCAAATAATTTTAGTGGTTTTTAAATTGAGACTTGATCACTCTCAATTCACCATAAATTTAACATTTTCTCAAATTCCTCAATAAGGGTGCACACACATTTTTACATTTTAAAGTTACAAGGTAATTAAATTACATACCCTTTTTAGGTGTATTCTTTATTTTATTTATTTTAAAATTTAAAATTTTAAGTTTTAGATTTTTAATTTTCAAATATGGACAATAACCATTTTTAGTGATATTGTTGCAGGTTTTACATAGAGGCATATTGCACAAATAAGATTCACATCAAAAGATAGTGTATATACACACTTAGGTGCACATCTAATTTACTCTAGTGATTTAACTTTGTTTCATAATTATAATAAAGGGGAAAAATTTAGACACTAAAATTTAATCATTAAGTGTTTGACAATGTTTAACCTTGACATCCTTACCATACTTGGTTTGTTCACCATTTTGATTAATTTCAATCTCTATAAGAGCATTCACTGTTCCATTTACTACCTTAAAATTACTATAAAAATAATTCAAGAATTTATATTCTACTTATAGGTTCCTATTATCCAAACCCCAATAGTTTCTATCCTTCTAGGATAGGACCATACTAGGCAGATAAGGATGCACTGCAGCTTTGTCCAATAATGTGGAATTATCCCTCACACTCCAATGGTAAATTTTTAAATTTAAGATGTTTAATATTACCCCTCCCATGAATTTAATAATTTTGGTTAATGAAAGTTTTATAAATATTCCTTTATATAAGCACATTAGGGCCTCTACAAACACATATAATAATCAATTGATAATTCTACTACACATTGAACAAAATAACACTATTTATTCCAATTCTAATTATGATCTATTCTAACAGTCATAGGACAAGTCAAAATTAATTTCATTTTAGAAAAATGACACTCATTATCAAGCATTCAAGTTTATATATCTAATTTTATTCATATAAAAAAGATTGAGATTCACACTTTCATCCTAGGAGGGAGAACTAAATCAGTCTGGGGCCTTTTAAGGATAGGTAGGCAACACTCATATTAAACAAGTTTTCTAAGGATAAATTGACTATTCACCTTACCTAATTACCCCATTTATATTTAATATTCATTTGGTTTATTAAATATGAGCTAGGGTTATGATTTTTTAGGTCTTATACTTGGTAAATCAAGACATACAATCAATCAACAAGTCATCACAAATATTCGTAAGTACTCATGCATAGGAAAGTTAATCACATAGTCAACTAGGATGTAGTTGTAGTCAATAGATAAGGATATAATGTGACCTCATCCCAACATATTTTGAAATTCCAATTTTAGTTAAGAAATAGTTTAGGGGTTTCTATAGTCATTTTCTATTAAAAGTCAACTTGCACAATCAACATAAATTTAGTTTGAGCTATATTTGCATATTTGTTTGTCAATTTACTATTTATAGCTCATTTAAAATTCTTGAAATTATTGCATTTCATAGTTACATCCATATATTTTATAGATCTAAATTAGTTTTCAATATTTTATTTATTCTTACCATTTCATTGTTAAATAAAAAAGAACATTAAACACAAGGAATATGCCCATATAATTTATAATGATGTGACAATGCCTATCATGTAACTAAAGTCATATGATATTTGAACCATTTTAAATCTTTAAAATCTATATTCTGATTCCAAAATCTGATTTTATATTCATAGATGCTTATATCTCTATGAGAAGCCAACTATAATAACCCATTTTAAGATGAGTGATGTCTTGTAAGTTACTCATCTGAAAAGAAGAGATAACTATGTCATGTCATGAATAAAGATAGCATCATATATATTAATTTGAACATGTGTAGAGTGTGTCATCATAATGGTTTATATTTCAATCAATTCATGTATATGAATTATGTATTTTAGGGCATATAAGTTTCATGTCTACATAGATGTATCAATTAAGCACACAATAGTATCCATCACTAAAAATATAATTGAAAAATATTATATAGTAACAAGCATGATATGGATCATGAAACTTCTCAATCTTAATAAGCTGAATAGGCACAACAAATTCAACAAGCTCAAGAAATTGTGTCACACATAAATCCAAGGGCCACATGCAAGGGACATAAAGATATCATAACAATCAAGTCCAAGGGCCACATGCAAGGGACATAAAATTATTACAAATATGTGGAATAAATATGTCACATAAAACAAGGCTAAGGGATACAAGCAAGGGACATAAAGATGTCACAACAAATAAGGACAAAGGCCACACACAATAGATAAGTAATGACTATCATATCATGAAATATTAACATCAATGAAGAATATAACAAGTGAATACTAGTTTATACTATCCATGCATATTAATGTCACATCATAGTATAATAACATATGCATGTAGTATTGTGTATGATATGATTAACTGGAAAGACATGTGTAAGTAATATAGATAACTCAACATGGTAGATAGGTCATAGAAAGATATAACCTAATGAAACTTATGAAATAATATGCCTCAAGTATCGACATGGCCATTGGGTAGAGGAAAGTGTTAGGAACATTTTAGTTAGTACTCACATTATTAGTTATTTAGGTAGTATATTTGTAATATTATTATGAGTTGTCATTCAACTCATTAATAATATACAATGCTATTAGGATGATGTGTGTAAGTGAGTTGATATAAAACTCATGTATATAGGTGTGTGAGAGTTTATGATTCAGGCAACACTTTAGGCCACAATTTGGGTGACACTTCAAGCGATAATTTGGTCAACGATTCTACCATAATTGGTGGTAGAACTTTTGAGAGCCATAAATTTTTAACCATAGCTCCATTTGACTCCCCACTTGAACTATTATAAATTTTAAATAAGGAAAAAAAGATGAGATGGCACAAAGATATTCTAGGTGGTTTTTGACCCCTAAAAACCCAATATAAGTGCCCAAAATTACTATTTTTAAAAACCTACTATTTTTAGATAGCACTATTAAAATTGATATGAAATGAGAGGCACTAGAAGTGGGCCACATATCTATATCAATTCCATATGATAATACAACATAAAAAGGGGAGCTCAAATACTACTATAGATTGTTTGAGACATCCACCAATTACTACACTCACAACAGTTCTTGATCTATGCAGACACGAGACTACTACCTAGGGTGCTCTATATGAAACATATCCTACCTTTGCTGATACATATCAGGTTCTTCAATAAGGTAAACATGTATCTAATTTCTATTTTCAAGACAATTTCCTCTATCACATGGGGCACATATATGTTCTAGCTATAGAATAATAGAAGATGATATGGGAAGTACATTTTAGTAGGACAATTAGGCACTTTGGTGTAGAGAAGACATTGGTAGTTCTTCAAAAGCACTTTTATTGGCCCCATATGTAGAAGGATGTGGAAAGGTACGTCAAATATTACACCCCATGTGTGATAGCCAAGCTAATGAATAAGAAACAAGGATTATACACACCATTTCCAGAACCAACCAAGCCTTGGGAATTTTTCTCAATAGATTTTTTCTCAAGTTTACCCACTTCAAAACATGGAAAGGATTGTATTATTGTTGTAGTTAATTGGTTTTCAAAAATGGCTATCATGATTGCTTTTAAGAAAACTATGTCTACTAAGGAAATTAATCAAATGTATTTTAGTCATGTATGGCTCCATTTTGGTCTCTCTAAGTCTATTGTTTTAGATAGAGATATTAGGTTCTTGATTATCTTCTAGTCCACTCTATGGAAAATGATGGATACCAAGCTAATGAAGTCCATGGCCTTCCATCCATAGTCTGATGGTTAGACAAAAGTGGTAAAATTCTTAATTATATATATGATTTAGATGTATCACTCCAAATATCCATGCACATGGGATGAGGGGCTTCTTTTCATACAACATGGATATAATTGGGCCCTGCACAACTCCACCAAGCATAGTCCATTCCAAGTATGCTTCAGGTTCCAACCCATGGCACCAATTGATGTGGTCATTCCATTCTCCATCACATAATACACACCTTATAGGAGATCTGAGGTAGCAAAAGTAATAAAGTTCATTGAATAAATCCAACACATCTAGTAGCAGGTTCATGACATCTTGGAAAAGATGAATTAGAAGTATAAGTAATGCCATGAAAAACATAGGGTTGCACACCATTTTGCTATAGGTGACAAGGTTTGGTTGTGGATTCAAAAGGAATGAATCATAGGCCCACACGAAAAAAATTGGCCTCTAAGATATGGTCCCTATACCACTATTAGATAAGTTGGATAAAATGATTTTGAGTTGTACCTAATATCCTACCTTGGTTTGCATCCAATATTCAATGTGGAGCTCCTCAAACCATATCATCCACCTCTATTGGACACTTCACTTGTAGTAGAATAGCTAGACATTGATGAGTTTGATTTGTAGAGTTTTGCTTTAGTAGAGGAAGATCAGATTGTAAATAGCTAGATGAAGACAATAAGAGGGCACTCTATTCTACTTTACCAGGTGGTCAAAAGGGGCAAGCTTAGCCACCAAGGTGAGTGGCTTACATAGAATCAAATCAAGACACAACTACCACACTTGATGACAAGTATTGATGTAATGGGGAACATTTATTCTCAAGGAGGGAGGAATGATCTAGGCAACACTTTAGGAGATAATTTGGGTGATACTTCAGGTGACGTTTCTACCCCAATTGGTGGTAGAACTTATGTGAGCCATAACTTTTGAACCATAGCTCTGTTTGACTCCCCATTTGAATCATTGGAAAGATAAGCATGAGGAGAATGTGATGTAATGGAATAAAAATATTCTTGGTGGTTTTTGACCCTCGAAAACACAATATAAGTGCTTAAAATTTCAATTTTAATAGTGCTATTTAAAAATAGTAAGTTTCTAAAAATAGTAATATCTCAAATTTTATATTGTTGTAAATCATGGAAGTCAAAACACTTCATCTCCTTGATATTGGTGACCTTAAACATCCTCATCCTACCTTCAAAGTATGTACAAAAATAGATATATCCCAAAAAAGAGATCAGACATCACTTCCCATAGATAAACATAAGTTTTTTGCAATTTTGTGACCAATAAAACATCTCTTCTCAGAGATAGAATTATATGATTGTGTTATTTTGTGTTCTTGAATTATCTTTTAACTAAAACTTTTGAGTTTTAGATCAGTTTATTATGGGATAAGATAGAAACAAGAGAGATATATTTATGGAGGAGAAGATTAGACTTGACTCCTTATTTTAAGGATCTCATTGAGCTATAAATATGTATCACTCTCTATTGTATGAATCCTGGAATAATAGAAAATCCTAAACAAATTATCAGAGTGTGTTTATTATTATTTGTTATCTATATGGATTCATTATTTTGTGAAATTTATGTGTTTAGTGTGAATAATTTAAACCAAAAATAATAGGACATCTAACATCTGTATGCCCATGTATAATTCATGTCTTGCATCATACTTGTATACTATGAAATGCATGTGTGTATGAAAAGAATATGACATATAAAAAACATTTGATAAATAACATATGTAAATAGTGTGATTTAGTAACCATGTTGCTTAGGTGTCAATTTTTTTAAATATTTTTAATGTTTTTATATTTTTTTGATTTTTTTATATTTTTGAAATATTTGAAGTTTGAAAAGTGTTAATCAATGATCCCATCAATGAGAGGACCATGAAGAGTTCCTATATCACATAATATGAGGGTTACTTGTTGTGAGTGAAAGGTACAATATGTAGGTGTATCTAAGTATGATAATAAATCATGCATTGTATGTAATTATCATGATCATTACTCATATAATCTCATGTATGATAAGTAACTCGAAAAGGTAGAGGAATATTTGGGGTTTGATATATAGAAGGATAATGTCTCAATACATATGTTCATTTTATAGTAGGATAATGTATCATTTCTTGTGTTGATTGTGGAACATGATCAACTATCCATGATGATAATTGAGTACATGTTATAGGAAATGATGGCCTATGTGAGCCCTAAATAACTCTTTGATGTGATAAGTGCTAAATAGTTGGTTATTTATTAGACTTAATTTCTCTCCTCTAAACTAGGTGTATATAAATATATTGTATATGTGTAACCATTAGTTCTATGTAATGATTTTGTATGGGTGTATTAACTAACTTCGATGGTGGTGGGGGTAGATGATATACCACTAGCTATAAAGGTTACTCATATCATACACATGTAACCATGCCTATCTTGTTATAGTGCATGTATTTGAGATTTTGGTGTACTATATATGGTACCACATAAATCATTTACAACCAAGTGTATCATAACATGTCAAATACCCCATTACTCTATATATATCAAATGGAATGGCTAGTATGGTGGATCTAATTTAAAGAGGTAAGATTATGTGTCTTAGGGTATTTTGTTTTAATCCTTAAAATCCCTTAACTATTCTTAATGTGTGTTGTATATCTTGTTGTGTGTATGTAAGGGAGCAAAGACGTGTCATTTTTCACAAATTTTCACTTGACCCATTATCTATTACGAGATTGTGTACAGGTTGGTCATTGATATAAGCTCATATAAAAAGTGCATGAAAATTCAAATCATCATCAATAATATCACTATCATTAAATGTGGTCATAGGACACTATGGTGATGTGATAATAAGTATACCAATAATCACATATATTGGGTAATGAAATTTCATATGTGGAGGATGCATATTGTATGCATAGTGTACTTCTAAATTATCCTTAGTATATGTTATCTCATGCTTGGTAAATGAATCATTTAAGATTATTAACTTATGATTTATATTTATTTATTCTCTATATTTCATTGTAACTGTACTCAACTCAATAGTGTTGTCATCAGTAAGATCTTGTATCTTATGTCTTAATTTGAATAATTTGTTCATTAAATGTATCACTATTTAATGATAGCCATAATATGCATTATTATCATATTTATTTAGTGTAGTCCCACTTGGATCAATTTATTGTGGAGGAAGAAGAGTGATAAGGTTACATGCAAGTAGTTTCTATAATAATATATGAGGAGGTGATAATAATCTCAAAAATTTAATCTTCATGAAGCTAACAATTGAAGTCAATTTTTAGGTTGTTAAATTGCATTAACTATAATCTTTATCTCATGCTTATTTTGAGTGGGTTGATCTTGTAGTTTGGTTTACTTTGAAACTTTGTTTTTTAAGTAGTTGTAGGAGTAGGTGTATATTTGAGCTTGTTTAAAGCTATAAACCCTAAAATCTAATCAATAAATGATTGATAATGCTTGTATTTAACATCCTTACCTTTCTTGGTGAATTATCCATTTTGATAACCCACAACCTCTAAGGAAGCTTTCAAAGTCTCATAAATACAATTCATATCTTTAAGACTTCCCAATTTTATCCCTATTCAACATGTCCTTCACTATCACACTAATTTTAGAAGTCTCTATCCCTTATGTAAATGAGTGCACTATCAAATAAGGACACATTATGTCCTTGCCATGTAGTGCATTAATCTAACAGTCATTTTTTCAAAATGACACACATCATAATGGATCTCTTGTGAAAACCAATAAGGTGGTTATAAAAAACATTTAAATAATTCACCTATAAAATCACATCAAGGATCACACTTGAGACCCTTGGTTACTTTATATATCACTCTCTTACAAAGGAGATCTCAAGAGAATATATCTATTTAGTAAAGAGCCTGAGGACATTCATTTTGTTAAGAATTCTAATAAAATTTACTAGTTGCATCCATATGATCTTAACCAAAGGAGAAATACATTATCTTGATGTCCACTTGGAATATATAGGCTACACTTAATCAACAAAGAGTTTTTTGAGGATAACTCGACCATATCCCACTTCCCCACTTTTTCCCTCTTTTACATTTGATCTTGTTTTGTGTATTTGAATAGGTTAGGGTTTTGATTTTTTAGGTAAACCACACATATAAAAAAACTATTCACAAAATAATATAGCTTAATAACATGGGTGAATAAGTTCATATTTTTAGATCCAGTGCATAGTCTACCTGGACAAAGTTGTAGTATTAGATAGTGATGTACTGTGACCTTATCTATCTCTTATGTTGTTGTCCATATATGTAGTAGATAATAATTTTCATTTAAATATGTGATTTTAGGTTATTATAGATAGTTATAGATAATAAAATAAAATGAATGAATAACATAGTTTGAAATACATTAGTTTGTAAGGACATCTCTCTAATCCTAATCCTAATTTTTAATTTTAGCAATTTGTAGCATATGTAAATTATTTAGACATTTGTATTTATTATATTATATATTATTTAACTTCCTAAATCAGATTTAAACATTTTACATTTTTAATTAGAGTTAATTATTTATTCTAATTAATTCTAATGTAAATAAAGGTTATGATCTTAACTTCTTTATTTCTTACTGTGTCATAACTTGTCAAAGGATTTGAATCTCTTGAAGATGATTAAATCATGGAGTGTTGGAAGAAGAATTCAACTGAAATGTCTTAGAACTCATTTTAAGCAATAAAATTAGTCATCTTGACTAGTATTGTCTTGTATTGAGATACACAATCATTGATTAGCTTGTTGGACCATTGATTGAGTTTATTAATTTGAGTATAAGATAGTTTTTCATCAATGTTGATAGAAAATGTGAAATAAAGTGATTTGATAAAGGGTTTAATACTATGAATTATTAGAGGGGAAGGTCATAGAACCATCACAAGGCATTTTATTTGAGACTTCTTGGGAATAAATTGGTTAATAATGTCATTGTATATATAATCCAATCATGTTACGTGGAATGATCAAAGGTCTTGTTCTATATCACTTTTACCTTCATATAGTATAAACTTAGGAGCTAAAAAACCTATAGGTAAAGGATAATTTGTTATATCAAAGGACAATGAATTATAAATAAAGGAATGTGAATCCATTTAATGGTTAGCTCTAGATGACCCTTTCTCTAACTACAACACCTTAACATGCTGATCTGTAATATTTTGCTTAGGGGAACATGTAGTATGTGAGGTTAGTAATGTAACATGCATAGATAACATAAGGGGGGTAAAGGTTAAATGTGTAGGGATAGGTATGGAAATATGTTGGAAGTGTTATGTTTATTTTCATACCTTGGTTAGATAACATGTATAATTGTAGGTGTAGATATAAGGATATTATCAATGATATATTTTTGAACACTTGTGGTTGGGTTAGTAACTTGAAAGGGTTGGTTAATATTGTATAGGGGGTGATATTTTACCCTAGTTATAGTATCTTGAGCCAAAATTTTATGTTAATCTCTTGTGCTATATAACATTTCATCATGCTAATTCATATTCAAGTTAATATACTCAATGAATTATTTATCATAAATAACATCAAGCTAATCCATTGTAGTTATTTCATGAGTATTATTAGTCTTAAATTTCATGATAAATACAAAAATGGGGTGTGTAATATGTAATATATAATATTTAGAGAGAGTAGGAAGAATAAATGAAGTCATCCATGCCCTTTGACATCTAAAGGTAATAAAAGGACACTTGGATTGGATGTTGCAATAATATTATTTGAGGAAGGCTTGGGATTGTTCATTATTTATTTTATCCTTATTAGTATATTTATGTTTGATCAACTCCATTAACTTCATGACTTGAATTCAATAATAAATACAATGTTCATTTATTAAAGCCATGGGTAATGTGTATATTAGGGAAAATCATAAATCAGGTCTAAAAATATGAAACCCTAAGGTTAAAATGTGAAAACCTAAGGGAGACCAAGAGTTTGACATGATTCAATCAGTGTATGGGTTCTATAGATGCTTAAATTTTGATTTATATGTTAAACTAATCTTGTACACTTGACAAATATATCTCAAGGCTCTACCCTTTAGTTTGACCTTCGTTGAAGTCAAAAGTCTCACACTTACCATCTCACTGGGTCCAATTACTTATTTCATAGACCAACATTGATTAATCTAATTATCTAGATCATAAATAACCACATAATGCCTAAAATATGATATATATCCTTCACTATTAGTTACAAAACCTCATCAAATTTCCTCCATGGATAATTGCATTTATGATAGGATGATAACATCAAATTTACTGTCCCTGATCCAAAACAAGTTTTCTTACCATACAAACACTCAAATTTGTAAATATTTTGATGTATACAGGTCACTCTAATAATGTCATTAATCCTTCTATGAGGATTATTTCAAAATATCTAGTGTAAATATAAGTCAAAGCGTACTCATTGTTCATCTAAAAAATATCAATAAATCACCTCTCAAACTTAGATATATTATTGAATTTTAAAGCACATAACTAAGATATTTTACCCTATTCATTATTATTTGCATATTAATCATATGAGAAACTATATTAAAAGTTTTAATCAATCAAAAGACAACCCATGAGCCATATTTCTCAAGTTACAAGCTAGATCACTACATGCATCTTCATATCATATATTTCACCCTTGTGCTTACACATTCACACACATAGGGGAGAAATAAATAAATATAAGGCCCTCCTTAGAGTATTGGATATTTATTAGTGCTCATTAATATATGGGAATTTGAGGTCATCTTGACATCATGAGCCCACTAACCCCTTTTTTGGCAAGGTATCCTAGCCTAAGGTGGATAACTAGGGTTTGAGTTATAAATAATGATATAAATTATATGCATGAGATCTATATACATTAGATATAATGTGATAAAAAACCTATAAATACCTATGTATATGCATTTTGATACAACAAACATTCTCTATAGGATAGTTGCATCGAGATTCAAATAATAACATTGATACAATTATCCATAGGTCGATGTAAGTGTTTGGTAAACTAGAAAGAATGTTTCCAAAATTTGATGATTAGTTACTGAACATTAGATAACCTATTTCCATACTTTTACATCTAAAATATGGTTGTGTATCATTGCATAAGCTAAGTATTGTTTCCCTTTCATAATTATCTAATCAAAATACTATTTGGTATTGTAATTTATATATTTAGTATTTTTGTAATTTAGCACTAAAATTAAATATCATAAAATAAATTATTTAATTATATACTTTAAGAAATATATTATCTCACTCTTCAATATTATATTCCTCATAATCCTTAATACCAAAAAATGTTAAACATCTTCTGAACCTGATCTTTGTGTCTCTTTGTGTAAAACCCTAGTTTGACATAGGGTTTCCTAATTTTATGATGTTTGATTTATAAAATGAAAATATTTTTAAAAATATGATTTTAATTTATTAAAAATGAATAAATCATGTTTAATATGGATACATATATTACTTATTTCATTTCACAATATATGATGGTAGTACTTGCTTGTTATTTCCCATATATTATTAAATCAATCAAAGTTATAATCAAATGGAGTAATCACATTGGTAAATATAAAGAGAGTATTTAAAAATAAGATCATAATTTAATCTCTCTTTAAAACTCTTATTAAAATAATATTAAGCCTATTCCTCCTAACCCTAAGGAGGGTGATAGCTACCATCCTTTGAACTAGTTCTATGTTATCACTCTACCAAGGGGTAAGGTGGCCCATCCAATGGTTTCAAATGAAGGTAATAAATATGTCCTTATTCAAACCATTTCACCTCTAACATCTAATTTAAATGATTTATGTATGTATATTCCATTTGAAGTACCTAGGGTTTGTGCTTATGAAGCCTAAAATATCAAACCATCACTATGAACAAGTTAATAGAAGAGTTATAAA
This sequence comes from Torreya grandis, assembly GCA_037957365.1. Lineage (NCBI taxonomy): Eukaryota > Viridiplantae > Streptophyta > Pinopsida > Cupressales > Taxaceae > Torreya > Torreya grandis. The sequence continues at coordinate 1,869,700 of JARHVA010001608.1, forward strand.
AGAAAAATCAATATTTCAATTCAAAGATCACATCATTGGGAAATAAGATTAGATATCTAAAAAATATAAAATATACTAGTGTTAATCATGTGTTTGAATCCTCATATAACAATTTTATACCCAACAAGGTTTCATATCAAAATGAGAAGCTAAAAAACAATTCATTTACAACTAGCAATTCAAAAAGTGAACAAAAGGCTAATAAGAGTCCAAGTGAAATCCTAAGATAAATTATTCACAAAAAAGTGAGAGATAAAAATACTATTGTGCATATCATATAATACACATGCATCATATAGATTATTATCTGCTTTGAAGAAAAAAATACAAAGTATAATTGATAGTGGTGATCTTATAATAAACACATCAATCAAGAAACTCACTCACATTATAATTACCTTTCCTAAAACACAAGTGAAAAAATAATGAGTATGGGTAACAAAGGATAATTTAGATAAAAAACATTTAAAACTGTAAAACTTAGAGCAAGAAATATTGAAAAGGCAAAGTTAAAGTAAGATATGTTACAAAAAGATCAAGAAGTCACAATAACAATTACATCTTCTCCTAGTGTTCAATCAAAGATATACGGACCTTCTCTAATACATAATGAGATGCCAAATTTTGATAATGATGAACATGTTCAATAAAATTAAACTTTCAATAAGGAAACTCCAATCTATGATGCCCTGGGTTTTTCATACATAGATGCTCAAAATGGTATATCACAAGTTCAAGAACAACCTAGGAAATTAAATATTTGTTATACTAATGATTATATTGATGATTATGATCCTAATAATATAGAATATTGGCATGATATTAATAACACTATTTATGTAACATATGAATATGACACACATGAAATAGGGCCTTTATAGAGGCATCCCCTTGATGAGCTCCTTGGATTATACTAATACTTTTAATTTTACATAGATATTTTGCTAATCATACTATTATGTTCAAAATTCCAAAAAATAAGTTAAAAAAATCAAATATACAAGAAAATACAAAAACATTCAAATAATTCAAAAATACCAAAAATATATAGTATTTCACATGTTTATTAGTATTTGCATATGTTTTTACTTTATGTTAGTAGATAACATATAATTTCTATACAGACATGTTTCATGGGTACTTGAGTGTGATACAATCATATATTAGACCCATGATACTTGAACATGGAAATGTAGGACCTTTTCTATTCCATCATGATACACTATGTTGGGGGCATCTTGCTTTTATATGATAATGATTGATATAAATTCTATTATTCTATGATTATTTTTCATTTTCTTATTAAACTTATATATCTTACACATGTCTATACTCATGTTATTATCTTAAAAAGTATATTTGATATGTTATTTTACATGACATTTTGCTAACACATGTACGCAAGGACTAGTATGACATGCTTATACTAATTTCTTATGTCTCATTACTTCATCTATTTACATTAGCTTACTTGAGTGTATTTCTTATTTACTTCTTTTATCTTGCTTGTGGAACATTTGAACTTATTCTTTTGCTTATTGGACATAGTGCCTTGAGTATTGCTTATTTATTTGGTTTGTGGACATTTGCACATGTCCTCCACTTGAGTGTGCAACATTTGAACATACCCCTTATTTTTAGTCTCCTTGGACCCCCTTTTATGTGACATTTGAGTACTCTTATATGTGTGCTTGATTATTTGTTTATCTTGTTATCTTCAAGACATTATGATGATTCATATCAAACATCTTAGGGTTTATTATGTATTCATACTACATGATTCATTGATATATCTACTTCAACATGACAATACCATATGCTTATTTTACTACATCATTCACACAAATATAACATAGTTGCATTATCCTTTTGAGATAAGGTGATTATTACTTTTTCAATCCCATCACCTAAAAGAGGGGCATATTAGTGGGGGCATGTCATAGAATACATGACTCCACATACATATAATTGATAAAATGGGCAAAGTTTGATTAAATTTACATAATTTATATGATTCAAATATACATTTTAGGACATAATTCTATTCATTGGGCACATGTTTGGGGACAAGTATTTTCATATTTATGATACATATTATACACATGTTACAAAGCAGAGGTTACATTTTGATAGATATTTCAGCTTGAAACATATTTAGATGAGCATGCACCAAAGTACATATACACTTTTAACATTTATACATGACCTTACCAAGAGGTATCATTTGAGATTTTACCTACTCTAGTAGTTGGATATTTTTTATTAATGTGATCAACATTTTGTGCCCTTGATGGACTTCGAACTATGATTCTATTATTACGAGTTGATGTGGTTACACCATTTGACTTGGGTGAGATTGGCTAAATTGGATAGAATGGTTAGGTTGGTTATTGATTTAACTTTTAAGGGAATTATGGAGTGTAAAACCCTAGTTTTCTAAAGTGATGGAACAATAAATTAGGGAATAAATATATAAATATCAACAACCTTTGATTTGTACAATAATTAACTTTTTTGATTATTAAATAAATAGAAATGAGTTTAATAGATGTACTTAGCTATAAATTCACTGAGATAGATGAATGATAGGCTAAAATTGGTACAAGGACTATGCAAGATGTCATGAATAAGAACCAATAGTTAGAAACCATCTTATACAATAACACACTAAACTAGTGTCCTTTATACCATGATAGTGTCATTTTAAAAGTAGGGACAATGAACTTCTAAGATTACCTTCACCTAGTTCTAGGGAGTTTGTGCCTATATGCATAGATGCTTGTTCATTGTTTGTTCCTTATTTTTATTGATTTTAATGCCAAACCCTAGGTATATATATTTGGTAAGGTATTTTAGGAGAAAAATTAGAAAAGAGTGGTGTTAGTAGGGTAGGATAGATGTGACCTCAACACCCCATATGTTAAGCATTGCCTACATACCAATACCTCGAAAGGAGATCAAGCTTGATATAGTTCTCCCAATCTAAGTGATAGTGCAAGTGAAAATTAATGATAGTATGAGTGTCAATTTTAGGATTTAAGTGTTATTTGAGATTAAAAATATGAGTAATCTAAGCTCTGGGATGCTATAGATGGGTGTATACAAAAGTTAGGTAGAATAGGGATCAATGACCTTGATTTACACAACTATTTTTGAGTTTGTTTATGAGTAATTAAATCTAATTTACATTTAGTTGATAAGTGATTGAAAGTGGTCTATATGTATCATTCTCATGCTTGTAAAGATGTGAAATTAGTGTAGGTTGATCCTAAGTTTTCTTTGGTGAACATAAAGATATCTGTTGGGGGAGTAAGGAGCTAAGGGACACTAGCACGGTCCCTAGGTTAATAGTGTAGTGTGTTAGTGTCCAAATAGTCATGATAATGTACAAGAGGTAAAAGCTAGAGAACAAGGGGCTTAGGTGCTTAAGGGATGGATTAGTGCTTCTTTTGATATGTTTAGGAATGGGTTGGACCTACATGAAAGCTGTAAAAGGATCAACAAAGGCCCTAAGACAAGTTTAGGGCTAAGCTAAGACAATGTGGTCTCATATGACACTCATTTCACTAAAATGACATTTTAGATGACTAAACCCCCCCTTTCTTCTATAAATTCAAAAAATTGAAATAACTAGGATAAAGGAAAAAAAAAACATACCTAGACTTACGTAAGAGGTGAAGCTCATGAATCTGGGTTTGAGTCTAAAAAATGTTATCCATTATGTGTCCTAAAAATGAAACATGAAAGAATTAGTCCTTACTTAAGAAACATCAAAATTAAATACAACACTAAGTAAAGAGATGAGAGAGAGGAAAGGAATTAATACACCTTGTTAGGTATGTAAATTGATGCTAAAATATAGTGACATCTTATGTGTACATGTAAATGGTGATCAAATGATGAATAAATTAGACTAAGATGATGACTTTCTCAATCCTCATGTGTGGGTAGATCAATAACTCAATCTAGCATTTAATTCATCATTGCCCACCCCTACTTGATGGATCATAATCTTTGAATAACTTTGATTGGATTGATGGCTTGTCTAGCCATCCTGTGTAGGTGGCTCAAGAACTCAAGTAGGCTATGAATCCATCATTGCCTAACCATGTGTACTATATGCATATAAAACATAAACATGAGATGTAAATAAAGCTATATGATGTAACTAAGACTATTTAGGATGGCTTTCGGTCCACTCAAAAACTTTGAAATGAAAAATAACTTAGTGGCCACTTGGGCACTCAAGAATGTAGCTCAAGGACTAATTGGTAATTTAAACCACTATAGATAGAATACAAAATCAATCTAGTGTAAACCTAGTGTAAATGGTTTCTAGAGTAATAACATGGAATTGCCTTTCGATTTGAGAGTACTAGTGTCAAAATGAACATATGGGACCAGTGTGTCATACACATGCCCCCAACTCTGATATCTATGTTGATGGATTCTATATCGAGTCATAATAATTTGTGTATAAGTATCTTAAAATAAAACATGAGTGATTATGCCATGCACTATACCCCCAATCTAAGTAAACCTATGTAATCTATTTAAAAAACTAAGTATATATTGAATCTATTTGATAATCTATGACTAAAACTATGCAAATACGGACTATACCTAGTATAATTTTATGAAAATTTTGTATTTTTTTTAGGGATTCTAGATAGTAACATGGTCCCCTACTCAATAACACATTGCACTAGTGTCCTCTATGCCACACTATTTACCAACTATGTAATTTCTATGCATAACTAAGATTAGTTTGTATGTGACTATTTTTCATTGTGTTTTCATGAATCCGATCTCTATATTTTGTGTTTTCATGATAAAAAATATGGGTTGAGTGAATTAGGATGGCCTAATCTCTATGACAAACCCCTATGAATTTACCCTCTTTTGAGGGGAGTTATTGAACCTATGCAATAACTATCCTAAAAATAAAACCTATGCATCCTATGTTTTATACTAAAAACATATGATATCTACATGATAAACTAATATCATGTGTATACATGACATTGGAATGTAAAATAATCTGAGCATAAATTGGTAATGTATATTATGTTATGGATATCATTCATAAGGTTGTCAAGATATATAGAGTAATGTGAGCATATATATGAACAACAAATCTGAGTAAACTCCTAGGGGGATGGGGAATGATGTCGATCAAGGCACCCAAGGAGGAAAGGGAGATGCATGAGGTAACTCATGGAATCATAAATTAGATGTGAGTGTAACAAGCAAGAGACAAGTGTCATGGCCATGATGCATACATGAACCCATACATAGAAACACATAAGGCACATAAAGTAGGCCAAGGGGACACAATACAAGGGACATGGGCACATGACACTAAGTATAAGAAAGAGAAAACATACAAGGACATGTTCAAATATCCACATACATATTAAAAAAGCAAGGTTATCTTAGAGCCACATTGAAGGATATGATAAAATGTCTACATACACAATCAAATAGGCACACACAAGGACATGGGCACATGTCCAAAGCATACACACAATGAAAGTAATTAGTGTAGAGCCATAGAACAATGGCATACTCAAAAACCCTTAAATAAATGTAGAAGCAAAGAGATATAATCAAATCTAAAATAATAAATCTAGAAATGAAAGTATGCATGAACATGTGGTGCAAATTTGTATAAGAGCAAAGATGTACATAAGTTATGTCTATAGTAGTGGATGTAAACAAAAACATTGTGTAATATAGGATGATCCATATTAAGATATAATCAATGTGAAATATATGATATTTAGTATAGAAAGATATAACCTAGAAAATTGAAAGCAATGTAGTACGGTGCCCCTAATGGGTGAATGTATCAATATTGAATTTGTGTATCTATGTATGTGTCCCAATGGGTAAATAGTAGAAAATCTAGATCTGTGTAGAGGACTTGAGTCATATAATGATCTGTAAAATACTCAAATAAAAAAAGTGAATCATGTATGTATGATAAAACCAACTAGACTAGCATAAATAGCATATGTAGTACTTGATAAATAAAAGGAATGTAAACATGGAAATGCACACAATCTAAACTTTCTATTTTTTGAGCAAATATTTGAATGCTTTTATACTTTAGAACATATTATATTATTTTGTGTTTTCTAAGTATAAGATATATATAAGAAACATAAAAATGAAACTATATACAAGGAGCAAGCTCATAGAAACTATGTATAAGTAGAGAGGAACATATTAACCAATGAGTCTCACAAGAGACTCATTATCAGGGTGTCATGTATGAAATAAGGCAAGAGAGACTACACATTTATGTGAGGTGGTACCTGAGATCTATGAATTAGATGTAATAATTAATCTATAACTAAAACTACCTATGGAGTGGGGCTATGAATTTATAGAGTTGATTAAGTAGGCCTGTGAACTATGGGGTTCTTGGGGACCCATATAGTAGAAGAAGATATGATTGGCATGGGTGATATATGTTGTAATTATAATATAGATGTCAATGGGTTAGAGAGAGGCTCTCTAGAATCCACAACATGTCTTTGACATTAGGGTCTCTCTAATATAGGTCTCAATAGAAGAGTATGTGTATGCAATAATGCTATAAGAGTAGACCTCACCTGCACTAGTGGCTCGATTGATATTAGAGGTATGATAATGAAAGTGATGTGTGGAGCTATGAATACTAACTACTATGTAATTGGCTATAGAAAGAGTAGACCTCACCTGCACTAGTGGCTCGATTGATATTAGAGGTATGATAATGAAAGTGATGTGTGGAGCTATGAATACTAACTACTATGTAATTGGCTATAGAATAGGTAAGGGATAATCATATGAAAGTCCCTTAATTGTAACCATATGATTCACATGTATATACTTAAGAAATTTATGTATAATGGATGAAATAAATCAAAGTTACTATATCTAGGCCTACCTAATAACATGTCAAATGTGTCAACACTAAGTACCTTTAAAAATATGGTGGCCACATGTATGGGAGAAACCTTTAATGGAATTACTATCTCTCTGATGGAGATATGAACATGGCCACTAAAGCCATGAATAACTATATCTATCTAAGAAATATCCTGCTCTGAATAACCCAAGTGTTGTAGAAATGTAATAGTAAACATATTAATGTTTGACCCATTATTAACCATGACACTCTAAATAGGATGATGATCAATATAAGCTCGTATAAAGAGTGCATATAAATTTGAGTCATCATCAATGATCTCCTATTCTAAGAAAGTGATGATAGGTCTAGTTGGCACTATAGTATGATACACATCCATGATATTATTTAGAGGGTGTGTGTCCATTATATGAGTATGATAGGATATTGGTGGTGGATGTGGATGATAAGTATAATTAACACTTGAAGTGCCAATTGTCACATTAGTTGTATGCTTTGGAATGGATATGAAAATATTTTCAATGATTTTTGCTTTCATTAGTTGTGGTCTAAGAGACTTTATAGGAGTACTAACATCAATGATATTAACATCTATCAAATCTTGTATCCTATGGCACAAGTTGATGCATCTATTTGTAGTATGGATTGGTGCCCTAAGATAGTCATAAAATGCATTAGCATCATAACTCTTTGGAAGAGGCCTAGTCATATCAACCTATTTTATGGGACGGAGAGATATGATGTTGCATTCCAAGAGTTTCTAGAGAACATGTGCTAGTGATTCAAGAAGATTTGTGAAAGGTATCATTAGAGGAGTTGATAAAACCATGAAAGGAGCTAGTTTTGAGGCTACATAAACCATTGTCTTTTGATTATTCTTATTTTTATTGGGCCTCACCCTATATGGTGGTTTATTATAACTCTTATTCATTGAATTTAATCCAATTTTGTACTTTAATTTGGCCATAGAGAGAAGATTGACTTCCCATTATTTCACTATATGTCATAGATATATGAATGATAAAAACTTTTTAAATAGTATAGCTTCATGTAATGCTAGTAATAAAATATGCTTGAATATGTCCCAAAATTCTCTATTTTCCATAGGGCTAGTCATCTTTGCTAATATAGTTTTATATCACAAGACATTCTACTATTGAATCATTGGATTTTCGCTTGAGTTATGCAACTTGAGCATATGAAACCTTGTCATTGATATTGCTTGAAAAGTATGCCAAAAACATATATGCTAATGGATTAAATGTTGTTATGGACTTATTAGGAAGATCATAGAACCATTTTAATGCACAATCCTTTAAACTATGAGGGAACAACTTAGACAAGATCCAATCATTAGACACATAGTCTAAATATGCCACATGAAAAGTGCAGAGATGATGATCTAGGTCATCTTTACCATCATATAGAGTAATCTTGGGTGCCACAAATCTAGAAGGTAATGGAATTACCACTATATGTTGTGCCAATGATGTATGTAAGAGTATATGAGAGTCTAAGTCATAAGATGGTTTAGTATCACCCTATTAAAGATGTAACACCTTGGACTATAGAAATTGATCTCCTAATAAAGGGATTGTACATCTTAAGAGGAGGGATGTGTATTATCCACAAGATGTGGTGCCACTGGTGAGGGTTGACTAGTTGTAGCAGTTTGTTTTAGAATCTGAGTTGCCCCCATAGCAAGTGTAATAATATTATTATCTATGGGGTTAGAGGATTGACCTATAGTGTATTTCAAGAGCTCTCCTTAAATAATATGGATAAAGTCATCTTGCATATCAAGATGTTTAAAAATTAAATCTTACATGTGTCTATATTTTGAACCCTATAAGAAATTAAATCTATGAAAGATTGCAAAAATAGAATTATGAATCAAATCTAAGATTTTAAAATCATTTATTGAGCATAGAAAATAAAAGGATACAAACCCTATGAGCATATGTGGCTAGGGTTTTTGTATTATTCAAAGTAAGTTTGGGTTCACCAAATGATTTAACTTTTAAAGGGATTATGGAATGTAAAACCCTAGTTTGATAAAGTGTTAGAATAAGAAATTAAGGGATAAATATAACAATATCAACAACTTCTAATTTGTACACTACTTGACTTTTATGATTCTTATATAAATAGCAAAGAGTTTACAAGAGATGTACTTAAGATGGAATTTGACTAAGACAAATGAATGACATGCTAAAAATTGGTATAGGGATTATGAAAGATGTCATGAATAGGAACCATAAGTTAGAAACCCTCTTGGACAATAACATGGTCTTTTGGATAGTAACACACCATGTTAGTGTCCTTTTACATGAAGGGACAATAAACTTATAGTTACACCTTCACCTAGTTTTGGGGAGTTTATTCCTATATGCATAGATGTTGGTTCACTATTTATTCCTTATTTTAACTCATTTTAATACCAAACCCTAGGCCTTCATGTATTTAGGGTATTTGAGGAGAACAATTAGACAAGAGTGACATTAGTAGGGTAGGATAGATGTGACCTCAATACCCCATATGATGAGCATTGCCTAAATATCAATACCTCAAAAGGGGATCAATCTTGATGTAGTTCTCCCAATCTAAGTGTTGGTGCAAGTACAAGTGAATTCTAGTATGAGTGTCAATTTAAGTGTGACTTGAGACTAGAAATCTAAGTAATCTGAGTTTTAGTATACTAAAGTTAGGTGTATGTAGAATTAGGGAAGAATAGGGATTAATGAACTTGATTTGCACAACTATTTTTGAGTTTGTTTGTAAGTATTTTCATTTGATTTCCATCTAGTGGATAAGTGATTGAAATTGGTCTATATATAGTGTTCTAATGTTTATCAAGATGTGAAATAGGTCTAGGTTGACCCTAAGTTTTCTTTGGGGAATGGAAATATATTTGGTTGGGGAGTAAGGAGCTAAGGGATACTAATTTGGTCCCTAGATCAATATTTTATTACGCTAGAGTCCAAAGGGATGAGTTAATGTCCAAGAGGTAGAAGCTGGTGATGAAGGGGCCTAAGTGCCTAGGGGATGGATTAATGCTGATTTTGGTATGTCTTGGAGTGGATTGGACCTATTTTAAAGCTGTAAAAGGATCAAAAGATGCCTTTAGATAGGTCTAAGGCTAAGCTAGGATAAGGTGGTCTCAAGTGACACTCATTGCACTAAAATGATATTTTAAATGACTATAATTATACTTAAGTTTTGTGATTGAGATTTTGTGCTCTCAATGGAATTGTCATAATTAATTGTTATACTAGATGGGGGAATGATCAACCTCTAATTAACCTCTTCACATCTATAAGTTTCAATTGTGAACCTCTCTCTAATGCTTCAGCTAAAAAGCATTTCTACTAAAAGAAACTACCAAGGGGGAATATGGTTTCATCAAAACAAGTGTGTACTCCTTCCTTTCTCTTTTTATTTCAAGTAATTTTCAAATTATTTAATTTTATATTATATACATTAATTACACCTATAAAATTCTCTTTCTTTCTAGTCATTCACATAAAATAAATTCAAGTGTTCTTAAGCAAAGACAAGGTGTGTTGTACACACCATAATGCACTTTATTTATTTTAACCTAGTAATTTCATATTTATAATTTAATGTATTAAAATGGGGATGTAGATGCTTAAATCCAAATTTATATGTTAAACAAGTATTGTACACTTGATAAATATATTTTAAGTCTTTACCTTTTAGTTTGAACTTCCTTGCACTGAAAAGGCTTGCACTCACCAAATAACTAGGTTTAATTACTTATTTATTAATCCAACCTTGATTAATATAATTATATAGATCATATATAACCATAAAATGCCTAAAATATGATATAAATCCTTCATTTTTAGTTATATAACCCTAAAAACTTTCCTTATTCATAGACTATTATGTTTATAACAAGACAATATCATCAAGGCTATTGTCCCTACTCTAACACAAGTGTCCTTACCTTACAAACACTCAAATTTTCAAATATTTTAATGTGTATGGGTCAAATTAATAATTTCATTACCCTTATGTGAGTATTCTTTCAAAATAACTAGTATAAATACAAGTCAAAGCTTACTCATTATTCATCTAGTAAATATCAAGTACTCACCTCTCAATCTTAGACATACTATTGAAATTCAAAGCACACAACTAAGTTATTATTACCTATTCATATTTATTTGCATATAAATCATAGGAAAAACCATACCATTAGTTTAAAGTAATCAATAAATAACTTATGATCCATATTTGTCAAGTTACAATATAGATCACTACATGCATCTTCATATAGTATATTTTTCCCTTATGCACACACATTCTCACACATAAGGGAGAAATACAAAATTATGAGGCCCTCTTTGGAGTATTAGCTACGTAGGAAATTTTCATTGATAGAGGGGTCTTTGAGGTCAGCTTGACAGTGAGCCCACTAATCCATTTTTTGGTAATATAACCTAACATAAGGTGGAAAGATAGGGTTCAAGCTATAAATAGTGATACATAGCTTGTGTGTAATATTTAGATACATCAAATGAAAGGCAACATAAAACCTAGAAATACCTATGTGGTTACATATTGATACAATAAGCATTTCATATATGATAGTTACATCAAGATTTGGATAATAAAATTAACACACATGTTTATAGCTCAATGAAAGTGTTTGGGTGATTAGAAATAATATTTCCATAATATTTGACAACTAGTTATTGAATATAAAGCAACTTATTTACACACTTGTACATCTTATATCTATCTATGAATAATTATATAAGCTAATTATTATTTCTCTTTTGTGATTGTGCAATCAAAATACTATTTAGAATTGTACTTTTTATATTTAGTATTTTTTTAATTCAACACTGAAATTGAATATCATAAACTAAATTTTTTAATTGGCCTAATTTAAGGAATAGGTTATATCACTCTTAAAAATCCTATTTATCATAAAATTTAATCCCAAAAAGGGTTAAATGGGTTCAACAATACTTTTTACCCTAATTTAGATTAAAAAAACCTAATAGGATAAAAAACTAGTATGTGAATTCAAATTACTAAATATAACATTTAAGCATGAATATGAATGTAAAATACTTAAATAAATTTCATTGATTTGATAATTAACATATTATAAACATAAGTATAACAAAGAGATAAGTTCTTATCTTTTTTGATTGATTTTTTGACTATGATAAAAATTCTAACATTATAAAATAGACTGAAGCAAGCATGCGATTCATCTATATCTAGAACTATGTTTCTGTTTATATAGGGTCAGTTCTAACATATTTAGATCAATATTTACTTATAGTTAATGTCAAAAAATATTTCTATGACCATACAATCACCTTTTCATGTCTTTGAAATATTTTTATGTGCAATGCCAAACCATGGTGATGCTTGTAACTCCATAAATCAAAATATTTCACCTTGAAATCCTAGATGTGATTGTGAGGGATAAAAACTTGAAAATTTTAGGAAAGTGTAATGGGATGAGCTCACCCTAATCACCTCCATTGATGATTGACCACTTCATGTGTATTTGATATTTTAAGGAGGGAAATCATTAGTTGACTTCATATATGTGATTTTGTGATTGTGTTCATTCACTATATGAAGTCAACTAATGATTTGGATTTCATACATGATAATGTTTACTTTGAATTGGATTTGGTATGATTCAAACTTGGATTATGACTGCTCCCAATGATTGATTTTTAATTTAGGAAGAATAGATCAATTTTCTTGATGTGTAGTAGTGTATAAAGATATACTAAATAAGTGCCAAATACCTTATAAAATGAGGCCCCACTTTGTATATATGAGTCTAATTGGATAATTTATCACACCACCAACATGCTAGGGATATGGGTCAACCCTAAGGAAATATTTTATTTTAAAAATTAGTTATTGCTAGGAGAGGATCACTATCAACATGCATAAGTAAGTATCGACTACCCATACTAACCCAATTTAATGTTAGTGACCCATGAATAGGAGGACTAAAATGAACATATAGGAATGTATTTTCAAGATAATATACATGAGTTAAAAAAATAGTGAGGTTATTATAGTTGTGTAATAGAAAATATAAGGGTCAAAATCATAAGGTAGTATGTAGGTGTGAGAGAATGGTGGGTTAAGACTATAATTGTGAATATAAGTCATGTGTGGTAAATTTTTATGTCAATATTGTCATAGTCAGGTAATCAATATCATATTTTTGTATCTAAATTGATAATAATTATATGTGATAAGAGAATTTTAGTTGATAAACTAGCCTTAACACATGTTATGGACATATCTTACACAAATTCAAACATTTCCCATTATAGGATGCCTTCTTATGAGGTAGAATAAGTTACAAAAAAAACTAGAGTGAATAATGTATTAGACTGCCATATCCCTCATAATATTCCTTAATATCTAAGACTTAGAGTGCGTGCCACTAAATACTGATATTTTAGATCAACTCAAGAACACTCAAGCAAAGATATCAATTTCAAAATTACTTACAATAACCAATGTCTACACATATATAGTTTATAAGGTCTTAGAATACACTACTTTTCCAAATGATATTCAACTTTCTCACTTTGCTTTCATTGTCATATATTTTATGGATAATGATAACGTTATTCCCTTTGAGAGCAATGCTTTTTCTAAAAAATATATTGTGGGTCAACATTTTTCTTTGCACATTCAAGTCATAATCAATAATATAGGGATAAAATGAGTCCTCATGGATAATGGTTTAGGATTGAGCATTTTTAGTGAGTCATTTCTTCATGTACTTAGAATTAGAAGACATGCCCTTGAAAACTCAAATATGATCATTAAGGGTATTGAAAATCAACCAAAAAAGACTTTTGGAGCAATTACATTGAACATATCACTTTGACCATAAACCATAGCCCTGAAATGTCAAGTAATATATAATTATGAGAGCTATAATATCTTACTTGAGAGACCTTAGATCCATGATATGGAAAATTTTCCATGCACATTATGTAGAAGCTCAAAGTTTAAACATGGGAGAATAACATACACTTTTCCTAAAAATGATGTAAAATTTAATATTGTAAAGTGACCGAGTCTCAAAATATTGGTTTGCCTCATTTGAAACAAACTAAACTAACTATAGTGGCATATAAACAAATCATTCCATGGGACCAAGTATAAATATTCCAATTTGGTGACCATAGTAATGCTCAAGAAGATAATAAAGAGAATGATTATGAAGTTGATACCATAGATGAAAAATTATCCAAGTTTTTGTTTCACCCTAATTTAGATTCTAAAACCCTAATTAAGTTAAAAAATTGAATATAATTCATATTATACAATATGAAAATTAAACATAGATTTGAATGCAGTAGGTTGTAATTATTTTGACAATTGAGTTTTCTAAATATATAAATAATAATGAGATCAAGATTGTTAGATTTATTGATTTACTAATTGACCATGATTGACTTCTAATAGTGTGAAAGGGATATAAATAATCATCTAAATCATTCAAATCTAGAATTGATTATTTGTACATAGAGAGTCATTAAAGTTAAGCTAGAGAAAATAGTTTGATGCTAGTGACTAATGGTGCTATGTGATTATACAATAAACTATGCCTACTTATAATACCTTTATATGTCTGATTTTTACATTTGAATGTGTGCACATATCTATGAATTAGTCTCATTTCCTTTGAAACCTTAGGCCCACTTGTGGAGGAATAACACCTTTAAAAAATTGGGAAGTGTAAGGGGTTGTGCTAACCCCAACAACCCCCATTGATGATTGAACACTTCATATGTATCTAACACTTTAAAGAGGGAATTTAAGACACACGTAGTTATTCCCATTAGTGTGAATGTGTAATTATGCTTATTTTATAAATGAAAACACCTAAAATATGGTTTTTGATATTTAATAGTATTCAATCTTGAATTGGATTGGTATTCTTCACACTTGGCTGAGGACTGCTTCTATTGATTGATTTTCAATTTGGGAAGAATAAGACACATTTTATTAATCTGTAGTAGTGTACATATTATTGATATCCAAGTTCCAAGTAAGTATTAAGTGTCAATTTTATTTGTATTTATATGAGTCCATTTAGGTAATTTATCATGCCATTAACATGCAATTGATCCATAGGAATGCTTTTATTTGGAAAAATAGTCTGTGTTGGGTGAGGGTCACTAACATCACCCTCAAGTCAATTTCATCAATGAATCTACCTGACCTTGATGTTACTATACAAGATATGATAATGTGGATCTAATGATCTATAGATATACGAGTAAGATATTTAATTTGTTTATCATAGATTGAGAGATTCTTATAGGTGATTGTCAATAAAATGGGAGGGTCAAACTCATAATAAGCATGCAGATGTGAAATAATGGTGAACAAGAGGCATATAATGTATGGAAAATATTATTCAAAAGTGACATTGTCAAGTGTCTAATAATAGATTTTAGTATCTATAAATGTCCTCATTTTATTATAATATTGATATGTAATAAAAATACTATAGTATTGATGTGTGAAATTTGATATCTAAAATTGAAAATTGAAAATAATCAAGAAACTATGTACAATAGATTAAGTCATGGCTACTGAAGGAGGAAATCAATGGAAACCACTCATAATTATAAATTATGAGTAATTTGAACCCTCATATAAAATTAAATTTTGGTTTTGTAACAATGGTACCCCACTCTTAATGGCACATGTAATTGCATGATATTCATTGCATTCATTATCTATTGTGGAAAGTGTATAACAACCTAGACCATATGTTGAAATTTGATTAAAAAATATGTTATCCTTTATATTATGTATCTTAACACTATTTGAAGAAATGATTTATATTTTCATTTGTTGATTTTTTTCATAATATCCCTTATTTGGTTCATTCCTTGATCCTTAACTGCTTCATGTATCTTTGGTATCCATAATTGCATTGGAGATGATGTAACCATATCCTTTTTTTACTTTCTCTATATTTTTGGTACATAAGTAAACCATATTGTAAAGTATAGGAGATAGTTATATTAACACTATCAAAATATACTCCCATCTGTTATAACCATGCTTATCCCAATGTAACATTCCTTATGTAATAGTCTTATGTATATATAACAATGTGTCATCTATCTTAAACCCCATTGACATTGAAATGGTAACTTGACCCATGGAATTATCCTGTATATGTAGTGAATCTTAATCACTATATCCAAAATACTTGAAAAATATAATTATGCATGTATTAAATTATTTTTTATCATCTTAAACAATGCATTTCTCTATGTTCATCTATAATAAGAACTCAAATGACCATTAGTTCCTTTATAAGAATGTCTTGAGAAAAATTAGTCCTTGTAGAATGTGAACTAGAAGAAGATATTCTACTAGAAACACAGTCATTAAACTCCTATTGGAGGACTGAATCCTTTGTAGGAACATCCTATGATGTCTTGATCTTAATTAGATAAGTAATATAATAATATGGATAAAGGTATCTTATTGATCTAATTTCAAATTTTAAAAATTTAATAAGCCCTCTATCCACAAGTTGTGTAATCCATTATCATAATGTATAATAATCATGATCATAATGTCCATTAATATAATGATAATTACATACTATTTTGACCTTCACTCATTCAATATGATGAGGAGGGTGATAGTAACTAGGAGGTAAATTTATTAGCTTTTTATCAAGTAATGTCTATAAAATTCCATGTGGTTGATATCTAAAATTATCAAACTTGAACGATTGATTTTAAGTTTTTGTAGGTGTCTTTATGGTAACATTAGTCTTGTAACTAATTTCATTTTATTCTTTTCTTTTATTTAAGACCTTAATTAGACTCTTAGTAGGTAACACACTTGGTTCAAATTTATCATCCATGACCACATTTGTAATTTCCTTTCTCTATATCATATGATTAATTGTCTCATGTGTAAATTTTTTATAATGAACTTTTATATTTATATGATCATGAGTTTGAATATATTCAAGCTTAAAATTAAGTGATATAAACTATTTACCATATTTTTATATTAGTGTGAATCATAATAGGCTAAACTTGTATACTTAATTCAGATTGTAATATATGAAAATGAAGCATAAATCTGAATGTAACTAATTTAGACTGATATGATAATGCAATTTAATATATTTGTAAATTACTAAGGAGATCAAGATACTTAGCTTTATTATCTAACTGATTGATTGTAACTATGTTATAATAGTAGAAACAAACTAGAATCAGGCTTATGATTTATCCATATCTTAAACTAAATTTATGTGCATCCAAGGTCAGTAATACTAGGCTTAAGTTAGACCCATCAATGTTAGTGACTAGGGATCATGTTACTTTTATGATCATATTTGTCTCTCTATGACCATGTAGTGTGGTGCACCTATTTGATATGTCTCTGTACATGTGATCTATGACCTTTGATTTCATGCACAACTCCAAAAATCAGCTTCCTTATCCTTGAAACCCTAGTTCTACTTGTGAAGGATTAAAAATTGTAAAAAATGAGGAAGCATAATTAGGCTTAGCTAACCCTAATCACCCTTTTTGATGATTGACCACTACCTACATATCTAATACTCTAAAGAGGGAAGTTAAGCCACACGTAGTTCTTCCCCTTATTGTGAATGTAAAATTATGATCTTTCACTATATGAATGCACATACAAATTTGAATTTAATCTTGAATTTTTTTATACTTGACATGGCTTGGTATGTTTCAAACTTGGTTGATGACTGCTCCTAGAACTGCATTTGTAATTTAGGAAGAATAGGGAATATTTCTTGATGTGTATTAATATACTTGAGAGGTAATTAATAATTAAAAATTATGAATATGCTTGACCTTGATTTGTATTTGTATGTATTCAATTAGGTAGTTTACCATGACATCAACACTTTAGGTAAACGTGATGACCTATGGGAAGGGTTTTATTTTGAAAATAGCCATTTTTAGGCAAAGAATGGTAACATCAACCTCAATACAATAACATTGAGTTATTTTATGGGAGATAAAAATGGAAATGTAGTATTCTTGGAATGTCTGGGTAAGACATTTTGTTTATTTAACATAGATTGGAATTTTCATGTAAGTGATTAATAAAAACTTAGAATGGATCTAGATCATAACAATCATGTAGCTATGATGTTATGGTGAGAGAGAAATGTTTGGAGAAGCATAAGTCATGTAGGATAAGTATAGGTCAATATTGACATTTCAAAGTGTCAAATACTAGATTTTAATGTCTAAATAACCTTTAAACATAAATCTTAATGTTGGAGTGCATCTATAGATTGCATCATGTAAATGTTATGTATATTAAGATTAGTAATGGTTTAGAATGATTTTTTCACTAGTTTTAACTCACTATCAGTCTAAACACATGTTTAATATATTCAACACTAATATGATTACATTACCTAGGATAAAATTTTAGGGTAACATAATTGCATAATTTGGAATCAATGCATAGCATGACATTCTCATCATATTTTTCTTGTAAATTAATTAAATAAATTTCATCACAATGTGTTTCAATAGAAACTTCATGTAAATATATAATTTCAATTTTATTTGTAGGAGGAGGAGGATTGTGACATAACATTTCAAGATAGGAGAGAGAATCATCACACTCATTTATATCATTTACCATTTGTATAGAAAGAGAAATAATGTCATATTATTTTATATCCTTTACCATTTCTTGAGAAAGAGAGGAAATATCACATTATTTTTCACTAATTTCATTATTTGGCATGCATGATCCATGCCCTAGAATTTTTTAGTATCTAATGAGATGAATTTATTTGAAAAATCATTGTGGCAAGTTTTGTGTGTTAAATTGGTATTCTTTACATAGATGAATGTCTACATTTTCTATGTTAAAAAAGTGTCATCACATAGAGATATTATTTCAAGGGAAAGCATCATGAGTATCATTATCTATAAATGGTTCAATTTTATTTTTTTATTCAAGTGCGATACTAGAAACATGAGACAATGCATAATTATTTTCCTCTTGTTCTAGTGTGTGATTAAGAGAAGAGTGTAAACAAAAAGTAGGGGAACTAGGTTATTCTGTTTCACAATTAGTTTGTTCATTTTTTTTTATTCATCCCATTATTCATTAATGTATCAATTATCTTGATATTCATATTCATTAGCATCTCCTTGATTTTTTTTTTAAATATATATAGTTAACATCATTAATCATATGTTTTTGATCATTATTCCATTTATTATCACAAATATAAGGTGAAGAATCAATAAATAATAGGAAATATAGGGGATAAGGGATACTATGGATTTAAGATTATTCACTCATTTTGAATTTACCAAACCCTAATAGAGTAAGGGAGATACACAAGGCCTACTCCTAATAGGAAAACAAGCATAGAAGTAGTGACTTAAGAAAGATCAAATAAATAACTAATAAATACTTGAAAATTTTAAGAAATTTTTGGAAATAAAAATAGGTTTTTGATTGAGGATAATAGATAGATGAAACCCATAAATTATTTTAAAAATAGGTTCACCATTTATACTCTAGGCAAAATTAAATAAAACTAATAAATTGTAAATTCTATAAAAAATATGTACAATATTCTTGTGAACAAAAACATGTTTTTAATCCAATTAATACATCTATCAAAAAGCTTGGAGTGTTTCAAAAATAATGTCCAAATATCAACCAACCAAAGACTGACCCTAATAGAGTAAGCCCTAATAGGTGAATAGGTATGAAACCTTAGGGAAAAAGGGATAAATAATGAGATTTGATCATATGAAGATGGAAACAATTGGGAATTAGGTATACAAATTAAACCCCAAGAATAAAATTTGAAAATCCTATTAAAAAGGATGAAACTCTAAGGGAGACCTATGGTTTGGTATGGTTTGATAAATATTTGGTTTAACCAATATGTTTTACCCAAATTTGTGTTGTATTATCCTAATTTACATAGAAACTTGAATGCAATTTAGATTTAAAATATGATGATTAAGCATAAACTGTAGTGTAACATTTTGTAAATGTTTTGACAATTGAATTTTATAAATGTAGAAAATACTAAATATATCAATATACTTAGCTTTCCTAATTTACTAACTATTTTTTATTGAATTTTGATAGTGTGAAAGGGATATAAGTAGGTATATAAGTCACTTAGATCTAGAATCAACTATCTATGCATACATAGTCACTAACATCAGGATAGGGTAGATCCATCAACATTAGTGATAAGGAAGATGTTTCAATATTCGGATAATTTATCTCTTTGTGACCATACATTCAGTTGTGCATGGATGTAATACCTCTATGTTTATAATCTTAAAGCCTGACTATATGCACAACTCCAAGAATCAATTTCCTTCTCCTTGAAACACTAGGCCCTTTTTTCGAGGAATGAAACTTGTTAAAAATTTGGAAGTATAATGAGTTGAGCTGATCCATATCATCCCCATTGATGATTAATCATTTCCTACATATCTAATACTCTGAAGATGGAAGTAAAGCCACATGTAGTTCTTCCCCTTAATGTGATGTGTAATTGTGCTTCTTCTCTATATGAATGCACCTAGAATAGATATTTCAATACTTGAAAATATTTACTCTTCACTTGACTTGGTGTGATTCAAACTTGGTTTATGACTAATCCTAATGATTAGTTTACAATTTGGTAATAACAAGGTAGATTTTCTCAATGTGTAATAGTCTATATATGCTTAATAAACAAGTTATAAGTGATTACTAAGTGTGGGTTCAATTTGTATTTATATGAGCCCATTTATGTAATTTATCATACCATCAATACACTAGGAAAATGTGTCACCCTATTTGAATGATTTAATTTTAAAAAATATCCATTATTAGGTGAGGGTCACTAACATCACCCTTAGGTCAATTTAATTAACAAAACTATTTGAGCCTAATGTTACTGTCTAAGAGATATGAGTATAGATATGATGATTTAGAGATGTTCAAGTAATAAATTTAGCTAGTTTGTCATAAATTGAGAGGTTCTTGTAGGTTTTTGACAATAAAATGGGAGGGCCATATTCATAACAAACATATAGATGTGAAATAATGGTGAAAAAGAGGCATATATGTATGCACAAGTCATGTATAGAAAATATAGATTAAAAGTGACATTTTATAGTGTCTAATACAATATTTTAGTAGCTAAAATTTTACACCAATTTACATTAGGGAATATAGAGATTACACAAGTGCATTTGAAATTAAATAATGCTATCTTAAATTGAAATACTATGGAAGATGCATTCACTAATCTATAATTATTGTAAATCCATCCAAATATGATAATGGTAAAGGGCCTATGGTAGATGTATGTTATAATACACAAGCCATAAAAATATGATAGTATTATTCAAAATTGATAGAAATGTATGGATTTGAACTCAAGTGTGCATACAAGATGGGTTTTAGTGGTTAAGGACTTGGAAAAAAAAGTATCATATAACTTATTCTTTTTTTGTATATATTTTTGGTTAATGCAAGCCTAATAGGATAAAATTATGGAAAATTTTGATTGGTTAAGATGTACAATAACCAAAAAAATTTGAGTGTAACATATAGAGTATAGTAGCTTACCATTTATGGAAAATACTAGAATAATTAAGTACTTATCTAGTTTATGGTGTGTGTAGGTCTATAATAGGGTATAATTTTTAAAGTAGTCTAAAATGGGTCTATGAATACTTGGATCTATAAATAGAGTTATTGCATATATTGGGAAAACTCCATGACTTACTATACACCTGCTAATGTGACCTTGTCTGCTAAAGTGCACACCTTCCATGTGTATTTTTGTTAATATTTGATAGTGTCACCACTAACCCTATGGCTAATAAAGATTCATGTATAATTTGATGTCTACAAATCTTATATAAACAACTCTATTTTTTTCTCCTTGCTTAAAACTCAACTTTTCACAATTAGATCAAAGTGACTGGGAAAAAGGATGAAAGGGAAGGGTGGTGTAGATGATATTTATGGATTATATAACACCTCAATATTATACCCTTGGTGAAATTAGACCTTGGTTTTTCTTCTCAGTTATGGACCTTTTCCTACTTTTTTAAGTCTCACATATAATCTATATTGTTCCCCTTGGCCTATATCTTAGTTCAAATAGTCTTATGTTGATGACCTAGGCCTTTTATCTTTCCCATAATGCTTGAAATGTACTTATCTTCCACCTGTACAAGTTTTGAGCCTATACATACTTTCTTTCTCCTTGGATAATAATGTATGGGAGAGACATTAATATTTATGTTAGTGTCTTGACTCGACACAAGTGTCTAGTACCCTAAAGTCATCTATTTTGAAAATGAAACATATCCTAATGGTCAAACTAAGTGCTTTAATGTAACTTACTTCTTCAAAAGGATTGATATACATACAATATCAACCCTCATTCATTAT
The DNA here is from genome assembly GCA_037957365.1 of Torreya grandis. Classification (NCBI taxonomy): domain Eukaryota; kingdom Viridiplantae; phylum Streptophyta; class Pinopsida; order Cupressales; family Taxaceae; genus Torreya; species Torreya grandis. Next base: position 1,892,129 of record JARHVA010001608.1, read on the forward strand.
TCACTTAGAAACATGGGAAAAATACCTAGTATTTAGATTAAAAAACATTTAAAGAGAATTTAATTAAATAAAGCTTCCATATTTATTATTATTTACATACCATTCATATGGACAATGCATCTACATGTCTGAAGTACTAAAGGAGCAACCCAATATCCTAAGTTTCCAAGTTACAAGCTAGGTCACTATTGTAATTACTTTGTACATATTTCATGATTCACACATAAACAAACATGTAGGGGAGAACTACATCAATCTAAGGCCCTCTTTAGAGTATTAGCTATGTAAGAAGTGCTCACTAATAGAGGGGTGTTTGGGATTAGCTCAACATCCTATGTCCACTAACTCATTTTACTTCAAGGTCACCATGAAGATGAAGAAATAGGGTTTTATAATTTCATGAGGAGAGACTCCATGACCCAAATTTGAATACAACATAATAAAGGAGAAGACAAAATCAAAATCATCCAAGTGGTCACATCTTTTTCTAGTAGATATTCCATACAAGACACTTGCATTAAACCTAGATAATAGTGTTGATGCAACTATCCTAGGATGACATTAGTATCTAAATATACAAAGGAACTTAAGACATAATTAGTAAACTATTCTAAAATCTTTTTCTAGTTTACTTTCTACTTTTTCTAGATCTAACACTATGTTAGCATTAGAACCAACTAAGTATATAAACTATTTGGCACTTATGTACACATCTTAGTTGTACTTTCTATATTTAGCCTATTATTGGTATAAAAAATTTAGTGTATGTTTATATTTGAGTTTATCACCCATTTGTTCTTTTATAAAATTGATTATCACCCATTCTACATTTTCATTTATATATACCCCTTTAATAATCATATAAGTAACCCCAACCTATCCATACCTTCATTTTAGGGTTAAAAATTTGGTGAACCTAATTTTTGAACATTATTTATACCTAAGAATATTATTTTTGGAAGAAATATGATTTAAATGGGGGTTGAATAAGTTTAATTACAAAATTTTACTTTCACTTCAATATATATTCTAATAATTCATCTAGCAATATCATCATATGAGCAATAACAACTAGTCTAGCAATATGACTATATACATATAACAAGTATAAACACATCATGTAAGTGGGAAAACCAAATGGGTAATAAAACACACTTAAAATAGCTTAGAAAAATAATCATATAAATCAATGAATCAAATTTATTTGAGAATCCACTCAACTTTTAGTACTGACCTGAATCTATCAAGCACTAACTTGATAGAGTCTTTAACAAGTACCCACTTGTAAGGAAGCACCCACTCCCTTGGTGACTCAACACCAACTTAGCCACCTATTTACCAATAACCCACTCAAAAAATTAATACTATACCTTCCATATTTTTTCTTATTTAAATTTTCAATAGATTATAGTCCTCTCTTATCTCTTCATTCACTTCTATCCCTCTTAAATTGGCTTCTAGCCTTCTTCGCTTAACTAACCTTTTTCTTGATATGATTAGGTCATATGTACTTGATACTCATATTTATAAATTATATTTTATATTAACTAAAACCATATTATGGTCCACATTACCTCCTCCTACTCCTCTTTATGCACTTTTGTTTGCTTATGCACATCAGACTCAAATAGGCCTACAAATATCTAGTATTTATACAAATTTCTTGTTCATATCCTTCTTAGTTGGCCAAGCACCCTTACCCTCTTATGTAATATTTTAAATTAATCTTAGGATATATAATATACATGTATAAAATTTTATTTGAGTCCATTTATATCTGATCTACTTCTATTAGGCCTTTTCTTTCCTTTAGGTCTCATTGAGACCTAATCTCATTAGGCCTACTTAGCACACCTTACCCTTTGATCTTCTTAAATAACATTAAAAAAATTTACATAGTAAAAACACATAATATGACATCATAATAGACCCATGATAATATCATCTAGGCTCCATATTACTTTTTATCTCAAACCACTACTTGGAGCACATCAATTGCACTATTCATATTAGGCTTGTGCATACCTAAAAAGTCTATCTTAAATAGTTGAAGAACAAACACAAATTTTAAAAACATCCATGGAATATATATATATATATATATATATATATATATATATATATATATATATATATATATATATATATATATAATAAATAACCTTAGGTTCATAACTATGTGAATTATATTTCATAACTTAGGGTAAAATACTCAAACCCTTCTCTGCAAGTAGCCCACTTAGAACTGTCAACTGGTCTCAAACCACAATCATAAAGACTTGAAATTATGATATCTAAAGGAAAAAATTAAAAGCATTAAAATAAATTAAAATTATATTATAAATTCCTTATAATAAATTACATCAAAAATATCAAAATCATTAATGGTAACTATTGGTCTTGCAGACCAATCTATTGACCTTCTCTCTCACAGACCTTACTCAGTTAGACAAGCCATTTTGGCTTCAATGATCCAACTTATTAAAATGAATTAAAGGGTTATTAAAATAATTTATATTTAATTTAAGTTACTAAACAAAACATAATGTGCATTATGTTCATAAAATTATTTCATAGAGTCTCAAACTCATTGCTATAATCTATTTACCCAAAACTGCCAGTTTGCCTTGAAACATAGTCATGATGATAATGACCTTTAACACATATGTAAAAAATTTCATGGAGATTTAATGAATTTTTATGATCTTATGAGATTATTAGGTAACTATAATATATAAATATACCATGGTAAAGTGACAATATTGGTATTCCAGACCAATCTCACAGACTTACACCTTCACTGTCTCATCTACACCAGATAGGTCAACCTATGAGCAACAATTTCATTATATAAAATGACCAATATATATATACAATGTGAACATGTATTATAGGTATTTAAAAATTTATCAATTCACTTGGATTCATCCCTAATCCATGATAACACTTCCCTAATAAACTTCTCACTTCTACCTGGTTTTATCACTATTTACACCATTAGGCCTTTTAGTGATAGGTCAACTTGCATGAGTGATTTAACACTCCTAAGGTTTTTAACCTGATAAAAATCCACCATGGAAATATAATACAAGTGTAAATCTTAAACCTTCATTTAATTATCAACTTTGACTCGGTTAACTCTGTCTATTATAGTAAATTTTCTAGAAATAAACACTTTCCTATAGGGTCTGCTCACTCACTTGAGAAACCAATCACACCTATAGGTAAATGAAAGAGTTAAATACAAAATTAAATTATTTTCATAGACATACCAAACCATTATAGGAACTTTATAACAATATCTCTTACATCAAGTCTGAGTTAGGGTTCTTTGAGGGTTTAAACCATCTTCTAGTTTTAATGATCATTCATAAAGCGTAACTCCTCATTATAGAAACCAATGATTATAAATTTGAGATATAAAACTTAAAAATATACAATTAAAATATTAGGTCCTCATTATTACTTTTAAGATTTCAATAAACACTTGAAATGCCTTCTTAGGTAGACTATTCTACATTTTGTGCACTCAAGAGACCTCAAAACACTCTTTGTTGCCTTAACCTTAAAATTTTGACCCAAAACTTGGTAAACACACATAGGAAAACATTAAATAATTATATTAATTCTCACATGTCCATATTATCCTTGTAAATATAACCTCGTACCCCATCAAGCCATGCTTTCTCTATTTGCTCTCTCGACCTTGACCTAGAAGTCACAATAGGTCTTGAAGCTAACCATAAAAAATATTTTTAGGATATAAATAATTTATTAACCTAATAAAAAAATATATATAATGATTATACATATGAATACATCCTTCATAGGTCTTTACAACACCTCATGTCACCTCATTAGGTCAGACAAGGTCTATAACTAGTCTAGTTGCATGATAGGTCTGTAGGTCTTACCCATGTAGGCTTAGCTTGAGATTATTCTAAGTGATTAATAAAATAATATACATAATAAAGTAGCCTAATACATAATATTATGCATTTGTGCATCAATATCACCAAGCTACTATGGTCAAACATCCTCACTAGGACTTCTCATACCATGACTAGTCTTAGGTAACTCAAACACTTGACCTTCATGCCTCCTTTCATACCCTTAACATCTCACTATAATGATGAAAATCATATTAATATGATAAATAACTACCATAAATATTATCACATGCCTAATACCACTCATCTTACCAAGTAACTAAGCCCATGCCTTCATACAAAGTCTCTTCATGTCATGACTAGGCCATGACAAGACTCCTTAAGCTCTTGATATTTGACTTAAATATCTATTTATCAAGAAATTTTACTTAAAAACCTAATTTTTGAATTATAATAAAGTATTATACACTTATCTCTCAAATTCATACAATTCCAAATAGTTTATCATATACCTAGGCTCACTCACTTCACCATACTACCTTCACATACCTTCTCACAAGGCCTAGAACAAGGCTTTACAAGACACCTTGATGCCTTGGCTTGTTTCATCCATGTTATGGCCTCAAAAAAAAATTAATAAATTAGATATGAGACACTTGTACCTGTACCCTTGTCTCACATGATAATCACTACATACCTTCAATGATCATAAGCTTATCACAACATATACTTTTAATTTAACAATTTTGGGAATATTGGTGTATTATTCCTAATTTAGTTAAAGGGTCTAAGTAGTAAAATAAACAAATGAATATGAAATAATTAAAATAATTATTTATGTAGATTATATTGCAATTTTGTCTTTTCTAAAAATAGTAATAAGAGATGAAAAAGAAGACTTAGCTGGAAACTAACCGATTTAACTGAGATGGAGGTTGGAATTTATTGTGCAAGACTAGGACATTGTCACAAACTAAGATCTGAACTTCATTTTGTAATTAGATAGGAGCAATAGAATTGGATAAGAGTGGCACTAGTGCTATAGTGTACCTCTACTGCTATTGTCCTAAGAATTTGAGCTTTCTAGGTTTTATTCTCTATATCTATGTGACCCTGTCTATGAAGTTTTGGAAATTAAAAGTTTATAGAGCTCCTTGTAGAGTAGATTTTATCTTAAAAACCTATAATCCATTATGATTTGATCAATTTTGAGAAAGTGGGGATTAGTGTGTGTAAGATTCACTAGACATGGATCCACACTGCTTGTATGGGCATGCTTCCTACATACCAATACTCTGAAGAGGGATCAAGCCTTATATATTTCTACCACTTGATGTGCTTTGTGCAATTGTGTGTATGAAGATGCAAAATGATAAACTAGATGTGCTTGAGATGGCTAAAGACTGGTGTCAAGATTTAAATAATCTTGTAAGTGTATTGGTTAGCTATATGCAGAAAATAGAAAAGATTGCTTGAGTAGTCTTGGTTGTATTCTTTCTTGCGTAGTGATAATTGCCAACCCTTTCCAAATGATCTTTGAATGGAATTTTATAGGGATATATTAGTCATGGGTTGAATGTGCTCATGTTAGGCTAATAAGGAGAAGGATGGGGAACTAGAATGAAATGACCATTGGGTCCAAAAATGGACTTAGATACGAGTGTCAAAAGTAGATAGGAGTGGTGTCAGTGCTATAGTCCAAGTTTGGTGCTACTTTCTTGAGTAGATGGGACATGGGGGGATTGATTTGTCTTAGAAAGAGTAGTCTGGGTGATATGGGACCAATTTTAGAAGGCTATAGATGACTAATAATTAGTGAAAATAAGACTAAGAGGGTTAGGAAAGTGAGCAAGAAAGATGTAAAGGTTGGGTGTCATTAGCCTTTATTTTAGTGATGAAGCAAAGTGAAATACTAAGATAAATGAAAAATATAAAGCATACCTAAAATTACCTATAAGGGTGAATCTCATGAATCTGTTATGATGTTGGGTGTGCATAGAGAGAGCAAACTGTGAAGTGAAAATTTGTAAGATAAAATAAAGAGTAGATCAGTTCTTACTTGATACGCTATATCTAAAATAATAATGTACAAAGTTGGGTAAGAGAGAGAGAGTAAGAGAAAGTAATAAATACACCTCACTGGGTATATGAACCAATGCAAAACCTATTATGATGTTGAGTAATGTAGGATGATACTGAGTAATGAGAGATGATGCTGTACCAAGAGTAATATCATGAATGGAGCTAAGTGCTCAATTCCTTAGAAGTGGATCAAGAATCAAAGGCTTGAAATTTGGCTCCATCATCACCCACTGATTGAATATAGGTGATCATGCATGTGTTAATAAATGTTTTGACTATGTGTCCAATCCCTCTGGATAGGTGGCTCAAGAATACAAAGTCTAGCTAGTCCTTTGGCTCCATCATTACCCCATGAAGTAAAACTATGAACTGATACTGGTATGGATGTGTGTCATATGGGATGGCTCCTAAAGCCCATGAATGTACTATGATATGAAAATGATGGTATGGATATCTGAATGTATGCTAGAAACTAGGCCACTCTTGGCCACTCTGAAATATGGAGATCGGGCTTGTATGAAAGCCACTCAAAAACTAGTGCACTAGGCTTATATGAAAACCACTCCAAAATGTGGAAGTTAGGCTTGTATAAAAGCAAAATATAAAATTATTATAACCACATATATATGGAATAAGGCACACAACTATTGAGAATGCTTGGGTAATACTAAAATTGAAAATAAAAAGAAAACAAATGTACCACACACATTGCCCTCAATCACTGGTGTCTGGAACATGGATTCTAATCTAAAAGTTATACCAACTATTATATATAAAATTATAAGTAAGATCCATCATGCCATGAATAAATTCCCCCTTTATCTATATTCTCTAAGTAAAAGTGTACTAAAAACTATTAATTCTAAACTGGTATGACTTTGCAAAACTATAGCTGAACCTACTTTTTTGCTTGTTTTTGAAAAGTTTTTTTTTGCTATTTGGATAGTAGAACTAAAAATGGATAGTAGTGGTACCAGTGATATTTTATAATATTAGAATTATTGTCCTAGGCTAAATATGATGAGTTTTATAACATTTTTAATAATTTTTTGGTCTGTTCTAACTAGTTTGATGTTTATTTATTATTATGATTGTTCTGAATACTAATTATTTGACCATTAGGAGTTATGATCTCTGTGACAAAACCCCTGTTTGTTGTCCCCTCTTCTGAGGGTAGAAATGAAGACCCTATAATGATTTCCCTTAGAATAAATAGACCTAAAAGTGTGTTACTCTACAAAGATACCTGATATATCAATGATAATTGATAAGATATCTCAAAATATAACATGGTTTGTAATGAGAGATTATTAGTTCAACAGAGGTATGCCTAGATAGATATAACAATGTAATAGCATGTGTACTATATTGCATTAGAACTATAAGTTTGATTAGTTTTTATTTGTCAAGGAGGGATGGAACATGATGTCCATCATGACATCTAAGAGAGAAAGATAATGCATGATGTGGATCATGGCATTACAAATAATGAGAATCAAACAAGCAACAAACACACAAAGAAGGAAGAAAAAACATACAAGGGTGGCTAAGGGGCCAATAAAACAAGGGACATGGGCACATGTCACTCAAACTAGAAAGAAAGCATACAAGACATGTTCAAATTCAACATACACATATAATTGAAATAAACACATGTTAACATGAGGGCCACAATCACATAGAAGATTACAAGGAAAGGAAATTGGCAAATGTATTAAGGCACATACAGGAGATAAACAAGAATTGGAAAAATACAATCACAACAAGCTATTCTAAGCAAGAAAAGAAAACATGTAAGAGCTAGAAATACAATCATATCTAAATAATCAAAGTAAGAAATAAAATTATGCAAGACATGTAGTATAAGACTAGGTAAATGCCAACAAATACACAAGTGCTATATACTAGTGAATGTCAAAAAAATAATCTGTGTAAGCTAGTAAATAATGTATATCTTCATTATAACTAGAGTGTGTGGTGTAGCAATGACATAACCTAGATGGTGTAGTCATGTAGAAGATGCCCCCAGTGGGTATGTATATCAATGTATGTCTCGATATATACGTAGGATGCCCCCTCAATGGGTAGAGTGAAGCAATCAAAGAGATGGATGTCACTGCACACACTCAAAGAAGATCAAGTGAAGCATGGTAATGTATATAAATTCAAAAAATAATATCATAAAATAATAAATACAAGTCTAGCATGATAGTAGAAATATAAAGCTTGGATGATGCATATGATCAAAATATTTTTGGTGTTTTTTGAATTATTTGCATGTTTTTTTATTTTTGATATTTGAATGTTTTTGAGTTTTTGAGATTTAGAGCTATGTACAATTGAACATAATAAACTATGCATAGGTAAAAATGAAAATCTATGTACAAGTGATTTTGAATAATTATGTATAATACAATGTGTGAAATGAAATGCTAGATATGGATTATACATAGATGCATAATTTTCATCAAATTTTTGAGTTTCTTTCCTTTAAGTGAGGCTAGATGATACACTTTAGGGTGAATATTTTTTGTAATAATGTATGGACCTAGCCAATTTGGTTTGAATTTTCCTTTGATTTCTTCTTTGGTGTTGACATTACGAAGATTTTATCAGAATGAGATCATTAAACTTAAATTCTCTAGTGTGAACTCATTTTTTGTAGGATCATTATATACGTTGTTGGTAGATTCTGAGATGTTCTGCTACTTGAATGCATGTTTAGTCTAACTGCTCAAGCTAGTGTAGATGCTTTTCATGATACTGGTCATCATTGAGAATACCTTTAAGAGAGACATGAAGAGATGGTATTTCTAATTCCAATGGTAAAACTACTTCTATGCCATAAACAAGGAATAAGGATTGGATCCTATGGGCATGTAGATACTTATGTGATAGGCCCATAATGTAAAGACTAGTTGATTGTGCCAATTGTCTCCACATTTGGTTACTATTTCGCTCAAAATTTTGTTGATAGTTTTACTGGTAGCATCTACTTGACCATTACCTTGTGGGTAATATGGAGTGGAGAATGTGTGTTTAATCTTATATTTTTTGAAAAATTTCTTGACATTTTTGTTCATGATTGATGTTCCATTATCAAAAATGATGGCTACAAGAAAGTTAAAGAGTGAAATAATGTGAGTCATGAGAAAGCTATAAATGTCCTCACCTATAATAGATTGAAGTGGAATGGCTTCTACCCATTTGGTAAAGTATTCAATGGTTGTGATTATGAATTTATGTCCATTAGTAGATTTAAGGTTAATTTTTCCAATAAGATCAAATCCTCATAGCATGAATGGCTATGGAGAGATGATAGGCTATAATTATTGTGATGGTACATGATATAAGTTATTGTGTCGTTGACATTTATCACATAGTTTTGCATATTTTAAACATTCATCTTCCATGGTGGGTCAATAGTAACCCTATCAAAAGAATTTATGTGACATGGATTTTCCATTGAAGTGAACACCACACTCATTATTGTGTATTTGTGTAAGAACAATTTTGGTTTTTACTGAAGTTAAACATCGAAGTAATTGTCCATCAAAGGATCATTTAAAAATGTCTCCACCAATGATTACATAATGGAATGCTTTGCATTTGTCATTTCAAGAAAAAGTGTCTAGTGTAATAGATTTTTTTAGAAAGTTATAAATATTAGAGAACCATTCTGGAATTGCAAAACTATGTGTAGTGGCTAGAATGGATAGTACAATAAAATCTATGTTGGATATTGATGGTGATTTTAATCATTTAATTGTGAAAATAGATTGATCATCATTAATTTCAATAGGAACAAATATGTGGTGCTTGTCATTGCATCTATGTATCAGTTATCTTTTCTTGGTATACTTTCTATAGAAAAGTAGTCAAACTAGGATGATAAACATTGTACCATGTTTTGGTATGGGATAAGATGTTATTTTTTTGTCTGATAGATATCATTAACTTGATTGACCACAATTTGGGAATCACCAAAGATTTAAATATATCTAATTTGGAGAGATTAGGTGATAAATAGACCTAAAATAAGTTCTTCATATTCTATGATGTTGTTGGTGTAGGATAAACTTAATGGATATGCAATAGGAACTGTGTGACCTAGAGGGTTGACAAAGACAATGCCTACCCCTGCACCAAATGCACATCAAGAACCATCAAAGAACATGGTAAAAGTATTAAAATGAGTATAATAGGTAGTGAAATCATCTCTAAATGTGTCACTAATAAGATTAGTGTCTAGGAATGGCATGGCTACTAAATGGTATGCAATGATTTAGCCCTTTATTGATTTTTGGAGAACCATTTTTAAGTCAAAATTTATTAATAACATGACCCATTTTTCAATGTGATCAGAGAGATATGGTTTTTCCATGAGAAACTTCAAGGGATCTAATTTTTTGATAATCTAAGTCTCATTATTTACCATTTAATGTCATTTTTTTTGTGTGGTAAAAACTAATGCTAAACATAAATTTTCTATTACGAAGTAATTTTTTTCATAATCCATTAATGTGAAACTGATGTAATAAACTACTCATTTGATTTGTTGATCATGATGTTGCGCTAAGAGTACTGAGATATATAGTAAGAAAGGCCTATCAAGGATAGGTGGTACTAAGATAGGTGGATTAAGAAGATATTGCTTGATTGTATCAAAGCTTTCTTGATAAGCTTGGTCCCAGACAAACTTTATATCTTTCTTGAGTAATCAAGTGAATGACTAAGTTTTATTAGCAAATTGATCTAAAAAATGATGGATTGCTTGGATGTTTCCCTATAGGGATTGAAGTTGTTTTAATTTCATAAGAGGTGGCATGTCAATGATTGCTTTGACTTTCTTAGGGTCAACCTCTATACCACATTGAGAAATAATGAAACCTAAGAGTTTTCCTAATGTAACGCCAAACACACACTTCTTTGGGTTCAATCAAACATTATATTGTTTAAGTCTTTAAAAGATCTTTCATAAGTCAATAGTGTGATGTTGTCATTATTTGGATTTAGCTAAGATATCATCGACATAATCCTTGACAATATGGTGAATCAAATCATGAAATATACGTGTCATGGTATGCTAGTATGTGGCTTTAACATTTTTTAATCCAAAAGACATGACAATGTAACAAAATGTACCCCAAGGTGTTGTAAAAGATGTTTTCTCTTGATCTTATTTATTAATTTTGATTTGGTTGTATCCTATAAAGCCATCCATAAATGATAACATTTCATATCCAACTATGGAATAAATGATCATGTCAATGTTAGGTAAATGAAAATTATATTTTGGGCATGCTTTATTTAAATCTCAGGAATCAAAACAAAACCAAATTTTTTGTTGGGTTTGAACACAAGGAATATAATAAAAACCCATTCAAGGTGTGCTACTGGTCAGATGAAACTGACATCTAAGAGGAATTGGATCTCATATTTGACTAGGAGCTCCACCTTAGGATGCATTTTGCTAATTTTTTGTTTAACAAGTTTAGCATCAAGGTATAAAGAAATCTGATGAATTGCTATGGATGTATGAACTCCTAACATATCTGAGTAAGACCAAGCAAAGACTTTTAGAAAATTTGTTAAGGTTTGATGAATATCTATATCTTTTTCCTTTTATAGGGTAGTGGCTAATAAAAAAATGTGAGGATCTTGGTCAGTTCCAAAATTAAAATTAACTATTTATTCATTTAGCAATGTGGAACAATCAAGTGTGTAAGGAGTGGTAGGAATAATATTATCTAAGTCAACTGGTATGTCTTGTGGAGAATCTATAATTTCTCCATAGTATGCATGGGAATTTGTGTGATGAGGAAATCTATTTTTATGATAGCAAGATGGAAGGTACTTATATGCTCTGATAAATTTTAGAAGGGATTCATCATTAGAGAATTCATATAATGTGAGCATGTCTAGTGAAACTACATTATCAATGAGATCAAGATAGATAAATGATAATGTTGAAGTATGATTAATAGTGTGGTCTATTGGTGTAGTGGGTAGACAAAACTTTATATGATTTGAATTGGTGGAAGAAGGCTTATTATGAAGGTGGGTAAACTGATATCCTAGCCCTAGTGTTCCATGTTGTGTAGATACCTCAACAAGATGGATGATTTCATGTTCATTCTTTCCAAGACCTTTGCCATGATATTCCATCTTATTGAGACATTTAAGTGTGAAAGGAAAGGTAAACTAGTGATTTGGTATTGATGTTATTATAGAACTTGGAGTTTTGTGATGTGTTGCATGGTCCAAAAGGACATTGTGAATAATAGGTTGTGATAGTATATTACCAAGATTAAAGTGTGAAATATAATTTTGTGGAGTTTTAGCAACGTAGAAATATTTAAATGGTTTGTTATCTATTGATCATGTGTAAATGTAGCCTTTGTGACTAAATTTTAAAAAAGCATGGAGTGTAGAAGGGACCACAGGCATATCATGAATATAGGGCTGACCAAGTGATAACTTATAGTTGAGGTAATTTGGAATGACTTGGAAAGTAGTTGGCAGTGTCTTAGGCCATAAGGTAAGATTGAGTGTTATTTGACCCATGCATTTTTATAGAATGTTGTTAAAATATTTGATGTTATTATTAGAATGGTCGAGATCTTAAGGTTGTAAATGAAGATGTTTAAGAAAAGAAATGTTGCAAATGTTGAGTCTTGAATCATTATCAATTAATACCCTTTTGACCCCCACATAATTAATTCTCAATTGAATATATAGAGGTAGATGTTGTTTAATGATGTAGGATGGGGGTAAATATTCTTTTTCAAAAGAATTATGTTCTTCAATCCATTGTATGGTGTTGAGGATAGATACAACATAAGCTGGTTTAACAGAAACAAGAATTCTAGTATTGAGAAGGGCTAAATATAACACATCTTTATAAACATCCAATCGTTGAAGGAGATTGAGAACTGAAACTATATCAGAAAGGGTACTAACCTAAGTGATGAAGATATATCCATGGGTATAATCAACCTACCTATCTTCCAAAACTTGGGTAATGACATGTATTGTGTGATCTACTATAGGCATAGAGCTAGAGTAGGTGCAAGATAAGAGATAGATGTACCAATTTTTAAAAGAGGGATAGATATAACTGCTAGTGTTTGCTTGTGTCTAGTAGTAATAGGGAGATACTCAAAATTAGCCAAGGAGTTATATGCATCTAGATAGAAAGCATGAATGTGGGATGAAGTGCCTACAATGTGAGTGAGTTGTACAATAATATGTTTATAACAAGCATTCCATAGAAGAGATAACAAGCAAAGGATAGGGATCATGAATTTGTGCATAAATGCATAAAAAAAATTTGACATGTACTATGACATTTCTAATGTGTTTAGCATGATTTTAAATTTATTCCACATGAGAGATAGAAAGGAAAGGATAGAGAACATGAAATTGTGCATGAATGTATAGAAAATTTTGACATGTATCATAACATTGGTAACATATTTAGAAAAATGGAGTTGGAAATTATTTTGCATGAGCAAGAGAGAATATGCAAATGGAATATTGAAATCTTGTGCATTTTTAGCAATAAATATTGTAATATCATCCTTTATTATGAAAAATAAGCATGGAATGCAAAAAATGAAGATTTGTACTAACATATGATACACTTGATCGTTCATGTACATGATAGGACCAATGATGGTCTCCTTATTATTTGCAAGAAATATAAAAAAATATTATAAATAAGTGAGATCCATTTTTGAAATCTGATTTTAGAATGTAAGGCAATATCTCAAAATTAGTGGAACCTAGTGTATGCAACTTGGGTTTGAAATATGATTTATTTGGAAAAATACTATGAAAATTTGAAATTTAAAGTGAATTTTGAAGTTAGATATGTAAGTAAAAAATTAGAATTTTATTAGATTTTTTTTGATTTAATAAGACCTAGTAGATGCAACTAGGGTTTTGAGAAAAATAAATGTTTTTTTGAAAATTACATTTGAATTTTGAAATTTGAAGTGAATTTTTGATTTTAATATGCTAGTAAAAAATTATAAAATTATTGGAAAATTACTAGGAATATACTGGGACCTAATATGGGCAACTAGGGTTTGAAAGAAAACTATTTTAAAATTACTACAAAATTTTAAAATTTAATTCTAATTTTTGATTTTATTATGCATGTAAAAAATTAGAAAAATTTAGGAAAAGTTAGTAAGAAATTTACCCTAGGGTTTCTAGGGTTTTTATATGCAACAAGGTAAGTCGGGTTCACCAAATGATTTAACAATTTTGAGAATATTAGTGTATTATTTCTAATTTAGTTAAAGCATCTGAGTAGTAAAATTAGTAAATGAATATGCAATAATTAAACTACTAATTTATGTAAATTGGATTGCAATTTTGTCCTTTCTAAAAATAGTAATAAGAGATGGAAAAGAAGACTTAGCTAGAAATTGATTAATTTGATTAAGATAGAGGTTGGAATTTACTGTACAAGATTGGGACACTGTCACAAATTGATATTTGACCTTCATTTTATAATTGGATAGGAGTGCCAGAACTAGACAAGAGTGGCACTGACACTATAGTCCACCTCTACTACTATTGTTCTAAAGATCTGAGCTTTCTGGGTTTTGTTCACTATATCTGTGTAACCTTTTCTATGAAGTTTCAACAACTAGAAGTCTATAGAGCTCCCTGTAGAGTATATTTTATCTTCAAACCCTATACTCCATTATGCTTTGATCAATTTTGATAAAAAGGATGGGGGCTAGTGTGTGTAATATTCATTAGATGTGGATCTACACCCCTTGTGTGGGCATGCTACCTACATACCAATACTCTAAAGAGGGATCAAGCCATATGTATTTCTCCCACTTTATTTGATTTATGAAATTGTGTGTATGAAGATGCAAAATGCTAAAATAGATGTACTTGAGGTGGCTAGGGACTAGTGTAAGGATTTGAATAAGCTTGTAAGTGTATTAGCTAGTTGTATGAAGAGAATAGAGAAGATTGTTTGAGTAATCTTGATTTCTTAGTGATAATTTATAACCCTTTCCAAATGATCTTTGAATGGGCTTTTATATGGATCTATTGGTCATGGGTTGAAAGTGCTCATGTTAGGCTGATAAGGACAAAGATGGTAAAATAGAAGGAAATTACCCTTGGGGCCAACAATTGACTTGGATAAGAGCACCAAAAGTAGATAGGAGTGGCACTGACACTATAGTCCAAGTGTGACACTATTTCCTAAGCAGATAGGACCCAGGGGGATTGATTTGTCTTGGAAAGAGTAGTCTAAGTGAGCTAGAATGAAATATAGAAGGCTATAGATGATTTGGAATTAGTGAAAGTAACCCTAAGATGGTTATGGGAGTGATCAAGAGGGAGCTAAGAGTTGGGTGTCATTAGCCATGCTCAATTACCAATTTTTGCATTTTATATGACTACAACTTCTAACTAGCCTTGCTTATCTAGACACTAACCTAATTCATCATGATTGCACACCATGCATCTTTACTAGATGCATCTAGGCATAAATGAAAAAATTATGCTAATAAACTCCTCCTTTGTCATTGATGGAAAAACACACTACATTTTGATCAATCTTTGCTCCCCTAAACTAGTCTTTCTCCCCTCATGATTTTGAATACCTTATTTATACTACACACCTACTCTTGAAGCATATGCAATATTTTATTATCTCTCCCTAATCTGATGCTATCTCTTCTTGGACCTTACTTTATGATTGATTAGACATTCAACCTTTATTCACTACTCATTAGGTCTATAAAACACCTAGTTCATACTTCTATCTTGTTTGATCACCTTCACCTCACATACCCAGGATATACTGAGAATATAGACCTATGATACATGAAACAAAGGTAATCTTAAAATATCTAAAGTAATCACACTCAATGCCTATGAGCATAAAACATCTCTAAAAACAATACTTATCCACCATGCCTATTAAATCTATCTGCAATTAAGGATATTATCCCAAGGGGTCAATCTAATCCTTCATGCTCCTTAAGCTACCATAGCACAAACCTCATCATAACAACACTATCATGCACCTAATAAACTCTTTATGGTAATACCCCAATGAACAACTTTGTAATTTTATTTTATGCTGTCTGGTTTTTCATGATTTCACTATGTTTTACGTACTCAAACTCTATGATAGTATCACCTTCATGTCTTACACACTAAGGCATTATCAATAAGTTAATATTGTCTTAATGATACTAAGGTCACTCTCCATTTGAACATACATCTTTCATATTAAGCACTAAATGATAATACTATTAGTCATATTCAATAGAGAAGGATTACACAACATAATCATGTTCTCCCTATGCTCATGATCAATCTTCCAAATAACTCTCACCTTGTCCTTGTCATGACTAAAACCAACACTCTTGACACAAATTTCATAATTAGGGACTCCCAATTATATCAAAAATACATCACTTAATGCAACAACTCAATAAAGAAGGATCATACAACCATGCTCTTCCTTTATTTCTTAACTTGCTCACCATACATACCTTCTCCAACACAGATCAAGTACTTTGGTAACAATACAAAATCTCAACATAGATCAAGATTATATATAACTAGATATAAAAAAATTACCTCTCAAAATTTATTCATACCTTATTTACCTACAATACCTAACAAAGCTTAAAAAGCATCCACCATGCTTCCACTTATAGATGAGTGTCTTCATAAAGCCTTAATGGAGTTACCCCTTATATAGGGTACTATAACAACATAAGTTTAGGAGATCCACAAATCTCCATACTCTCACAAGATTGAGTATTCTTTAAATTCATTCTATTCTTGACCTTTGACTTGGCTTTCACATAATCTTTATGAGTTAGCAGAGAATATTCTTGACATTCTTTCAAATCTAACTTATGTTCTATTGTATCAAACATCCCACGTTAATCTATGAGTTGATCATGACTCAAATTGATATATTATTCTCAATAAGCTCTACCAGTAACATCATTATTTGGTATACCATCATTACAATCATGATAAACATATTCATCATCATAATTCAAGCATTATACTTCTTAAATTCAACTTTAGGCTGTTAGGCCTATCTCAAAGGACCAAGATATAATACCAATTATTAGTATCAAGATGAAATAAGGGGTGAATTAGTGCCCTTAAAATTTTTTACTTTCCCTTCAATATATCTTCTAATAATTCATTAAGTAATATCATCATATGAGCAATATCGACTAGTCTAACAACATGAAAATATACACATAACAAGTATGAACACATCATGTAAGTGGGAAACCCAAATAGGGAATAAAACCCACTAACCATAGATTTTAAAACCATTACTATAAATAAATTAATAAAATTTAGATGAGTACCCACTCAACTTGGAACACCAACCCCAATCTATCAATCACCAACTTGACAGAGTCTTTAACAAGCACCCACTTGTAAGGAAACACCAACTCAATTAGTGACTTATCACCAACTTATCCACCTATTTAAAAATAAAAAAATAAACCAAGTAGTTATCTTAATTCCATCATTTTAATTTTTAAAATATTCAATAGATGAGGGTCCTCTCTTAGCTCTTCATTCACTTCTATCCCTCTCAAACTGGCCTCTAGCCTTCTTCGCTCAACTATCCCTCTTCTTGACTTGATTATGTCATATGACCTTGATCCTCATATTAAAAACTTATATTGGTTATTAATTACACCCACATGACCTCCTCATGATCCTCTTTGTGTAATTTTGTTTTCTTATGCATGTCACACTCAAATAGGCCTAAAAATGTCTAGTATTTATACAAGTTTCTTGATCATATCCTTATTAGTTAGCCAAAAAACCTTATAATATTAGGTAATATTTTAAATTAATATTATGATATCTCATATACATGGACAAAATGTGATTTAGTCCATTTATATATGATCTACTTCTATTAGGCCTTATCTTTCCTTTAAGTCTTATGGAGATCTAATCTCATTAGGCCTACTTTGCACACATTACCCTTTGATATTCTTAGATAACATTAAAAAAATTTACATGGAATTAAAAAAAATATTAAATCCCAATATATTCCTTATAATCTCATCTAGGCTCTATAGTACTTTTTATCTCAAACCACTACTTGGAACACATAAATAGTATTATTCATATTAGGCTTGTGCATACCTAGAAAGTTTGTCTTGAATAATTGAAGTACAAACACAAAATTTCCAAAAAAACATGGAAAAAAAAATGAATTACCTTAGGGTTATCACTATGTGCATTATATTTCATAACTCAGGGTAGAAAGACTAAAGCCCTTCTCTGTAAGTAGCCCACTTAGAACTGTCAACTAGTCTCAAAACACAATCATGAAGACTTGAACTTATGATACTTGAAAGAAAAAATTAAGAATATTAAAATTCATGAAAATTATATTATAAATTCCTTATAAAAACTTCCATAAAAATTATCAAAATCATTAATGGAAACTATTGGTCTTGTAGACCAATCTATTGATCTTCTTCTCACAGACCTTAGTTAGACAAGCCATTTCGGGTTCAATGTTCCAACTTATTACACTAAATTCAAATATTTTTAAAAGAATGGATAGGTGATTACGTTTAAAAATAAAAACATCATGTGTATTAGGTTCATCAACCTATGGAATGGAGTCTTGAACTCATTGCTACAACTTACTTACCCAAAACTGCTAGTTTGCCTTGAAACCTTGTCATGGTGATAATGACATTCAAATCCTATCTAGACACTTTCAAGGAATTATAATGAATGCATATGATATTATGAGATCATTAGGTACTCTCAGATATAAAAATACCATGTCCAAGTGACAATATTGGTCTTTCAAACCAATCTCATAGACTTACACCTTCACTATCTCATTTGCACTAGACAAGTCAACTTATGAGAAATAATTTCATCATATCCACTAACTAAAAATATATATATATATACAAAATGAACATGCATTAAAAATCTTAAAAAAATTATCCATGCACTTGGATTCACCCCTAATCCATGATAACACTTCCCTAATCAACTTCTCACTTCTGCTTGGTTTTCCCATTGTCTACAACATTAGGCCTTTTAGCGATAGGTCAAATTGCATGATTAGTTTAGCACTCCTGAGGTCTATAACCTGATAAAAAAAACCATGGAAATATAATAAAAATTCTCAATATTTAACCTCCATTTAATTAACAACTTTGACTCTGTCAACTCTATCTGTTACAATAAATTTCCTAGAAAAAAGTACATTATTGTAGGGTCTACTCACTCACCTGAGAAATCGATAAAAAATGGAGGTGATTGAGAGAGTTTAATACAATATTAAATTACTTTCATATCCATAAAAAACATTTTTGGGCACTTTAGAACAAAATATTTTACATAGGGTCTGAGTTAGGGTTCTTTGAGGGTTTAAACCATCTTCTAATCTTAATGATCATTCATAAGGCTTAGCCCCTCATTACAAAAAATAAAGATTGTAATATTTGATCTAAGAACCTTACCCATCTACCATTAAAGTATTAGGTCCTCGTTCATACTTTGTACACACCAACGAACACTTGAAAAACCTTCTTGGGTAGACTATTCTACGTTCTATGCACTTAAGAGACCTCAAAGCACTTTTTCTTGCCTTAACCTTCAAATTTTGACCTAAAACTTGGTCAAAACACCTAAAAAAATATTTAATACTTATTTTAATTCTCAAATATCCATATTGGCCTTTTAAACAGAACCTTATACTTTATTAGGCCATGCTTTCTCTCTTTGCTCTCTAGGCCTTTACTTGCAAGTCACAATAGGTCTTGAATCTGACCTTCAAACTTCTTTTCAGGATCTCAATACTTAACTAAAATTATTAAAAAATATCTCTTATGATTATACATATTCATAAATCATTCATAGGTCTTTAAAAGACCTCATGTCACCTCATTAGGTCAGGCAGGGTTTAAAACTAGTCTAGTTTCATGCTAGGTTTGTAGGTCCTATCCTTGTAGGCTCATGTTGATATTATTTTTAGTGATTAATCACATAATATACTTTCTCAATTAACCTAATACATCCTCTTATGACTCTATTAATCCATATCACCAAGCTACTATGCTCAAACCTCCTCACTAAGACTTCTCATACCATGATTAGTCTTAGGTAACTCAAACACTTGACCTTCATGCCTCCTTTCATGCCCTCAACATATCAATGTCATGATTAAAATGATATTACCATGATCAACCACTATCATACATATTATCACATGCTTGACACCACTTATATTACCAAGTAACCAAGTCCATGCCTTCATATAAAGTCTCTTCATGACATGAATAGGCCATGACAAGATTTAAGGCTATTGATACTTGACATAAGTATCTAATTTTTAATAAACTATCCTCAATGACCTAAATTTAAAAAATATTGAATGATTATACACCTATCTCTAAAATTTATACAATTCCAAATAACTTCTCATATACCTAGGCTCACTCACTTCACCATGCTACCTGCACATATCTTTTCAAAAGACCTAAAACAAGGCTTTATAATACACCTTAATGCCTTAACCTATTAAAACAATGTTATGACCTCAACACAACATTAATAAATCAAATATGAGACATGTGGACCTATACCTTTATCTCACATAACAATCACTACATACCTTTAATGATCATAATCTTGTCATAACATATACTTCCAATAGGCCTTGATCCTCTATATACCAAAATCATTCATCATGATTAATCACCATGCATCTTCGCTAGATGAATATAGACATTAATGACATCATATTGAAAACATTATGCCAACAACCGTATGTGATGCTTATTACCTATTTTGTCCTAATCTTTATGTATTTCACATCTCTTATCATAGATGATATTTATTTCTTTGATGATTATGTTTATGAAACTTTCCAAATTTATATCAAAGAAGGGGTAAAAATTTATTACTCTTATATCCTTCCAACTACTAAGCATTAATTTTTAAAGCCTTGAATGATAGTATCTACTATCCATTTAATCAAGTCCATGCTCCCACAATTTCAAGAGATGAGTTGATCCATATTTAGGAAGATAAATAGCTTTTACCCATACTTCCTACACCACCATCATACAATTTTTGTCTTTGATATTTTTGAAAATATGGATGTAAAGGATAAGGATTGCACAAACATGAGCAAGGTATAGCTCAGCCTATTGTTCCTAAAAATAATATATCTTATAAAGTATTATTATTTTTAGAAAAATCCATGAAGAACCAACATGGAAAGTCATCTAAGCATGCTTTAATGAACATTTTACCACATTAGTGGGTACATGTGACCAAGAAGCTCCTTCATTTGATCATCAAAAATTTAAATAAATACAATTTTTTTTTGAATAATTTATAAATAAATTATAAGGGGGACATGCATTCAAGTAAATTAATCCACACCCCCATAAATCCTACGTTACTAAATAATATTACCCTTAGAAAAGGTGATGGTTCCCTCATACCTTCGCTAGAAAAAATTCTATACCAAAAAGGGAACCTTCATTAAAGATTGTTCAACCTCAAATTGTTAAACCAAAATTAATTGAAACAACTTCTTTTAATGGTCCAAGTTATTCAAATGATATACCAAAAGTACTAAAGTTAAAATATACCATACCACCACCAAATTACCCTATATATAGTGATCATGAACTTGGACTTGTTATACATGAGGATGATGGTACTCATATGCCTATATTCAAAAAAGGTGTTGGGTTAAAACTAATGATAACACCTATGACAAACACTACTATTACCATGTAATATCTTATGTCTATGATGGCCACCATTGTGGATATTCAAAAATAGGTTTATATACTTCAAATACAAATGGCTTTCCATAATAATAATGCACATATAATCTCATTCAATAATCAACCTCTTAAGAAATATATACTTGAATATCATTATCATAAGGTTTTGAAATATCATATTTACCTCTCTTTAAAACTATTTACCCATAATTTGGATTAAGGAATCCTACTTGGGTATATAGGGTTAAGGATATAAAAATGATAGGGCACAAGGGTGAATATCAGATCTATAGTATGCCAATTAATGTGCTAAACTTAGATGTACCAGATGCTAAATTTATTAAACTCAAATAGGATATTAATGGAAAGTAAAATTATTCTAGATATAAAAATTACATAAAGGAGAGTACTTATCTAGTTATAATGTTAACACAGTATTGGATTTAGTACAAGTAGAAAGTAGGTAGGAAACTAATTCTAAAATAATTGATAGATTCTAGATCTGGTGTCTCTCACTCTTTAGATAATTACATAAGCTTGGGATGATAACATCAATGCCACGATTTGGGTTCAAATATAGTATCTTGTACTGAATATTAGTTAAAATAGGTTGTGACCACCTAAATGCTTTTGAGTTTGGCTTCACCTTTGATCTGGTGCATTCAGATTTAGGTCATAGGCTGTTTCTCTTGGTGAAATAGAAAAACCTTAGATTTCCATCTTCATTGTGACCTTATGGAAAAATGGGTTAGTGGACATATGGTGTCGAGTTGACCTATAACACCCCATTGTCAAAGGGTGCTATCTATATATCCAATACTCTAGAAGAGGGACTCAAACTCATGTAGTTATCCCCTACATGTTGGCTTGTGTGTGAATCATTCCATGTGTGTAAAGAAAGTACAATAGTGAACTAGCTTATAAATTGACAAATAAGACATATGACTACCCCTTTATTACTTTGGACATGTAGTTGGGCTATTCCTTTGACTGATATCATAATAAAGTACAACAGGAAAGCTTTTGGTAAATTGAGTGCTTCTTGAATGCTCTTTTGGTTTGATTACTAGTTGTTCCCAAGGTTAGGCATTAAGGAGGGTTAATATTATATTTATACCAATACTATTGGGAGATAAATTACATTAAATCACTTAGGCTAACCAATGTAATATGTTTCATTTGAAAATTAGATGACTTTAGGACACTGAACACTTATGTCAGGTTAGGATAGTAATGTTGATGCTATTATCTATCCCATATATTAGTGTCGAGGGAGTAAGAGAGTAGGTACATGCTCATAACTTACATAAGTGTAAGATAAGTAAATTTTAAGCATTCTGACAAAGATAGTATATTTGTGTCATCGATATAAGGTTGGTTGAATTAAGAGATAGGCCAAAAGGCATAAGATAGAGTAGATGCAAGGCTTGTGAAAGTAAGGAATATGTATAAATAAGAGGAATAACCAAGGTCTAAGTTTTTTTAGTGTATAAAAATAAGGTGATACATAATTAAAAAATACCATCTACACCACCCTTCCCCCCCTCACCCCACTTTAATCTAGTAATGAAATTAATAGTTGAAAAGAAATGAGTAAGTACTTGGGTATGAATGCACACATTATCTTTGATTGATTTAAATTTGAGTTATTTGCTAAAGTTAAATTTGAGTGATTTGTTGGTGAGTGAAATGAAACCAATATCTTGTCAAAATTTATAGTCAATGTATATAATTTGGGTTAAAAGTAAGTGAAATAAATTGAAATTAAAAGAGCAAGGTTTAGGAGTACACCTGTGTACCGATGTAACTACCTTGTCTATTGGCAAGTTTTTTTGTAAAAGATATATCATTATAAGGATATAAAATTGAGATTAGAATAAATATAGATAAATTTTTTAAGTTCATATATATATATAGATAAAAAGAGAGAGATAGATTGGAAGGCACATGCCCCCAAATTTAGAGGAAAAGTGAGTTATCATTTGGTAGTTGAGATTAGCTCAACCATACAACCCAATGATACTTATAACCTGGTGATTTTAGATGATCAAGTCAAAAATTAAAACTTGAAAATATATATTAACTTAATCACCTAAACCATACCAAAATGTGAACCATCTACTGTAGTATATTGTCTCACTAAATTTCATAAAAGTCCATAGAGTATCAGTAGGCATAATAATTTTAGAATCTGAAATTGATTTAAATTTTGTAATATTAGGCATATGTTGCATGACATATGCACCATGTATATGTCTCATGATGAAATTGTATATAAAAATGGTACTATTATAACATATATTTGGACCCATTGAGAGGGTGTTTCAAGTCCTCTTAATCTAAGCTACACATGGGAACAATCTTAAGTTATGGGTGACCTAATGAATGGATTAAACCTATAGATAATGGATATCACCCTTAATGTATAACTTAAGATCAATAAATATTATTATATCTTTCAAGGAAAATGGAGAAATAAAATATTAACTAAGGAGGTGATACATTAAATTTTGTGACCTCTACCACTGATTTGCATGTGCACTAAGACCTATAAGACTTCAAGAACATACACTTCTCTTAGGCTATACCTATTGAATAATTTATTTGCATATAGGTAAGGAATTTTTTGATTAGGAGGTAAAATTTATTCCACTTATAATTCACATATAACCCCTAATGACACTAACTATAACCTACACCAATGAATCAAACTGCATAAAGGTAAATAGAATGAGATAATAACTAAGATGAATGTTAAGCATGGAATATACTGAGAGGGGGGGTGAATCAGTATATTATATATCTTATAAATATTTCCTTTAACCAAATTCCACTTAATCAATCATTCAAGATATGCAATAAAACTCAAACAATAAACATCACACAAGACAGAGAGAGACACTAGATATAACGTGGAAACCCAATGTGGGAAAAACCACAAAGAATCAATATCAAATATATTCATGAGAACAACCCCACAAGATCACCATACCCATTTGCCAAGTACAAACCTTAGCTATAATTCATGAGCACCAACCCACAAGAGCTTCAAACCCCTTTGTCGAGCACCAACCCAGCACCTATTTGTGAGCACCAACCCACAGGAGCACCAACCCCTTTGCCGAGCACCAACCCAGTAAGAATTCATGATCACCAACCCATAGAAGCACCAACCCCTTTTCCAAGCACCAACTCAACAACTATTCATGAGCACCAACCCACAGGAGCACCAACCCCTTTGTGTATACCACACACCTATCTCTCAATGTTGCTATCTCAACAAATGATAGATCAATACAACATCTCCTTCCTCTCTCTCACCTTTGCTCTTCTAAGCTAGATATAACAAATACAAATCATATTCATCTCTCACAATTTCTCTTCTAAGTTAGATATTACAATATCAAATCAACCTCTCTCAACTCATATTACAAATGGCTACTCAAGCCTTTATTTATAGCTTTCCAAATGACCTTTGGCCTTCCCCCTTTGTGACCTTTCAATTCTCATGGAAAATGGCACCAATATTGGATGACCATTCATATCCAAGCATTTGAAAAGTCATGTGGTGACCCTTCATGACCAAAAACGTCTTTCCCACTTTTGTCCTTATCTTTGGTGACTTTTCATATTCCTCAAAGTGTCCCTTCATGATAAATTCACCCTTTACTCTTTTGTCTTCACTTAGTGAATCTTGGTATTCCCCAAGATGACTCTTCATGGGAAAATTCATACCATCCTTCTTTTGTCTTTATCCCATGACTCTTCGACTTCTCCATGGGCCCTTATTTTGTCTCATATGCAACCAAAAATATATTCATTAATATTAAATAAATATTAACTCATATTAGCCAAGATATATTTATTACAAACAACATTAAATATAATGGGGCCTTTATCACCAATAATACTAAACCTTTGACATCAATGACAATATTTCCAACAATCTCCCCCTTTGTCATTGATGGAAACCTCAATCTTGAAACTGCCACATCTTGTCACCTGCACATACCGTCATCTGAAAACATACAGTAACTCTCCCTTAGTGTAGCAACCTGTACCTATTCCCTATACCTATTTTCTATACCTATACCTGTTATTCTCCCCCTTTGACATCAATGGCAAAGGGCATACCTGGAGCTAACACTTAGCTCCCCCTCACTTGATGCTAAACATCAATGGCAGGAAGTAATAGAAATTACTCCCAACTCCTCTCTCTGATCTTTGAGAAGATATCTGATTAAAACATTGCCTGTCCTTTGAGAATCTACAATCAACTTATTTGAATATTTCCTTCTAATCTCAAAACCTTCCACATGAAACTTTAAGGTGTATCCTTGATCACATATTATCCTTACACTCAATAGATTATGCTTATGAAACATTCTTAGTCTTGGTTGTACCATTATCCAAAAATAAAGTACCTTTTCTAGCTATCCTGGCAGTGGTTTTATCTCTGAATCTCACTATACCACCATTTATCTTATTTACTCTTATCTCCTGTCATATGCCTCGAACATCCACTATTAATGAACCATGGCTGATCTTTATCTCTTACATGCAAAGCTGTTTGCACCAACATAGAATCTTTAGGGTATTTCTTCTACCATGAACACGACTGAACCTTCTTCCTGATGAATGGAGCTTTGAAACTTTGATCCTTCTTGATTGAATCTACATGAGTATCCTTTTCTTTCTCTCTAAAATTTTTATCTCTTTTTCAACATTCTAATTTCTTATGACCATAATCATTTGAAACACTGCATATGCAAGAATCATTCTAATAGCCTCAAACCATAATATTGATGCAAAATTTTCTTCAAAAATATATTCCCTTAAAAGATATACAAATTAATATGTCAACTCACCTTCTTGTCATGCAAAATATCCAAGACCCAATAGCATCCACCATGCTTCAATTTTTAAAAGTGTCTCCTTGAAGCCTAGAAGAGACACCCCACACAATAGGGTTCTAGAAATAAATCTCAGCAGGTTCCCACATCTCTATTTCTTCCTTGATCTTCTTGTGTTTTTCTTTTAGAATCCGTTTAAGCATGTCTAACCTTTTTGACTTACTAACCTTATCATTTATGATATTTTTCTTTTTCTCAACTTTTGCAACTATCTTATCTTGTCAAAGCTCATGCTCAAATGTAACAAGAGATTCTGCACAATCCTTCTTATCTAATTCTTTATCTACTATAGCAAGTAATTCATTTTCATTCTTGAACTCAACCTGATCAACCTTTACTATTATAGGTCTCCAAACCCTAATTTGACTCTTCTCATATCTTTTAGGGGCTCTGTAACCTTTGACATACTTTGAATATCTCTTTACTTTATTTTGACAAAATTTAACAATATGTCCAACCTCATGACAACAAAAGCAAACAATATTTCTCATACCTTTTTCTTGAATGTGACTGAGATGTCCCTTTGATTGATTGCTTCTTCTCATACAATCTCTTTCCCTATGACCAACACGATGACAAACAAAACAACGGCCATGAAAATAATTTGAAAACTTGAAAGCATTGGGCTGCCTGATTGGCTTCTTTGATTTGCCTGCAAAACCTATATCCTTCTTTCCTTGGACTAATATTTCATGACCTTTCTCAACCTTGATTATAAGCTTCTCATGATTATCCTTTAAAGATCCTAACTCAACCTTCAACTGATTACACTCTTCTTCTTTTGATGTTAAAATTGAAGTTGCAACCTCTAATTGATTCTTAAGATCCTGAATAAATATCTTATTTTCTTTTACTTCTATAGCCAACTTAGAATCCAAGATACACACCTTTTCCTTAAGAGCCTCAACCAAAGATTTCAATTTTTGATTCTCCTTCTTTAGCTGCTTGGTCATCTGTGCTTTTCCTTTGATCTACCTTTAAGCTGTTAAACCCTTTTTGAAGGAACCTACTCTGATACCAATTGTTAAGCACAGAATATACTGAGAGGGGGGTGTGAATCAGTATATTATATATCTTATAAATCATTCCTTTAACCAAATTCCACTTGATCAATCATTCAAGATATGCAATAAAACTCAAACAATAAACATCACACAAGATAGAGAGAGACACCAGATATAATGTGAAAACCCAATATGGGAAAAACCACGAAGAATTAATCTCAAATATAGTCATGAGAATAACCCCACAGGAGCACCATACCCCTTTTTGCAAGTACAAACCTTAGCTATAATTCATAAGCACTAACCCACAGGAGCTTCAAACCCCTTTGCCGAGCACCAACCCAGCACCTATTCGTGAGCATCAACCCATAGGAACACCAACCCCTTTGCCGAGCACCAACCCAGCAACAATTCATGAGCACCAACCCACAGGAGCACCAACCCCTTTCCCAAGCACCAACTCAGCAACAATTCATGAGCACAAACCCACAGGAGCACCAACCCCTTTGTGTATACCACACACCTATCTCTCAATGTTGCTATCTCAACAAATGATAGATCAATACAACATCTCCTTCCTCTCTCTCACCTTTGCTCTTCTAAGCTAGATATAACAAATACAAATCATATTCATCTCTCACAATTGCTCTTCTAAGTTAGATATTACAATATCAAATCAACCTCTCTCAACTCATATTACAAATGGCTACTCAAGCCTTTATTTATAGCTTTCCAAATGACCTTCGGCCTTCCCCCTTTGTGACCTTTCAATTCTCATGGAAAATGGCACCAATCTTGGATGACCCTTCATATCCAAGCATTTGAAAAGTCATGTGGTGACCCTTCATGACCAAAAACGTCTTTCCCACTTTTGTCCTTATCTTTGGTGACTTTTCATATTCCTCAAAGTGTCCCTTCATGAGAAATTCGCCCTTTACTCTTTTGTCTTCACTTGGTGACTCTTGGTATTCCCCAAGATGACTGTTCATGGGAAAATGCATACCATCCTTCTTTTGTCTTTATCCTGTGACTCTTCGACTTCTCCATGGGCCCTTATTTTGTCTCATATGCAACCAAAAATATATTCATTAATATTAAATAAATATTAACTCATATTAGCCAAGATATATTTATTACAAACAACATTAAATGCAATGGGGCCTTTATCACCAATAATACTAAACCTTTGACATCAATGACAATATTTACAACAATGAACTCAATCCATACTTGATCATATCAACCATTTAAGGTATACAATAAATACAACCATAATAGGATGTAAAACTAGTCATATTATTGATAAAAAGCATATAAAAGAGTAGGGATACACCATACTCTTGGTGGAAGGATCCATTGTTGCCAAATTCATGGATACATATCAGATAAAGAAGAAATGAGAGAGAGAAGAGATGTGTCAAAAACCAATGATGGATGCCAATCACTCATGAAAAAAGTTAAAAATAATAAAAACTACCAAAAACCAATTATTAAGTCTCTTCTCAGCATGTGTTCACTTAAATTGATGATGATTTGATCAAGGTGGCATAGGAGTTTTGTCTTGCTTGATGACCCATCCTTAAGTTCTTGAAATTGCCCCTCATGATTGATTAGAAAATGATAATTCATCTTATTTTAGTCTAAATACTTATTCTTGACTTGGAAACCTATTAAATATCCATATCCCATCATCTTTCCACCTCTATTTTGTAATTTCATTCATAAATATCCTATTTTCTCTTTTTGAGGCCTATTCCTTATAACCCTATTTTGACACAAAGATCCAAGGTTTTAAATATTCACAAAAATTATAGGAAAAACAAATTTATATTTTATTACCCTTTATCCTATTTCATCTTCACCCAAAATTTCATGACTTAACTCCCAATATAGACCTACTAACCTAACACCTTCTTTCATAATTAGGCCTAAAATAAACATACAGTCCTAGAAACCATACAATACAATATATTAATATTAAAAAACCACAAAAATATTATAGGTGAAATTAAATAGGGTAATAATACAAATTTTCAAGCAATTCAAAGGGTCTAAACTCAAGTTATGCAAAAAAATAAGCTTTTAGCCCTAGGTTAGTCTACACACAGGCCTATGTTCATTGAGAGAAAAAAAGGGATGGGGGGAGTTTTAAAAAACTTAAAAACCTTTTTAGACCTATGTGAGGTCTTACCTAAATTTTCTAAACTCCTCCAATAATTTTTTTCTTTTGAACAATCTTCAAATCTATCTAGCATGCCAATTTTCAAGATTTTGCATGCATTCTAGGACTATACAATAGGATGCAGGTTTCCTTGTCATTTTTGTTCAAACTATAAAAATCATCAACACCTTATAATGACTCTAATTAATCCTAAATGCCTTAATTTTTCATCTAAACTCTAAAATCAATACCAATATTGTATATTCTCTTGAATTCTTAGAAACAAACTTGTAGCTCTCCATTAGTCTATTACCTATCAAAGCATAATAAATAGATTATCTCTCCTTATTTTTTTCATCATAAGGAATCAAATGAATATTTAGATATTAATCATTGTTATTTAAACTTTTTACTACCTTCATACTTCGTATCTAACCCAAAAGTTGCATATTTTCTATGCTCTTATATGTTGACCTATAGGTGCACACAGTCTTGCATCTTTATAAGGTTTGAGAATGACTTTTTGAATGGTTTCCTTAATTATTTAGGATTAAAAATGTTTTATAATCTCTATCAAGGTTATTTAAAACCATTAATACCTTCATGTTTCATTCTCATACCAAAAATGGCACTTATTGATCATATTTGTGCAAAAATACCCCTTGGTTGTAGGTTCTCTTTATTAGGTAGTTAGATTCATGTAACCTTGATTATGTTCTTAAAATAATAATATAAATAAATATACACCTTATATTAACCTCTACTAATTTTATCCACATCTTACAAGATCTTTAATACCTCAACTCTACCTCAACTTGCACACTTCCCTCAAGTTTTATGTGTAGGCCTTTGTGTGAGCATGCTGGGTTTAAAGCTTGTTTAAGCCTTGTTAGGACTAATACACCATTACATATCTTATAGGTATATTTCATCACTACAAATTATGGATGGTGGTAGGACTTATTAACAAACTAAACTATTTCTTTCATGTTATGTGTTGTTCACTTTGTAAGGTGCTTGAAGGAGATGTAGATGATCATTTGGTCTTAGGAACTCTAAATTAATTTGAGGAATATGTTAGGATTTTAATCACACCTTAATACCCTTAAAAACCTTTTAAACAATGGAAACAATTAGAGATTTTCATCTCTAGGCATGTAACCTACACAATCCACTTGTAAATGACCTTGAACTCATGTTTGAACCCTTTAATTAGACTTGTAAGGACCCAAAGAGCTTGGAAAAATTATAAACTATACATAAACATGTTTAAATTCACCTAATGCTCAAAAAATTCTCACAAATTTGTAACTCTACCCTTTTAGTCTAGAAACAAGAGTTGAAACAATATGCTTGTGAAGGGTTTGAGGCCTATACAACATCGAGATGTTTCTTGGTGAACATGTCGGGTGTCAAGAAAGTGTGAGGATGACTTGATAACCTACCAATGGTGTTCAAATGAGCTTAACCTCTCATGAAGACACAAAATTTTGAGTTCAAACTTGTAACCTACCATTTACATCACTTACAGACCTGTATCTCCATGTTCCACTCCCTGGTTCATTGAATGCTTACTTGGAAATAGTATAAGAGGACTCATTAGACACTAAAAGGACTCTCACAACCAATAATATACATTAAATATCTAACAAATGAATTCATGCTAATTTAGACCAAGCTATTTGGGTTTACAAGTGGTGCCGATCTATATATGGGGATGAACCCTAAATATCTATAGATTGCCAATGGGATGGGACATAGCTCTATTTGTGAACTAATATATATATATTAGATATATAGGCTTTATATTCACCCCTATATATATATATTTAGATATATAGGCTTTATATTCACCCCTATATATATATATATATAAAAGGGGCCCCAATGTATAGTATAGAGCATAGCTTGACAACTCATATATCTATATGCCTCCCTCCTCTATAATTTAATTCTATATATATATATATATATTAGATATATAGGCTTTATATTCACCTCTATATATATATATATATTTAGATATATAGGCTTTATATTCACCCCTATATATATATAAAGGGGCCCCAATGTATAGTATAGAGCATAGCTTGACAACTCATATATCTATATGCCCCCCTCCTCTATAATTTAATTCTATATATGAGGTGGGGGTGCCAAAAAATAGACATTGATCCCCTCCCCTTTATATCTAAATTTTAAATTTTAAACTATTTTTTTAGTGATAGTTCATAAAGCACAATCCCTAAAACCAAGAAATAATGATTGGAATTTCAATGACATAAGGTCCCCTATCTACCCCTAGATCACTAGATCTAAATCTCCTTCCTCTTCATGAACTGAGCATTTGAAAATGACCTTCACTAGATTACAAGGAGCTCAATGGAGGATATGAAACATTTTTTTGTCTTATTTGGACCTACCAATGTTACTATAAGTATGATTTAACCCTAAAAACATTAGAGGGACATGACACTATCCATTTCTAACCTAAACTGACCATATCTACATTGAAAAGTTACTTTATAAGCCCTTGGTAAGTGCATTTCTATGTTATATTTCACTTTCTTGACCTTTATAAGGTCCCACCACTTATTATATGTTGAAAGTAACATGGGCTAACATAGATAAGGAAAAAATAACCTTATCATAGCTTTGAAACATGTTAGAGACATGAAAATGCACTTGATCCTTCTAATTTGTATAGGTAGGCAATACCTTAATTTCTCTAAAATTAGCTTAATCTTTTCTAAACACTTCATAAGGATCAAGTCACTTAGGGACCATGAATTCACATTATGATAAGACCTTTTAAGTAAATCTGGAATAAACTAGACCATTATTTTAAGACCCTATCATATAACACACTATGAAATCAAAACTAGGGGCTACTAAATTCTATCAACAAGGTTAAAAGGATAAAGACCATGCTTTGAATTATACTAACCCATGGTATCCAATTTTGGATCTTTGGAAACCTCCTAGGATTACATGCTTGTTATGCATCTAGATCAGTTGCCTCATGCACAAATTTGGCTATGGATTCAGATATCTTTCAACTTCATACCTAGTTGAACCTTGAATCTAATTATAAATTCTTTGAACTAATAATAGATAATTGATGATGCCTTTACCAACACACACACACACAAAAGGAGAACACACACAATAAAGAAATAAGACAAAACATTATGCTACAAAGCACTTAGAGGAAAGACAAGACAATAAAAAACTATAATACCCTACACTAACCTACTATAAAAACTTGAGACAACCCTAAATAAAACCATTAACTAGTAGAGTAAAACAACTACCTTTTTTCACCAAGCTCATATGAATAACAAGCTTGATGATATCCATGAGGTAATATAAGAGGGGAATTTGTATGATGACCTTGTGTTGGCATGAAAATTTATTAGAAGGAAAAATTAGTGACTTCATGTCAATAACGTGTGGAATAAATTCCCTTTCCTATTAGTAGGTGGAGCTACCTTTATTGAAAGCTAAACTAAGAAATCAATAAATATTTAAAAACAAACGAATGTAAATCATGGATAGTACTTTTAACTTGAAAGTATGAAAAGGAAATTTGAGAAAGGAATATGTATAGAAGGAGAGAGAGGGGAGAAGTTATTTGACCAAAAGAAATTTCAAGTTATAAACTTGAGACTAGACAAAAGTATTGAGAGAAAATTTTGAATTTCGAAAGAGGAAAATCTCTCTCATTCAATGGGTCAAAAAGATTTAATCATATCCTTAAGGATATGAAACATACACTAAAATATTATTTAAATAGAATAATAGAAACTAATAACCCTTTATATTTTCTAATATAAATAACTAAGAAATTACCTCTATTCTCATCGAGACTTTCACTTGTGTTGGAAATGTAAATTACAACTTGAAATAAAAACTTTATATCTAATCTCCTATTCTCAATAATTTGAAATTTATAACAATGGAAATGAAAATCAGATATAATTAATTAAGTGAGAGATATAATTCAAAAGATATAACTAACCTAAAGTTTAGAAACACCTTTCTTGTATTGATTCTAAAGAGTAGAAAGACTGATCTCCTTGTATAATGTTTTGCCAAAAATTCTATCTATTTTGAACCCTTATTATGAATATCTAACTTGTATTTATAGGCTAAAATGGGTGGTTATGGTGTGAAACCACCTATTTTGATTTTTTACATAAGTGATAAAACACCAATGAGAAATTACAATTTTGAAAAGGTGCAAAAACTCTTTAAGCAATTATCACCACTTGAGAAAACAATTGGGGTTTTTTCACTACTTACAAAAGCACATCATCAACTTGCACAACTTGAAAAATCAAGTTGTATAAATTGAAAAGATAATTTTCCAAAATACAATGCACATTTACAAGGGGAAAAGAGTAAAATAACATAAGTAAAATAAATAAGAGGAGAGAATGCAAGAACACTAAAAGTAAATCTTCATTCTTCTTGCTGCTATAATGATAATTATTTCCCTTTTAAGAAGTCATCAAATATCTAGAGAATTACCCTGATCAAGTCTTCATCTAGTCCATATGTGTACCTATAGGCAATGTCTATTGAGTAATCTAACTCTTTCATTTCTTGATGCTTGACTCAGAGACTAGATTTTTATATCCAAATTATCTATATTCACTTGGTACTGGGATAACTGATGAAGTTATTCATAATAAAATGTAGATGTAGTGGCAATTTTCTAAATTTGTTCTTTGAATTCTCTAATTATGGTCTCAATTGAGATTATATTTCCTTCTTGATCCTTATCATTGATAAAATGATAATCCAAATTCTTGACTTCAATGTCAATCTCCATAATTATGTCACTTCTAAGTGACCTTGCATTACTAAATCTTTAAACACATTCTTGAAGGGATTGGATTCTAAATTTAGTGGCCTAAAGAAATTCAATCTGATATACAATTTAATCTTCATTGATTACCCCTTTTTTAACAAGATGAATATAAAGAAATTTCAAGAATTCAACCAAATTACGCATGGGTTCCTCCCAATTTTGCTTCTCCTGAGCATACCCATTTACCTTTATTACTAGCTATTCATATTGTGATTGAATTT
The DNA here is from genome assembly GCA_037957365.1 of Torreya grandis. Taxonomy (NCBI): domain Eukaryota; kingdom Viridiplantae; phylum Streptophyta; class Pinopsida; order Cupressales; family Taxaceae; genus Torreya; species Torreya grandis. The sequence continues at coordinate 1,927,091 of JARHVA010001608.1, forward strand.
CAAAGAATATCATCATTATGGCAAGAATTGTTGAGACCCCTTGATCTACAAATTTTTTAATCCAGTCTTTCACTGCATTACCCATTTGGCCCACTTCTCTCACTCTTTCTAGTTTCTTGACATGAAGATTTGATGAAGTGATAGATAATTAAACTAGCTTGATCAATCTATGTATTACCGAGCTCAATTATTTGACTTTATCTTTCAATTCATCTTTTGTTGCCTTGTTTTTGTCCATTTTTAAAAATATGGTGCCAATTGCCAACTGAACATCTCCTTTCATCCCTTCTCTGGTTGATTTTCCCAAATGAACTCTGGACACATGGTTATCTTCAACCTTGATTTCTGACTTATCCATTTCAATTTCTGGAATGGTCATCTCTATATAATTTTTTCCCTTTTCATCTGTCACCATTTGTGAAACTATATTTGCTTTCTTTGGCTTTTTTGAGAAAGAAGCTATCAAAGTTTCAAAATCTATCTCTTTAGGTTCAACAATTTTTCTCATTCTTTTTACTACTGTAGACAACCAATCTGAAGTTGTCATGATTGAGGAAGGCAATGGGACAAAATTTGAAATAGGTAGATCAATCCTGGATATAGTTGAAGAAGGTGTTTTCTTCATTGGGACACCTTATAAATATATTTTAATTTACTCTTGTTGACTGATTATTTCAAGAGGGATTCTTGGGGAAGGAGTATTGGGCAACTTAGGATTTGAGGGAGAAGATGAAGAGATAGGAGTAATCTCTTGTAAAGGGAAAGTATATGACATAGGGAACATTATATCATATAAGGATAAGAATATTGAGTTTTATTCTATACGGGTTCTTGAGAGAAAGGAAAGTTATCAATTGGAACTTCTTGAGGAATTGAAATTTTAGGAGAAGAAGAAACATTATCACCAAACCTTTTTATTTTTAGCTTGATATTCTTTCATGGTTGAACATCTTGTTGAGTAGCTTCAAGTTTACACATTTCTTCTATCATGGAAGGTTCTTCACTAGGGCCTGCCTCATCCATATTTTATGGCTCATTTTATTACTTATATAAGATTCCAAATTCATCTTCCCCAAGAGGTGTAGGGAAATAAACATTCATAACATCAACTCCCTTACCTTTCAACCATCTAAGAGTTCTATTAAGTATAACCCTTATCATACTTTTGAGAGAAGTAGATTTCATTTTTCCCAATGTACTATGAGCAATAGATTTGTCACAATGCCCTTTCTTTCAAAGATGGGGTCTAATGTGACCTCATCATCTACCAACTATTTGAGCACTTTCAGTATGCCAAAATTGGCTATTTGTCTCATGGTAAAATATGAATAGTCTCTGATTCTCACTAATTTCTTATCATCACAATCCATCTGATAGCCTTTAAAATGTGAAACATATTGAAATAGAGATCCAAGATTGTCTTAAATTAAGGCCCTATTTTTAAATAAAGGCCTACTTTCAAATAACCTGAGGTTATAGTGAGACATGTACTTCTCAAATATCTTGGCTTTCAATAATGAATGAAAAGTATACCTACCAATATATATTATAAATTTAATCACTATTTTATATCTACTTGTCAAGAACTTGAGTGTTTCAATAAGTTATCTCACCAATTTAATTAAGGCTCATTTGTCACTAACTTATCATGGGAGTATGTAAGGAGATATTTCATAACCACTGATTATCAAATAACTAAATGTTGAGAACTATATAAACCAAGCTCCCCACCTTATTTTTTTTTGTAGTGGCCATAATTGATATTATTGTGTTGAAGTGTTGCTTTTTAAATAACTGTATGATAAAATGGAAAAAATAATCATTAACTCTTTGGACGTGAAGGGTTCTTTCCTTTAATGTTAGTTGGGGATAGAATTCATACACCATTGCTTACCCAAAATCATCCATTGTATGTAATCCATCAAAATACCTTTGAATTATTATAGTGTAAACAAGGTATACATTCATGTAGAATTTTAATGTGTCCTTTACTTCTATTAGTTGCTTGTGAATGGAATTACTGATTAATTCACCCCAATTGATATATTACTTATTTCAAATGATGATCTAGGTGAATCTATATATCCAATTTTGAAAATTCTTGGCCATTTTATTTCTCAATACCTTATGCAACAAAGTGATCATGCCACTTTCTTATCTTTGAAATTTGATCTTGTGATATTTTTTGAAAGATGAGTGGAAAAATGCTTTAACTTAGTCAACCGGGCTTTATTGACTTGTTTATAATATGCTATAACATTATCATCCCAAAAGTTTTGGGAGGATTCAGGGGTTAGGTGCATAAAGGCTTTATGATTTAGAAGGTGAAAAATATTATTAATTTTCTTAGGAGAAAAAATCACTACCAACTCCCCTTGAGGATCTCTTACCTCCTGCGTCTCTGAGTTATAATTATTATTTTTCAATCAAAACTAAACCAAGAGACTGCAATGACATTGGGAACACTGTCACCTATGCCAAACCACTATCACAAATACTCTGACCAAAATCCATTTTATGTATGATATTTATTCTTTCCCAAAACTCATCCAAGTTGATGTGGCCTAGTCTGGTTTCAGTGATATTTCTAACATTAGAGTCCAATGGTGAAGTAAACATAATGCCTTAAAATTGGTACTTCATGATTTCTTTGCCTTTACTTAGAATCTCCTTTTCTAGAGTATGAGATGAAGACATCAATTTGACAATAAAATTGACAAATTTTAATTTTTTGTAGAAAAGTACCTGATTTGAGAAAAATGACAAAAATGCAAATTGAATTTATACTCACAAGCTGATTGTGTAAATTATTTTGGCATAATTTTAATGTTCATGATATGAATTTTAATTTCCCCTTGACCAATTCTCGCATGCAAATGCACCTGTTACAATTCTTATATGTAGATTTTTAAAAAAAAATTTGGCCAACAAAAATAAATGGAAGAAATTATAAAAATAATTTCTTCTTTAGTTTTCAAGTAATTCCCCTGTTCCTTATGATTTTTTTTAAATTTTAAAAATCTTGCAAAAATATTTTTTATAAAATCACTACCAATTTATAATAAATTTGTGACCATGCAACGAACCCAAAATATGAACATTTACCACTACCAATTTAATTCTTGCTTTTTATCAATTCAGAAAAAAAATAAAGTTTGCAAGAAGAAGCTCGTCAACCTTTTCAACATCCTCCTCAAAGTCAAAAATGTGTGAAATGAAGATTCTCAAAATTTGTGAATAGAAAATATCATGCCAAAATTGTCTCAATCAATTTCCTCCTTTTTAAATTTCCACCCAAAAATATTTATTTATTTTCCTCACTTAACTTTTTCTCCTAGCTTTTCCACTTGGTAAAATATATATTTTTCCCTTTTTTAATTTTCACTTGGAAAAATATCCTTTTAAAAAAAAAAATATTTAACTCAAATTTATTTATTCCCTTTTTTAATTTCCACTTTATTTTACCAACTTAGGTGTTGGAAAGGGGGGCATGGAAATTTATTTTTTTTCATTGGGAATTTTAAACTATTTCAACCCAACAAATTATCCTTATATTTGGCAATTTCTTCATCCTTTTTTATTTTTAACACTCAATTTTTTTTATTTCATTTCATTAAAAGTTTCCTTCTTCATTGCACAAAAAATAACCCCTACCCCCGTCGGCCCCCTGCCCCCGCCCCCCTTTTTAATTTTGCTTCTGGCCATCTAAACATATGGTTTGCCGAATGATAGCCATACGATTGACATTGGAAGGGGTTGATTTTTTTTTTAAAATTTTTACTGGAACTTGTTTAGGCATGTAGCCATACAATACCTTGGAGGATTTTTTAAAAAAGAATCTTACAGTGGCATAAGTGGTATGACCTATTTTGATTTGGAAAAAATAAGAAAATATTTAAAAATTCTTCAAACTATTTATACATGCAGTTGTATGATCTGGGAGAAGCTTAAATTTGCCTGTTAAAAGTTGCATGACCTTGCTTGGCTGAGGATAAAAATGAAAAATTCAATTCCACTTCCCTTTGATAAATTTGAGAAAATTTGCTCTTGATAGTTGCTGGCTAAAAATAGATGAAAAATCAACTTTTAAAATGTTTTAATTTTTTTTCAAATTTAACATGCAAATTAAAATAAAAAGCTTGGAAGAAATTTAAAAACTACTTGAAAAAGTAACTGCATTTATATGATTGATGGGAAGCATCTATGACTTTGCATGTAGGCTTAAAAAAAAAAATTAATTTGTAATGGAAAATTTGCATGGGAAACATACAATTTAGAATTTTGGATTAACATGACTTTAAAAATGTAATTTGCATTTACACAATTAAAATAAGTATGACTTTGAGTTGCATTGAAACAAGAAAATTAAAACATTTTTGAAAATTACACAAAATTCAAATAATTTTTTACAAATTGCATGGGAATCAAAAACTTTTTTTAAAATTACATAGGAACCAAAAACATTTTTGAAAAAGATTTTGTAAATTACATATAAACCTAAAATGAAATTGCAAATTGTACCAAAGCCAAAAAATATTTTACGAATTGCATGGAGACCAATTTTTTTTTTGAAATTTACATAACTTGTAAAAAAGGAAAGTGTGTTTACGCAACTCACAAAAAGTAAAATGATTTTTGCAAATTACAGGATGCACAAGCATTTTTTTGCATAGAGGGTTCAAATGTGCTTAAAAACACTTCAGGGTAAAAACAAAAAAACCATAAATTTTTAATTAATAATTTTTTGAGTAATTAATTATCTTTTTTAATTTTTTCAAGGTTTTGACATTTTTGAGTGAAAATCAATTTTTTTAGCCATTTATTTAAAATTCAAAATTTCCACTAGTTTTTTCCCATTTTCAAAATCTGTGATAACATTTAACTCCAACTAGGATTTCAAACTATAAGGAATGGAAAGAAATTAAATTCTTTGGTTTCATAGTTTGGTGTTTTTTCTATTGGGTAATGGAGTCTTTAGCAACAACTTTGATAGATTTTAAAAATCTTAATATTTTTGATCTTTAAGAAAGAGATGGGTCCTCAAGCCATCAATGTTTTTTTGTTATGCATTTTTACACAAACTAAAATGCAAGTAGAGAAGTGTTTTTATTACACTTTATTTAGATATAATGAACTAATAATCAATTTACCCATCTCAATTATATGAGAAATGAACATGCACTGTCAGGCCAAATCACTTATTCATTTGAAAACTTGCACGCCTTGATCTGACCAACTGATAACCAATTCACCCATCTCAATTGTATGAGAAATGAACACGCACTGTTGGGCCATATCATCTTGTTCATCTAAAGAGACTTATGAAAAACTTATTCCATTTGTCACTCTTGAAAAACTTGTAATCACCCATGACATTCCCACATAGAGATCATAATAATAAAAATATGTTGGCAAGGAAGACCAAAGCATGAAGAAGGAGGGGCAACAAACACACTATCACCTTTATTGAAAAATAACATGCACACTAAAATAAAGAAGATGAAAGAAGCACATCCAAAATTTTATTTACATATGTATAGAAGAAGGCTACCTGGTTCTTACTAGAAATAGTGTTTGAAATATTTCCCACTAAAAGGTAGTAGCATAAAATTTCGATCACGATATGCCAGGTAAAAGTGTTGCTACCACAAAAGTGCCTGTTATTGAATGGCCCCATCCAAAGTGAATCAAACTTCCCATGACTCCTTTTTAGCTCTCTGTGACTATCTCAAAGTATCACCAAATCTTCTGCTTGGAATTCCATTTTCTTAGCCTTCTTGTCAAAGAGGACTTTGAAATGAACCTAATGTTTTGTGATCTTATGAACCACCTGTATTCTTTTTTCTTTTAGTTGTTGTAGATAGAAGATTCTCTTATCCAACAAGCTTTAAAAATTTAGATTTTCCACTATTCTAGACAATTGCAAGGTAGGTAACAAAAGAGTTATGGGAATTGTAACATCTACTCCATATAATAATTAGATTGGAAACATACCAATAACTTTTTTTGGAGTTATACGGTCTACCCAAAAGGCATCATATACCTTTTTGTGCCAATTTTTTTGATTCTCATCTACCACCTTATGCATTATTGTAAACAAGTTTTATTGCTTGATTTGGCTTAACCATTACCTTGTGTATGATATTTTGATGAATACGATAAAGAAATACCATATCCATAGCAAATTGCAAACATATTTAAAGAATAAAAGTTAAATGTAATATGTGTAACAATTTTCTATAGGATTCCATATCTTACCAAGATATTTTTCTTGATGAAGTTGAAAATGACTTCTGAAGTTGTTTGTTTTATAGGAATTGCTTCAACCCACTTAGTAAAATAATCCATAATTATGAGAATGTGAGTATGACCTGCACTCGAATGAGGGCTTAATGTACCAACAAAATCCAATCCCCATTGCTGAAAAGGCTCTTCAATTATTATAGGTTGAAAAGGAAGTGCTACTAACCTGGGTTTGCCCATAAACTAATAACACACCTCACACTTTCTTACCCATTTGTATAAATATTTAGAAAGAGTTGGCCAATAGTAATGGGATCTAATGATTTTGTATGTTGTTACTCTGGAAGAATAGTGCCTTCCCCAAACTTGATCATGAAAATGTTGAAATAATTTTTTATACTATTCCTTATCTATGTAACTTAAGAAAAAGCCATCAATATTTTTCTTAAAAAGAGTGTCATCCCATATGATATACTTATTAGCCTGTAATTTGATCATTCTATGTTGTTTAGCATCCAAGTGTGAAGGACATTCTCTATATTTCAGGTAGAAAGTAATGTCAAAAAAACATTTGATGAATCGACAAACAATAATAAAAAAAGATCTTAATCATCCTATTCAATTGAAATTGTTAAATATTCTAATTGAATATCTCCTTGTTCAACCATGAGTTGACATAGTCCCTTCTTATGGACTAGTTTTGTAGGTTTTATTTCTAGATCATATTCTTGAAACTTAGTTATCCAATTTCCTCATTTAGAGCTAGGCTCTTTTTGAGTTAGAATAGATTTGACTGCTGTACTTGGTACCATTATCATATAATGTGAATGCAATATATAATACCCAAATTATTTAACTACTTTTACGATTGCATAAGCATGATTTTCTTTAGGAGAATATTTCAAATCATAATATTTGAGATTAAAACTCATGAAGGCAATTATGGATTTGATACCCTCATTATTTTTTTTGAATCAAAATTACTAAGAGTGTATACTCTAAATCATAGCAATAAATAATGAACTCTTTCTTAAAATAAACACATACCAATGTCGATACATGAGCAATAATAATATTTATCTTTTCAAATACTTCTTTGCCTTCATTATTCTACTTGAAAGAAGGTTTTCATTTCACCATATTTTTAATATGTCTTGTGAGCTCATAAAAATTAGAAATAAATCTATATATGCATAATATTTTCAAACTTTTATCAAATAATTATGCTTCACATATTGTAGGAACCTGTTGAGACTCAATCTCTTTGAGTGCATGCCCTAAGGGTGCACCAAAAAAGGGGTGGGCAGACCTTTGGTGCTTTGTAGGATTTTTATCTCTTATTTCCACATTATTACTAATCCAAAAAAATCTCAAAACCATTCCCTAATCTATTACTCCTCCCTTACACACTCCTATAGTCTTTTTTCTCTTTCCATCCCTCTTTTCCTCACCTTGATCTCCTTTCACTAGTTGACTATACTAGGTTGACTAGGTTGATCCTATATAGTTTTTAGCCTCTGATTACTATACAAGGTTGACTAGGTCATACCTATACTATTTAAGGTATTTTTCACTTGGAGTTTCATCAGCCCTTTGGCCAACCTAGCTTAGGACCTAGTGATTTATCTCTCAAAAACATATAGGGTTGACTGGGTTGACCTTGTACAACTAACACAATCAAAAGGTTTTAAGGTGAGATATAACTATATATAAAAGATCATTTCATCATTATTTTGATATGAAATCAAGAGTTATTATTCACTCATACTTCTTTACAATATGCTCTTCCACCATTCTACTTGAGGAGTTATAGCTTAGGGTTTCTACTTGGATAATCTAGTCTTGTGGATAAGTCTTGGATACTTTGGCCTTTCTTAGTTATCCTTACAAACCATAGTAACCTTTTATAAATCCCCTTTGGCCAAGGGAGAGATTAAGTCTTGATGGGTTTACATTTAGCTAACTATATTCTAACTTTGTTCTCCCCTCTTTAGTAGATAGAAGTAGCATACGTATTGGCTCGATTAATATTACTCTTCATATTCCATGTATTAGGGTCTTACTCATACTTAGCTTAATTAATATTATCTTATACACATTTTTTTTAATTTACTAACCCCTCATATTGTGCCATAAAATTTGGTGTGCACTAGATTAGATTTAATTTCTTGTTATTAGATATAGAGTGAATAATAAACTTATGACTCTTTTAGGGTTGTTACATGATTATGTTAGACTATGAGCTTTGGGACCCTTCTTAACATAGTGTATTTAAACAAGTGATCCCTTAATTATATCTAGTGGATCCCCATATTTGTCATGAATTCACTTAATAAATGTATCCCCAATCAAAAGTGTAGTTAGGCTCTATCTTCTCTAAGCCATGATTGATTTATAGACATGATGCATTTCTGATTGCATACATTCTAGTTGACATGAACTAAACCTCAAAGGATTTGTTTACCTTATTTCATTTATTTCATTATTTCATCATTTTTTTGTCATGTATTTACCATACTAGATTGACTCTGGTGACCCAGTATCTTACTTCTGTGCACATGATTTTAGGCACAGGCTACTAGATTGACTCAGATGACCCAGTACAAGTTTTCAACTTTTCAAACTTCTAATCTAGACTATTAGGTTGACCCAATAAACCCTATAATTTTTTATACATTAGGTTCAACATACTAGGTTGACCCAATTGAACCTGTACATTTTAGGCACTCAACAACAAGTTTTTATAAAGCTTGATCGACCCAGTCAACCCAATTAGCAAAATTTGCAAGCATATATCAAGGTTTTTGAATATTAATCTTCATTTTCTACATCTCTAATCCATCAAGGTTTTATATATATATATATATCTTTATTTATAGTCTTTCCTTTTATAGTTTTTAGTCTTTAAAACTGCCCCTACATAATTAACTAGATCGACCCTGCCGATCTAGTTCTGTGTTCTGTGTTGTCTAGATAAATGGGTCGACTCTACCAACCTTGTTTATTTTCAAACCTTTTTTCTATAGTATAGGTTCAATCCTATCAACCCTATTCTATATTTTATGCATATACTATTGACTATAACATTATAGCTTGTTTTAAAGTTGGAATTAACCTTATATGCTAGTAATTAGATCACACTTTTATTTCTTGTTGCTTTCATGCTTATAATAGATCACATAGCTTAATTATGTGGTTTTAAATTAATCATTTAATTTCACTATTTTATATTTTATGCACGCATGACCAAATCATAAAATCTAAACAAGCATTTTAACATTTATCTACCCAAGGCCAACCTACTTGGATTTCATCACCAAGGGGGAATCTAACTTGATACTCTGGTCAAGTATAAAGCATGGTTAATGTTATATTCTAGATAATAACCTAAAACCCTTATCACTATAGTGTTTGAAGTGAAGGGGTAGGCCCTAATACCAAGCCTATATCATTACTACTATAGTCCCTTTCAACCCAAACTACCTGGAACCATCCTTAGATTTCCATTCTAGTTCTTTGCTTACATCCAACTTCCCATCACATTTAAAAACATATCTTAATAATAAAATTAACACTTACGTTGACCAATTAGTTAGCTCTTTACTTTTCAAGTTAATTTCTTTCTCTTTTCTCAATTGTATTTTGTATTGCAAAAACTTACATTAGCTAGTGTTGGTGTAAGGTTTTGTGTTGTGTGATTCAATTGGATTAACTAGTGTTAATCTAATTAATTTTTTTTTTCTTTTAGATATTTATTTTCAAATTGCTTGCAAAAGTTATCTTGTTTCATTTCACAACTTGTTATAGGCTTCTTAAACTTTCCCTATCTACCGTACTAGGTTGACCAAGTCGACTTTGTATCTTTTTTAGCCTCTGTTCATTATACTAGATCAACCCAATTTACCATGTTCTATTTTTATACCCTATTTTTTATGCTTGGTTGACTAGTCAAGCCTATATTGATTTATTCCTTCCCTTTTTATCAATCTAGTTATCTATTTATCCTTATTTGCATTTTATTCATTCCTCTTTAGTCATAATGGAGTTTTCTATCATAATCTTCTTAGATAACTTGAATCCATTTAGATACTTATAGGATGTTCATTTCTCCCTCTCTTTTCCTCCCAAGAGCACCATCACTCTTGGGTCACCTCTCCTCCTCCTTTATCCATGAACTATAATATGGTGTAAATAACACCTCAAGTTGAATTTTATGGATCTAATACTTTTATTACTTACCAAGAAACTTCTCATCTTCAAAATCTTCAAACTAATGTGGGAGTAATTGACATAAGTTTACTTAAAAATACTACTAATAATCCTCCCCTTAATACCAATCTGGGGAGTAATCCTACTAATACCAACCCACTTCTTGATACAAATCAAATTTTAGCCCAAGTTATCCAACAAATGAACATGATGTAAAATTCTAACACCAACCAAATGATGTAACTTCTATAACAATTAATCAATGTGGCTAATCAACCTCCAACTATGCATCCTCAAGATAATTCCAATTTCATTCCTCCACCTCTTTGGGATGCCTTAGGTAATGTTAATATCTCAGCCCATAATGAATAACAAGATGATTTAAAATATTCAAAATGAGCCTTTATCTCCCTTTATTGTATCCATTTATATTGGTAACATATATCCAACTATCAAGTATAACAGGACTAAAGACCCTACCTCATTTATCAAAGCCTTTGAAAAACTTTACAAAGAATGGATCCAAACTAATACCTTCACTACAAATAAAATCTTAGTGAAAACTTTCACTAGCAATGTATTAGAATGGTATAATCAAATTCTCCAACATTCTATTTGGAAACTTGAAGATTTGGTTAATCCTTTGGTTAAATAATTTCAACACAATGATCTTCCCAAAAAATTTCTTAGCCACTTCATCAATGCTAAGTAATCTCCCACTAAATCAAATCATAAATTTATTAAAATATGGAAATCATTGGCCCATAAAGCCAACCATAACATGAATGATGATAACTTATTCAAACTCTTTATCATAACTTTAACTCCCACTATTCAATATAAGGTTTGAATCTTTGCTCCCCAAACACTCAATGAATCTCTTGACCAAACTAAACATCAAGACTTTCCTATGAAGAAATTATAACCTAATCTTAAACTTCTCAAAGGATATATCTAGACATATAATTCTATCACCAGTAATACTCCATAAACCAAACTAGGATTTGACAAAAATGATATTCCTTCACCTTCTCATACATCTCTTTCAGTTCAGTAAATGAAACAATTCTTATCACCCTCAAAAACCTTTCATCTATCCCAATACTCCTCCTAAGTGGTATGACCCCAATCTATTTTTTTGGTTCCATGTCAACATTGGGAATTCTCCTTAATCTTGTAGAGGGATCACTAAATTTGATATCTCTTATATACTTGGTGATTCATTCAATCATGAAGATATGATCAATCTTCATCATCAAGAATACACTACTTCTTTTCAAAAATGAAAAGTTTCCAAAGCTTATACTTTAAATAACCAAAAATATTCTTCCAATAATCAATCAAATATTAAAGATGTTTTTTCATTGACACTTATTATGACCAATATTTTAACAATTATCAATATTTCAATACTATTAAGGTCAATTACCATCATAAACTAACTCACAAAGATCCCATTACCAAGCCTAAGAATCTATCTTTGAAAAAAAATTTCTTAAATATACTACCACTACTAATGTTACTTCAAAATCCCAAGAAGAACCATCTCCTCCTTTTAATCTTCCAACTTAAAATCTTCTTCCAAAGTCTAATTTACCTTCTAAACCTTGTGCTAGTTCTTCTAAGTCACATTGGGACTTTATTTAAGAACTCAACTCTATGCCTTGTAAGATTACACTTATGGAGTTGGTTCATACTTTTCCTTATAATCATAAGTTCCTTATACAACAAATCCAAGAAATTTAAGATCCATCTTCCATAGAGGAGGAACCACCTTCTGTTGAATCTCAAATTACCAATGTAAATACCATTAAAACCATATGTCCTTATCCTAAGCCCCATATTGAATTCCTTGAAAAATACATGATCAATGATCAATGATGAAATTATCTTTTATGTTGATGATCCACCACTTTTTATCAAATTAGCCATTAATATCACTCTTATCAAAAAATTTATAGTTGATGAAGGTTTTGGTGTTAATGTAACATCTTTATGGCTCATCCAAAAACTTAGTTATAATAAGGATCATCTCAAACAAACTCATCTTACTTGTCATGGTTTTTATAAAACTAATAAAAATCCACTTGGTTGTATTTGGATTTCATTAAAAATTGGACCTAAGACTATTCAAACCAAGCTTATGGTCCTTGACTTACCCCTATCTTACAACATACTCCTTGGTCATCCATGGACTCATTGACTGAGGGCCATTACTTCTTTTGATAGTCAATGTATTAAATTTTTACATAATGGAAAATGGCATAAGCATGAATCTAATCTCAATCCATGGAGCATTCCAATTCTTAATCCTAAATCATAATATCATATTCCTATAATTCCTAAGATAAATAGTGCTCCTTTACCTGAGTTCATCAACATGAATCCTAATTTACAAGTTACTCTTGTGGATTTTGATGATGATGAGCCTAATGATTTGAAACATACTTACAATACTACCAAGTTACCTCCCTACATCTTTTAATGGCTTCCTCCTTCTCTATTACCTAGGGATTGTACTATTCCTCTTATTTATGAGATTACCAACTTTCCCCCTCCATGTAATGCTTAGGAGCCTTTTTTATTAGAATATTCCTTCACTTGTAATTATTTTGGAGTGGCCAAATTAATTTAAGATCATCTCATCATGTCTCCTCATACATTCAATAATATTGGGATTTTACCCTCTAAAACTCCCATTGATTCTCAAGTATGCATAATTTCTCCAACATATGATGATAACTATATAATGGCTCAAGCTCAATCTAGAGACTTAGATGTCTAACATTATCAAAAAACCTTATCCCAAATTCATGCTTTTAATCAGGATGTTCATACCATTTTTGTGGGTCATAACTTAGATCCTTAGGGTCATGTGCCTCCTATCAATCCTCCTCTTATCGATACTCCTTGGGTGGTAGATCAAATTATACCTTATAAACCTCTAGAAATTTATACATCTCCTTTACCACCTATCAATACAATCATTACATCTAATCCTTCTCCCATCATTGAACCCATTGATATTCCAACCCATTTTGATCCATCTACTTTTACTCCTACAATTACACTAGATGCTAAGGCAATCAATGTTCATTAGATACATTCTAAGTATGATCACCATGGTAATAAAATTATAGATCTTGAAGTAAATGTTGAGTATTATGGTCCTCTTCCTACCTTGTCTAGTGATGAAGCTATTCTTGAGTTACTTTATGCTTGAAAACCTCAAATTCCTTAGCAACATCATAAATTTGTAAATTTTAAGACTAAAATTCCTTGCTTCAACAACTTCATTTCTAACATTGATCCTAAAACAAATCCAATTTTTTCCTTACCCAATGAACCATACCATTTTCAAAATGGTAATGCCATGATTATCAAAGAAACCACTCGCATCAAATATGGCACCCCATTTTATCCTCGACCAGTTACATTTTCTTGAGAACTCTCACCTAATGAACATGATAATTTTAGGTTATTTTTCAACAAATATCATGAGGCTTTTGTTTGGTCATATGAGGACATGCCTAGAATTAACCCTAACATTATGGTGCATAACATCATTACTTTCCTGATGCCAATCTTGTGTATCAAAAACAAAGAAAATTTCCACCTGAAGTTTCCACTTTATGTCATAAAGAAATCACCAAATTACTTGATGCTAAATATATCAAACTAGTGGATTATTTTTAATGGGTTTCCAACATTGTTCCTATTTGAAAGGTTAATATGTTAATTTACATTTATATTGATCTCTATAATCTTAATCTTGATTGTCCCAAGGATAAATTCCCTTTACCTTCAATAGATGCCATTATTGATTCCACAAATAGTTATGAAATATTTTCTCTTATAGATGGCTTCTCAAGATATAATTAGATTCATTTGCCCCTAAGGACCAACATAATAATAATTTCACTATGGAATGAGGCACTTATTGCTATGTCAAAATGCTTTTTGGTCTCAAAAATGCTAGAGCTAATTACCAATGAGTGATGACTCACATCTTTCATGATCTCATTCACAAAATTATTGAAACCTATGTGGATGATCTTATTGCCAAATATAAACATTGTAAGAATCATATTTTTGATCTCGCTATCATATTTGATCATTTCCTTTAATATAAAGTTAGAATTAATCCTTACAAATGTGTCTTTGGAGTCACATTTGGAAAATTGTTAGGATTCTTAGTCTCTCTCCATGACATTGATGTTGACCTTGCCAAAATTAGTGTTATCATCAACATTCCCATTCCTCATTCTATTCTCAACATTCATACTTATTTAGGCAAACATGGGGAGATTAGATGATTTCTCCCCAAAATGGCATATTGAATTCACTTAGTCAATTTCCTTCTCAAGAAAGGTAATGCTTTAGAATGGATGGATCCATGTCAAAAAGACTTTGATAATATGAAAGAGTCATTGCTTCATCGATGTAAACTTCATCTTCCTTCTAATGATAAACCTTTAATTTTATATACTTCTTCCACACCTATTTCAATTGGGGAAATGCTTACCCAACAAGATGATATGAGAAGAGAGTATGCTATCTACTACATTAGCTGAGGCATCATCGATTATGAAACATGTTATACCAAAATTGAGCATGATTTCCTTGCCATCTATTTCATAGATGAAAATATTTTCCATTAAATGCTTTACCAGACTACTTATGTCATTTTTCATTCAGACCCCCTTCATCATTTCTTCTTAGATATAGAATTGGTAAATGGATGGTCCTCCTTATAGAATTCGATCTCTACATCATCACTCAAAAAGTTGTCAAAGGTCAAATCATATTTGATCAACTTGCCATAGCTCCCATACCAGCCACTTATTCTCTTCAAGATAATCTTAGAGATGATAATATACTTTATATCAAAGGTCTTAATCAAGTTATTTCTCTCAAAGATTATTTTTATAGCTTTACCACTGATCTTGAAACAAATAATCTTGATGAATCCACTACTCCCTCTAGTACTATTAAACCCAAAGTAGATTAGAGGAGCTTCCTAAAATTAATGTTAACTTATATGAGGATACTTAGACCCTTCACTTTGATGGTGATAAATGCTTTCAAGGAGCTGGGGTAGGTTGCATTCTCACAAGTCCTCTTGTGAGATCATTCCTTTAGCTTTTTGCTTCACCTTTGATGTCACCAACAATATGGATAAATATAAAGCTCTCATTTTAGGCACGTGAGATACTTTTGATTTAGATATTCAATACCTTCATGCTTTAGGTGACCCTTAGATTATTTTCCATCACATTAGTGGTGATTATCAATGTAAAATTGAGAACCTCATTACATATCATCAAATTGTAACCACTCTTTCTAAGTATTTCATCTCTTTCACTATTGAGATTGTTCCTAGAGATCAAAATTCCATTTCTAATTCTCTTTCCTCTTTATCCTCTCTCTTTCATCTACACCAAGTTCTTTCTGATCCTACTTTTCTTATACAAATATGAACATCTCCATCTTCAACTGAACCATTAGATTCACTTATCTGTCACATCAAGGCTATTACTACTCGACAAATTCCATGATACAAAAACATTATTCAATTATTGGAACATCAAACTTATCCTCCTAATTTAGACTCTCATGAAAAGACACGTATTCATAAACAATTTTTCAAGTATGTATTTCATCATAACATCCTTTATTATTTCAATGTTAAAGTTCCCTTGCTCCATTATGTTATGCAATATGAGGTACCTCCTCTTTTTGAACAAGCACATGAGGGAATTTATGGTGGCAACTGTATCTCACATGCTATAGCTCGTAAATGCCTACAAAAGCGTTAATTTTGGCCTAATCTTGAAAAGGATGCAATTGAATATGATAAAAAGTGTAATCTGTCTCAACTTCATAATGATCTAATCCATTCTCCTCCAACCAAACTTCAAACTATAGAATCTCCTTGGCCATTTTCCACATGGGGATTTAATCTCATTTTCAAATTTCCTTACTCCCAAGATGAGCATGTATTTATTATTAATGATACCAAATATTTTACCAAGTGGATAGAATAAATGCCCTTTGTTAATGTCACCAATCCTACCATTTCCTAATTTATTCTTAATCAAATCATTTTCCACTTTGGTGTTCCCCATACCATCAATTTAGAAAATGGTGGTAACTTAAAAAATAAACATGTTAAATAACTTTGTAACAAATTTAATATCAATCACAAATTTTCCATGCCTTATCATTAGTAATGTAATGGTCAAGTTGAGGACTCTAATAAAATACTCAACAAAATTCTCCAAAAGACAATTTATGAAATCTACACAGATTGAGCATATTCATCTTTACCTTGCACTTTGGGCATATCAAAATAGCATATGTATTTCCACTAGGGCAACTCCATTCTCGCTAGTCTATGGTTATAAGTTAGTTCTTCCTTTAAAAGTTGAGATTCCCTCTCTTCATATATATTTTCATGGTATTATTCCTAATGAAGATTTACATGAATCTCATCTTCATGCCCTTGATCTACTTGATGGAAATCATCTTTTTGCCTTATTAAATAATCACCAATACAAGGCTTGCATTGTCAAAAAACACAATAAACATGTTAAAGTCCACACATTTAATGTTGGTGATCTTGTCTTTAAAGTAGACTATGCCCATGATAAAGAAGGTAAATATGCACAAAAATGGTGGGGCCCATATTTAGTCAAAGATATCCTTGGTCCAAGCACCTACCATCTTTAAAACAATGAAGGCAATGTTTTCAAATATCCCACCAATGCACAATTCCTTAAAAAGTACTTTGCCTAAACATTTCCTTCTTTTCATGCTTTCTATCCAGATTTATCTAACACTTTTTATAGGTTACATAGGTCTTTCCTTCTATATCAAGTTCCTTCCTTTCATAAACCTTTACTCCTCCCTTTTGGTGTTTTGGTTTCTTGATGTACCATAGTCTTCTTTATCTTCTTGATTTTTTCTCTTTTTGGCACCCCTTAAGTTTTTATTTTGTGAGTTGTAGTATAATACTACGAATAAGACCTGACATTCCTCATAAAACTACCATCTTTTTTTATTACCTCACTTTATCTTTCACTTTCTTGTTGGCACCCTTTGGATTTCTCTTTTATGAAGTTGTAGTGTAATACCATGGATAGGATCCAACCCTACTTATAAAATTACCATATTTTCATGTTCTTGATCTTTGTTCTTAACTTTATATTTTGCTTCTTTTATTAGATAGAATTTGCACAATAATCTATGTCATCATGTTTTCCTCTATTTACCTTATTCATATGATAAGGAATCACAATTAAACTGTCATTATATCCTTTTTTTCTCTTTGTCACATTTTTTTTACAATTTTAAGTAATTTAAATTGTTCCATGTGTTACTACTCTTGATTTACCCTTCCTTTCCCTCCACATTAGATTAAAAAAGGTCAAAGTCAAGATAGCATTTTTTTTCACCTAGATTTATGAGACTCTTAGACCCTATGCTTTTTAAAGTTCTCTCTCTTAGAAACCTTGTCCCAAGTATTCAAATGAAAGTCATCTTTAGCACCCATGTTTTATTCTCCAAATACATATGGAGGAGGAATTAAAAAAATCCATTAATAAATTTAAAAGCAAAATCAATTGAAATAAAAGGCAATGATATCTAAAAGGAAACATACAAATCTCAAAAGTTAGCATCACACCAAAATATGTGATTCTAAGCACATCTCCTATCTCTAATCAAAGTTCAAACTCCATAGTTGGCCTCACATAGAGCTGAGGTCCTTTGGGATGTAGCAGGCCACTAGATTGGAATAGGGAAATTTAACAAACTCTATGGTACTACCTACTTTCTCATGTAAGTACCCAATATTTGTAGTAGACTGATGGCTCTGTAAGGGGTCTTTATAAATAGGGAACACATTATGGGAAGGTAGGTATATTTTAATTTTATAGAATATATCCTTTATGGGATGATCTATATACTTCATTTGTTGACCTAAGACTTATGTGGCTAATAATTTTTTTTCAGAGTCCTTAAGGTCAAAAGTCCTCTTATTTTAACAAACTTAATTTGAGTGTCTTGAATTAGATAAATAGTTCCTCTACCTTGATTTGTACTTCATTATCCCCTCCACCCATTTCATTTACCCCTTGATAGACAAAATTGTGATTCCAAATATATTTTCCCTTCTTTAATTTCTTCTTTTTCATCTCTTAAAAATATGCTAGAACTACTTTGTTTCAGTTTTATCTATCTTTAGAGTGAAACCACATATCTGAGCAACTATGGATTACTTCTTTCTTTCTCACATGATTTTATATTTATATACTTGTCTTAATTTCCTTTTACCATTTATCATTTGTTTTACTATCTTGATATTATGAACATCTGAGTTCGTACCTCTTTTCAATTGTTGAGTGAGGTTGGCTTGTTACTTGTCACTCATCAATGTTGTTTTCCTTTTTTATGCACCTTTTTCCATTATTGAGTGAGATAAGGATTGTTATTGCTCACTCATCAATTTTATTTTACCATTTTATTTCTTCTTTTAGAATTTATATATTTGATTACCATCTTTTTTGACATGTATAATTGGTTTGACTTGGTGAGTTTGCCTTTTTTACTTAAGGATAGGTTGTTTGAGTTTTTTAGTCTTTAGTAGCCTTGGATTTTTGATTACCCAATTTACTCTTATTTTTTGACTTAGTCATTTGGTCTAACATAACACTTATCACCCTAGCTTTCCAAAATTTTCAAGTAAATCCCATCATCATAACACCAACTATCTTAGATTTTCTTGCATTTGTTTGTTTTTGCTCTTTAGTTTTGCATTCTTGGGTTTGTTAAAAGTAGTTTTTGTACCATATACAATCAAAACTAACAACACAAAATAAAACCATTAAGTGATAAAGGTAAGTCATGATACACATCAAATTTAATTTTTAGTTATTTCCTTTTCAATCATTTACTTTCAGTTATTTTTGTTTTAAAATACTGCAATTTTTTTTAGCACCAATGTTATGTGTTACTATGTTCTTTCTCAAAGCACCATCCCCTATTACTAATTAATGACATGTGATGAGATTTGAGTGGGGAATATGTATACACATAATATTTTCAACATTTTATCAAATATTGATGCTTTACATATTGTAGGAACCTATCGAAACTCAATCTCTCTAAGTGCACACCTTAAGGGGTGCACTGAGAAAGGGGTGGGTAGACATTTAGTGATTTGTAAGATTATTATCCCTTATTTACATATTATTACCAATCTAAATAGATCTTAAAACCATTACCTAAGCTATTAATCCTCCCTTTCACACTTTTCTAGTCTTTTTTCTCTTTTCATCCCTCTTTTCCTCACCTTGATCCCCTTTTACCAGTTGAATGTACTAGGTTGATTGGATCAACCCTCTACAATTTTTAGCCTTTGATTATTATACAAGGTCAATTGGGTTGACCTTGTACTATTTAGGGTATTTTTCACATGAAATTTCATCAACCCTTCACCTGACCTAGCTCGAGACCTAATGATTTATCTCCCAAAAACATACACGGTCAACTAGGTCAACCTCATATAGCTAACATATTTAAAAGGATTTAGGGTTAGATCTACCTATATATACAAGATCATTTCATCATTATTTTGATATGAAATCAAGAGTTATTATTTACATGTGATTATTTACAATATGCTCTTCCACCATTCTAATTTAGGAGTCTTAACTTAGGGTTTCTACTTAGAGAATATAGTATTGTGGATAAGTCTTGGATACTTTGACCTTTCTTAGTTATCCTTTCAAACCAAAACAACCTCTTACGAATCCCCTTTGGCTAAGGGAGAGATTGAGTCTCAAGGATTTTACATTTAGGTAAGTATATTCTAACTTTGTTCTCCTCTCTTTAGTAGATAGAAGTAGCTTAAGTATTGTCTCGAATAATATTACTCTTCATATTTTATGTATTAGGGTCTTACTCATATTTAGCTTAATTGATATTCTATTATACATGTTTCAATTGATTTACTAACCCCTCATATTTTGCCATAAGCTTTGGTGAACACTAGATTATATTTGATTTCTTGTTATTAGATATAGAGTGAATAATAAACCTAAGATTTTGTTAGACTGTAGGCTTTAAAACCCTTCCTAGCATGGTGTATTGTGACAATTGATCCCCTAATCAGGTCTAACCAATCCCAATATTGGTCATGCCCCCACTTAATAAATGTATCCATAATTAGAAGTGTAGGTATGCTCTATCTTCTCTGAGCTAGGATTGATTTATAAACACGATGCATTTCTAATTGCATATAAAATCTTCTTAAAAAGTTCACTTTCCAAAAGAAGGAATGTACTCCTAATTTAATGGTAGGCAAATAAAGTTTTTGAATCACCTAGACCCTTTATGTATCAATATTTATTCCTTTTTTCAAAATAATATGACCTAGGAGTTTACCTTCAGTCACTCTAATGATAGATTTCTTAGGGTTAAGAGAAATTCCATGTAGGCAACACTTTTAAAAGACCCTCTCTAAATAAACATAGTGATCTTCTCACTTTTTTGAGAAAACTATTAGGTCATCAAGATACACCAAAATGATTTCATTATTCAATTCTCTAAATTACAAATCCATTGCTCTTTGAAAAGTAGCTCCCACATTAATCAATTCGAATGGTATTCATCTATATGCAAAATTTCCCTAAGGTGTTGTGAAAGTTGTTTTATGTCGATCTTCCTAGTCAATCTTGATTTTATTATATCTTGAGAATCCATCAAGTATCAAAATCCTTTCAGCACTTGTTACTATTTGGAGAACTTGATCCATGACTGGTAGTGGATAATTATTTTTGAGGAATTCTTGGTTGAGATTTCTAAAATGAACACATTATAATTTCAAAATTCTTCTTACAAATTGGTATTATGTTAGCTACCAAATTTAAATGGTGAATAAAGAAAATAATGTGAGCATAAAGCATTTTTTCACTTTGAAAAGAATTGTCTTTATAATTTTAGGATTATATTGTCTTAGTTTCTATCTAAAAGGTTTTGCATCAGGCTCTAGAGGAACTATATTTTGCCTCTCTTTGAGAAAAAATGACTTAAGGTCTATGTAGGAATACATGAGTATGCCAATATACTTATGAATAAGGCTAAAAAACTTCCATTTTTATTTAGGTGAGCAATATTTTCCAATATTGACAAACCTAGAATGTTACTTTGAACAAATATTTACTTTTTCATAGTTGACAGAATCATGACTTCCTTTTTGCATTTTACTTTTTATAAATCTGTCATGTTTATCAAATAATTCTTCTAAAGAGAGCAAGCTTTTAGGAATTTTGTTTCCTTTCAACTTGATGACACCATATTCATCCTATTCATTTTTGATTCACTCTTTTGATGTATGAATTGAAGATTCTCTATATGAGGAGTCAGTGCCTTCAAACTACAAATTTATGAAAATGTCTACTTTCTCAAGGAAAGAGGTGATTTACAAATCTTCATTGAAAACTTACCTTTTATGCATTGTTTTGGAGGCTTGGTCTATATATTAGTTCAATCATGTACTTTTTTTTATTAATATCTACATGGGGAATCATCAAAGAGGCTAATATTGCCAAAGTGTCAGCTTTTGAGTTATATTCTTTAGGAATTATATTTATAGAGAAAACATCAAAAATTTCAATTCTATCCCAAAATTTATTATTATAGTGTCTTAGATGATAATTTTCCACCTGGTATTGACCTTTCACTTGCTTTATAATGAGTTCATCATCACATAAAACTTTTAAATTCTTGATTCCCATCTCTTCTGTTACCTATAAATCTTACAAAAGTGCTTCAGATTTAGCTATATTATTGGTGTAATCAAACAACTTATAAGAAAAATGAAATTTTTTTCTTATATGGGGATATCAAGATTAATCTTGCACCTAAACCCATTGATAAATAACTACCATAAAATTCTATCATCCAGATGTCATTCAGATCTGATTGAATGATCTCTGGTAACTCTACATCTTTCTCTATCATTAGAAGATAATTATCAATTCCAACATTTTCATACAAAATATCAACTCTTAGATCATCAACCTTTTGAACTATGCACTTAATTTTCAATTTAGTTTCTAAATTTTATTTGAATCCTTTGATCAGAATCATGGCATGTGGTAAATCCAGTTGGATTTTGCCTCCCAATTATTTACAAAAAATTCTACCTAAAAGAATGCCATAAGCTGCTAAAATATCTACAACTAAAATATTGATTTTGATTCACTTTTGGGGAAAAGACTCCAAATCCACTTGTGATTCCTTAATCTATCCAATGAGAGGAACTTGTTTTGCCTCCATATAATAACAACTCCCAAAGGTCTTAGTGCAGGTCAGGTCAAGAGCATGAGAAACTTTAGCAAGCTTCACACAGTTTGAGGCTCCTATGTCAATAATACAATTATTGACTTTACATCCCTTGAGGAAAAGGGAAATGTAGAAAGTGTTAACTTTATTATATTTATAAGTGGTTATGGATATAGAGTTGACTTGATTGGAGGTAACAAGGTTAGTTATGATTCCTTTTAAATTGGTCTTTTTAGCATTTGGATTTTTTCCTTTGATGAAATTAACTAACTTATCCAACTACTCTGGATATGCTCTCAAGTATTCAGCTTATGACATCTGAATCTTAGTTTTGTTAACATGATCAATTATGTCAAAATCTAATAAATTAATAAAATGGATCTCAATAGGTTGAGAAATGTTGGAATTAGACAAACTACCTATCAGTGGTTAATTCCCTTTTGTTTTCACTGGTGGGGTAGTTCCTCGTGGGAGGATAAACTTTTGAGTTTCCTCTTGTGAATCACTAGATTAGTTTTTTTGATTCTAAGTTCTAGTGAAAACTAAAAAGGATTGACTATTCATATCCCTAACACTCTCTTCATTTTCATATTTGTATACACATAATATTTTCACACTTTTATTGATTACTGATGCTTTACATCTTATAGGAACTCGTTGAGACTCAATCTCTCTGAGTGCATGCCCTAAGGGGTGTACTAGGAAAGGGGTGGGTAGAACTTTGGTGGTTCACAAGATTATTGTCCCTTTTTGACACATTATTACGAATCCAACTAGTTCCTTAAACCTTTCCCTAGGCTATTTCTCCTCCCTTGCATAGTCTTCTAGTCTTTTTCCTCCTATCTTACATTTCCTTGCTTAACACCCTTTTGACCTATTCAATATACTAGGTTAACCTAGTTGACCTAGTATAGTTTAGGGACCCTTTTCTCTCTTTTGGTTTGTTAGCCTCCTGATTGACCTATCACAAACCTAGTGAGTTAGCCTAAAAATGTGTTAGGTCAATTGAGTTGACCTAGCAAAACCGATGTTCCCAAATGATTTTAGGGTAAGTTTCACCTATATATATAAGGTCATTTCTATCATTATTATAATATGCAATCAAGAGTTATTATTCACTTGTGCTTATTCAAAATCTACTCTTCCACCATTCTAATTGAGGAGATTTAGCTTAGGTTTCTTATTTTGGAGAATCTATTCTTGTGGATAGGTATTGGATGCTCTTGCCTAACAAAGTGATCCTTCTGAACCATAAAAACCTCTTACAAAGCCTCATTATCTAAGGGAGAGATTGAATCTCGATGGGTTCACATTTAGGTAAGTATATTCTAACTTTGTTCTCCTTTATTTTAGTAGATATAAGTAGCATAAGTGTTGGATCAAATATATTACTCTTTATATTCTATATATTAGGGTGTTACTCATACTTAATTTATTTGAAGTTCCCTATACATGTTTTGATTGATTTGCTTTACTAACCCCCACTTTGTGCCACATTTGGTGTGCACTAGAATAAATTTAATTTAATTTTTATTAGATTAGTAAAATATTAAATCATAGGACTCTTTTAGGGTTGTTATGCGATTGTGTTAGACTATATGCTTTATAACCCTATCTTTCACAATGTGTTGTGATAAGTGATCCCCTAATCAGGTCTAGTAGATCCTCACATTGGTCATGCTCCCACTTAACAATTGTATGATCCCTAATTAGACGTGTAGGTGTTCTCTATCCCATCTGATATAGGATTGATTTATGGACATGATGTATTTTTGATTGCATATATTTTGGTGAACCTAATGTGAATCAAACCCTTGTAGGATTTATTTCACTTATTTTAATTTTATTTGTAATTATTTTTATCATATCTTTATTATGATGGGTCAACCCTGTTGACCTAGTTTATTTATTTTTATGCACCATTTTGTAAGAATAGGTAACTAGCTCAACCAAATCGACCTAATATAGGTTTTAGAATTTACAAAATTATATTTAGACAACTAGATCAACCAACTTGACCCAGTGTAGTTTTTACTAGTTTTCAAACTTTTAGTCTAACCTGCTAGGTCGATCAAGTTGACTTAGTGCATTTTCACACTTTTTCAGTAGGTTTTTATATTACTTGGTCGACCAACTTGACCCAATTTGTAGTTTTTTATAGTTTTATCTAAGGTTCTTGATTAACAATCTTCTCCTTTTCATCTCTAAACCATTCAAGTGAGTTTTTATTTCTCTATATCTTTCTATTTCCATACTTTCATTTCATAGTTTTTAGTGTTTAAAACTACCTCTGCACATTTAACTAGGTTGACCCAATGGAACTAGTTCTGTGTTATGTGTTTTTGAAATAATTAGTTTAACCTGACCGACCTAGTTCATTTTTAGACTTTACTTCCATAGTATAGGTTCAACCCTGTCAACCTTATTTTGTATGATTTTCCATATAGTTTATCAACTATACCTTGTTATAAATTTGTAATTAACCATATATGTTAATCACATCTTTCTTTTCAGTTGCTTTCATGCTTAGAATAGTTCACATAGTCTAATTAGGTAGTTTTCAATTAATTGTTTAGTTGACATATTTTTATTCTTTTGCACACATGACCAAATCACATAAACATAAAAAATAATTTGACTACCCAAGCCAACTTACTTAGATTTCATCACCAAGGGGGAAGCCGACTAGATGCTCTAGTCAAGTATAAAGCATGGTTAATGGTATATTTTGGCTAAGCACCCATTACCATAATTGCTATGGTGTGTGAAGTGAGGGGGTATGCCCCAATACCAAGCATGTATCATTGCCACTATAGTTCTTTTCATCCTAAACTTACCTTAAAATATCCTTAGATTGATATTTAGTACCTTGCTTATAGCCAATCTCCCCTTTACACTCAAAATTATTCTTAATAATCTAATCAAAATTCTAGGTTGACCAAGTAGCTAGCTTTAATTTCAAGTTACTTGATTGCTCTTTGATTAATTGTGTGTGTGAAACTTTACATTAACTAACATTATTGCAATATTTTTCTTTGTGTGCATTAATTGAATTGACAAACATCAATTCAGGTGATTGTGTGTTTCCTTTTTGCACTTACTTTCTTAGATTAGTTGCAAATTATCTTGTTTCATTTCTAAAACTTGTTATCAATATTTTCTTCTTCCCTATTCACTGTACTAGGTCAACCTGGTCGACCTTATACTTTTGTTTAGATTTTGTGCACTACACTATATTGACGTAGTCAACTTAGTACAGTCTGCAAGCCTTGTTTCTTATACTAGGTTGATCTAGTCGACCTAGTTCTATTTCCTACTTTTCCTATTATTCAATATAATTTACCATTTCTCTCATTTTTCATCTTATTCATCTCTCTTCATTTAGAATGAGGTATCCTATTAGAATGTTTTTTGACAACCTAAATCCATTTAGATACTATATGGGATGTTCATTCCTTCTTCTCTTTTCCTTCCAAGAGAACCATCACTCTTGGAGCACATCTTCTCATCCTTCATCTATGAACTATAACATGGTGAAAATAACACCTCAAGATGAATTTTATGGATCCAATCCTTTACACTTCTCAAGTTCTCCAAACCAATTTAGGAGTGATTGATACAAATATCTTAAATAATCCTACTAGTAACCCTCCCCCTAACACTAATTTGGGGAGTGTTTCAACCAACACTAACTCACCTCCCAATACAACCCACCTCTTATCTCAAGTCACTGAACAAATGAATATCATGCTAAACTCTAATACCAACCAAATTATGTAACTTTAACAACACTTAATCAATCTGGCTAATCAACCTCCAACTATTCATCCTCAAGCTAATCCTAATTATATTCCTCCACCTTTTAGGGATGCCTTAGGTAATGTTATTCCTCAACCCATAATTAATTACAAGATGCTTCAAACCATTCAAAATGAGCCTTTAACTCCCTTCATTGTATCCATTGATATTGGTAACATAACTCCAACTATCAAATATGATGGGACTAAAGACCCTGCTTCATTCCTCAAAGCCTTTGGAAAACTTTATAAAGAATGGATCCAAACTAATACATTTTCCACAACTAAGCTATTATCCAAAAAATTCACTGGTGATGTATTATAATTGTATAATCAACTTCCTCAACATTCTAGCTGGAAACTTGAAGATTTGGTCAATCCTTTGGTTAAAGAGTTTCAACATAATGATCTCCCTAAAAATTGTCTTAGTCACTTCATAAATGCTAAAAAATTTCATAATGAATCAACTCATGAATTTATTAAAAGATGGAAATATTTAGCTCATAAAGTTGATCATAATATGACTGATGATAATTTATTCAAACTATTTATAACTACTCTTACTTCCACTCTTCAATACAAGGTTCAAACCTTTACTCCTCAAACTCTTAATGAAGCTCTTGACCAAGCTAAGCGTCAAGAATTTATTATGAAGCAATTCAAACCCAATCATAAACTTATTAAAGGTTCTTTTCAAACATCTAATGCTATCAATATTAAGACTTCCCCAAGGAAACTTGGAGTTACAAAATCTGATATTCCTTTACCATATCAAACACCTATTTTAATTTAATAAATGCAACAATTTTTACTACCTAAAAGCCTTTCATTTATCCCAATGCTCCTCCTAAGTGGTATGCTCCCAATCTATTCTTTTGGTTCCACGTCATTATTGGGAATTCTCATGAATCTTATAGAGGTCTCACCAAATGTGCCATTTATTATATGCTTGGTGAATCATTCAACTATGAAGCTATGATAAAACTTTGTTGTCAAGAGTATGTAATCACATCTCAAAAATGACAAAACTTTAAAGCTTCTACTTCTAACAATCCAAAATCCTCTTCAAATAATAATTAATCAAATATCAAGGATGTTTATGCCTTTGATGTTGTTTATGACTTATATTATAATAACTCTCAATATGTCAACACTATTAAGGTTAATTATCATCATAAAATAGCCCACAAAGATCTTATTACCGAGCCTAAGAAACCTTATTTAGAAGAATAATTTCTTAAAGGTACCACTACCACTCATGATGATTCAAAAGCACCTAAGGAACAACTTCCTCCTTCTGATCCTCCCACCACATATATACCTCTTAAATCTAATTTGCCTTCTACACCTCATGTTGGTTATTCTAAATCACATTGGAATTTTCTTGAAGAACTCAACTCTATACCCTTTAAGATTCCTCTCATGGAGTTGGTTTGTACTTCACCTAATCATCATAAATTTATCATGCAATAACTTCTAGAAATTAAAGATCCATCTTCTATTGACTCTCAACCAATTAATATTAATACCATTGAGACTATGTGTCCTTCTTCTGAGCCTTTCATTGAATTTATTGAAGAGGACATGATCAATGATGAAATTATTTTTTTCACTGATGATCTACCTTTCTTTATCAAATTATCCATTAATACCACCCTTATCCAAAAAGTTCTAGTTGACAAAGGTTATGGTATTAATGTCACATCCTTATGGCTCATTAAATAACTTGGTTATATCAAAGATCATCTTAAATAACCTTATCTTTCTTGTTATGGATTTGACAAGACTAATCAAAAGTCACTTAGCTATATTTGGCTTCCATTGACTATTAGACCTAAGATTTTTAGAGGTCCTTGATCTTCCTTTATCTTATAACATTCTTCTTGGTTATCCATGGACTCATCAGGTGAGGGCCATAAGGTATTCCAGTAGTTAGTATATCAAATTCTTAAATAATGGAAAATGTTACAAATATGAAGCTGACCCCAACCCATTAAACATCCAGCTTCCCAATCCTAAGCCTTAATATCGAATTCTTACAATTTCTAAAATAAATAATGCTCTTTTACCTAAATTTATCAACATGAATCTTGATCTTCAAGTTACGCTTGAAAATTTTGATGATGATGATCCCAATGAGTTAAAACACACTTGCAATACTAAAAATATACCCCCACATATTGTATATTGGCTTCTTCCATCTCTCTTATCCAAGGATTGTACTAATCCTATCATGGATGAGATTACCAACTTTCCCCCTTCGTGTAATGATCAAGAGCCATATTTACCTAAACATGCCTTCACTTGCAATGATTTTGGAGTGGTCCCTTTGTACACTTAACAACATTAGGATTTCACCTTCTAAAACTCCCCCTGATTCTAAATCATGTATGATTTCTCCAACATATGATGATAACTATATCATATCCCAAGCTCACTCTCGAGACTTGGATGTCTAGAACTATCAAAATATTTTATCCCAAATTCATGCCTTCAATTAGGATGTACATACCATATCTACACATCATGATTTAGATCTTGAGGGTCATGTATCTCCTACCAATTCTCCACTTATCGATACTCCTTGGGTGGTAGAACAACTTACACCTTCTGAACCTACACATGCTCCTACATCTTCTCTACCTCTTATAGATCCTATCATTTCTTCAAAATTTTCTCCCATCATTAAATCTACCAACATGACCATATCTTTGAATCCATCCTCTTCATCTACTTCTAAAATTAGACTAGATGCCAAGGCAAGTGATGTCCATCAGATTCATTCAAATATGATCACCATGGCAATAAAATTCTAAATCTTAAAGTAGATGTTGAATATTATTATCCTCTTCCTACCTTGCCTAGTGATGAATATATTCTTGAGTTAATTCATGACTAAGAACCTCAAATTCTTTAGCAACATCATAAACTTGGAAATTTCAAAGATAAAAATCCTTGCTTCAACAACTTTGTCGCTAGCATTGATCCTAAAACAAATCCTATTTCAGCCTTGCCTAATGCACCTTACCATTTTCAAGATGGAAATGCCATGCTTATAAAATAAATAACTCATATCAAATATGGTACCACATCTTATCCTTGACCGATCACAATTTATCATGAACTCTCACCATCTAAGCATGATAACTTTAGCCTATTCTTTGATAAATATCAAGAGGTATTTACTTGGTCCTAACAAGACATGCCTAACATTGACCCTAGTATTGTGGTTCATAACATTATCACTTATCCTGATGTTAAGCTAGTGCATCAAAATCAACACAAATTCCCACCTAAAGTTACTAATCTATGTCATAAAGAAATCATTAAATTACTAGATGATAAATTCATTAAACTAGTGGATTATTCTAAATGGGTTTTTAACATTGTTCCCATTTAGAAGAAGGTCACTATGGTCATCTATATTTATATTTATTTCCACAACCTTAATCTTGATTGTCCTAAGGATAACTTCCCCTTACCTTCAATATATTCTATCATTGATTCCACAATTGCTTATGAAATCTTATCTCTTATAGATGGCTTCTTAGGATACAATCAGAGTCACATTGCTCTCAAAGACCAACATAAGACTCCTTTCACCATAGAATGGGGCACCTATTGTTACATCAAAATGCCATTTAGTATCAAGAATGCTAGAGCCACCTACCAATGTGTTATGAATCACATCTTGCATGATCTCATCCAAAAAATTGTTAAAACTTATGTGGATGATATAAATGCTAAATCCAAACATCATAAGAATCATCTTTTTGATCTTGCTATCATCTTTGATCATCTCCTTAAACACAAAGTTATACTTAATCATTTTAAATGTGTCTTTGGAGTCACATACAATAAATTTTTAAGATTCTTAGTCTCTCTCTGTGACATCAATATTGACCCAACTAAAATTAGTGTTATTGTTAACATACCCATTCATTGATCTATTCCTAATATTCAAACTTATTTAGGCAAAATTGGGGCAATTAGATGATTTGTCCCTGAAATGGCTTATCACATTCACTCCATCAATTCCCTTCTTAAGAAAGGTATAGATTTAGAGTGGATGGATCCATGTCAAAAAGCCTTCAATAATATGAAAGAGTCATTCCTTCATCCACCTACACTTTGTCCACCTTCCAATGATAAACCATTAATTCTCTATACTTCTTCCACACCTATTTCAGTTGGGGCAATGCTTGGCCAAAAAGATGATACAAGAAGAGAGTATGATATTTACTACATTATCCAAGGCCTCCTTGATTATGAAACATGTTATACCAAAGATGAGTGTGATTACCTCGCTATCTATTTTATGGTTAAAAAACTTCATCATTATATGTTATACCAAACTACTTATGTCATCATTCATTCTAACCTCCTTCATTATTTATTATCTAAAGACTTTCTTCCTAGAGATATTATTGGCAAATGGATGGTATTACTTATGGAATTTGATCTCTGCATCATCACATAAAAAACTATTAAAGGGCAAGTCATAGCTGACCAACTTGTTACAGCTCCCATTTTGGTCACTTCTCTTCTTCAAGATGATCTTCGCAATGATAATATCCTTTTGATTGAAGGTCTTAATCAAGATATATCCCTTAAAGACTATGTTCATATCTTTATTACCGATCTTAAAGCCAATAATCTTGAAGAAACTTCCCCTCCCTCTGGTACTACTAAATTAAAGGTAGTTATCAAGGAGCTCCTTGGAATTAATGTTGACTTGCATGAGGATAATTAGACCCTCCACTTTGATGGTGCTAAATGTCTTTAAGGATCTAGGTTAGGATGCATTCTGACTAGTCCTCTCAATAAGATCATTCCTTTAGATTTTTTCTTCACCTTTAATGTCACTAAAAATATAACTAAATATAAAGCTCTTATATTAGGCATGAGAGCTACTCTTGATCTTGACATCCAATATCTTCATGCTTTATGAGATTCTTAGCTCATTTGTCATCAAGTTAATGGTGATTATCAATGTAAAAGTGAGAACCTCATTACCTATCATCAAATTACAACCACTCTTACTAAGGATTTTATCTCTTTCACTATCGAGCCTATTCCTCAAGACCAAAATTCCATTACTGATTCTTTTACCTCTTTAGCTTCTCTCTTTCATCCTCATAAAGTTCTTTCTAATCCTTTATTATTCAAATCTAAAAATATCCATCATTTATCTAACCACCTGATTCACTTATCAGTCACATCAAGGTTGTGACTATTAGATAAAGCCCTTAGTATCAAAATATTATTAAATAATTAGAACATCAAACTTATCTTCATGATCTAGATTCTTATGAAAAGACATGCATTCATAAAAAAACTTTCAAGTATGTATTTTGACATAAAATCTTTTACTATTGCAATGCCAAAGGTACCTTTCTCTATTATGTTATGTAAGATGAGGTCCCTACTCTTCTTGAACAAGTACATGGGGGCATTTGTGGTGGTCACTATAGCATACATGCTATAGAATGTAAATGCCTATGTATGGGTTACTTTTGGCCTATTATTGAAAAGGATGCAATTAAATTTGGTACGTGTAATATTTGTTAGCTTCATAATGGTATTATCCATTTACCTCCTACCAATTTTCACAATATCAAATATCCTTGGATATTTTACACATGGGGATTTGATCTCATTGGTAAACTTCCTCATTCCCAATGTAGGCACATCTTTATCATCATTGCTACTGAGTACTTTACCAAATGGGTAGAAGTAATGCCCCTTGTTAACATTATCAATATTACCATTTCCAAGTTCATTCTTATCCAAATTATTTGCTACTTCAGTGTTCCCCATACCATAATTTTAGACAATGGTAGTAATTTCAAAAATAAACATGTTAAATAACTTTGTACCAAATTTAAGATCAATCACAAGTTTTCCATGCCTTATCATCCACAATGCAATGGTCAAGCTGATGCCACTAATAAAATTCTCAAAAAAATTCTCCAAAAGATAATTTGTGAAACTCACATGGCTTGGCATATTCATCTTTACCTTATACTTTGGGCCTATCTGACTAGCATTCATAATACCACTGGGGCAACTCCATTTTCATTAGTCTATGGTTTTGAGTCGATCCTTCCATTAGAAGTTAAGATTCCATCTCTACATATATCTCTTCATGACATTATTCTTGATGAAGAATTATGTGAAGCTCACCTTCATGCCCTTAATCTTCTTGATGAAAATTATCTTTTTGCACTACAACATAACCACCAATACAAGACTTGCATTGTTTGACAACATAAAAAATGTCTTAAAATTTGAAAATTTAATGTTGGTGATCTTTTCCTTAAATTAGATTACACCCATGATAAATAAGGAAAATATTCCCAAAAATGGTTGGACCCATAATTAGTTAAAGATATTTTTGGTCTAAGAACTTATCATATTCAAACTAATGAAGGCCATGTTTTCAAAGAGCCCACCAATGCTCAATTCCTTAAAAAGTACTTTACCTAAACATATCATTCTTGTCATGTTTTCTATCTATATCTTTCTAACATCTTTTTTCAAGATAATTAATCATGGGTCTCTCCCTCTATAGTATTTTTTTTCCTTTTGAAAACCTTTAGTCCTCCCTTTTGGTCTTTTGGTTTCTTGATGTACCATGGTCTTCCTTATTTTCTTACATTTTCTCTTATTTTTATCACCCCTTAGGTTTTATTTTATGAGTTGAATTATAAGACCAAAAATAGGACCTGACATACCTCACAAAATCACCATCTTTTAATCATTTTTTTCTCTTATTACTACTTGCCAATGTTGTTTTGGCATTCTTTGGGTTTTTCTTTATGAGGTGCTTTGTCAAAAGGCTTCCTCACTTTTTTCTTATTAGCACCAAATTGGGTCTCTCTTTTATGAGTTACTTTGTAAGAGGATAGATAATACCCAACCCTACTCATAAAATTACCATTCTTTTCATGTTATTGATCCTTTTTCATAAACTTTAGAACTTATTTCTTTTGCTAGATAAAATTTGAAAACAAACTATGTTAGCATATTTTCCTCCATTTCCATCTTTATTATGATAAGAAATCACACATTTATCTCATTGTATCCTTATTTTCCCTTTGTTAATTTTTTTTTTTAATTTGAATCAATTCAAATTGTTCCATGTTTCATTCCTCTTGATTTCCCCTTTCTTTCATCTTTGTATTAGATAAAACAAGGATAAAGTCAAGATAACACTTTTTATTTCACCTTGATTTACAAGACTCTTAGACCCCATGCTCTTTGAAGTTTCTCTCTCTTAGACACCTTATCCCAAGTTTTCAAATGAAAGTCATCTTTAACACCCATGTTTGGTTTTCAAAATCCATATGGAGGAGGAATAGAAAAAGCCATCAAAAGAAAGTTAAAAGCCATATCATTTAAACAAAAGGCAATGATATGTAAAATGCAACATAGAAATCTAAAAAGTCAAATTCACACCAAAATACGTGATTAAAAGAATATATTATATCTCCAATATAAGCTCAAACTCCACAATCATGTTTACATAGAGCCAAAGTCCTTTGGGATGTGGTAAGCCAGTAGATTGGAATAGGGAAATTAAAAAAACTCTATAGTGCTACCTACTTTCTCACACAAGTACCCAATCTTTGTATTAGACTGATGGATCTATAAGGAGTTCTAAAGAGTAGGAAACATATTATGGGAAGGTATGTTAATTTTAATTTTCATGCATATAGCCTTCATGGGATGATCTATATACTTCATTTGCTGACCCAAGACTTGTGTCGCTAAGAGAAGTTTTTCATAGTTCTTAAGGTCAAAAGTCCTTTTTTTTTGAAAAACCTAATTTGAGTGTCTTAAATTTGATAAATATTTATCTCTACCTTGGTTTTTACTTAATTCTCCCCTCCACCCATTAGGGACCCTTTTCTCTCTTTTGGTTTGTTAGCCTCCCAATCGACCTAACACAGACCTAGTGAGTTATCCCAAAAATGTACTAGGTCAATTGGGTTGACCTAACATAACCAACATTCTCAAATTATTTTAGGGTAAGTTACACCTATATATATATATAAGGTAATTTTGGTTATTATTATAATATTCAATCAGTATTTATTATTCACTTATGCTTCTTCACAATATGCTCTTCCACCATTCTACTTGAGGAGACTTAGCTTAGGTTTCTTATTTTGGAGAATGTAGTATTTCGGATAGGTCTTAGATGATTTTGCCCTACAAAGTGATCCTTAAAAACCAAAATAACCTCTTTCAAAGACCCATTGGCCAAGGGAGAGATTGAGTCTCGACAATTTCACATTCAGGTAA
The DNA here is from genome assembly GCA_037957365.1 of Torreya grandis. Taxonomy (NCBI): domain Eukaryota; kingdom Viridiplantae; phylum Streptophyta; class Pinopsida; order Cupressales; family Taxaceae; genus Torreya; species Torreya grandis. The sequence continues at coordinate 1,962,001 of JARHVA010001608.1, forward strand.
GTATATTGTAACTTTGTTCTCCTCTCTTTTAGTAGATAAAATTAGCATAAGTATTGTTTTAAATAATATTACTCTTTATATTCTATGTATTAGGGTGTTACTCATACTTAATTTATTTTAAGTTCCATATACATGTTTTGATTTCTCTATTTTACTAACCCCTCACTTTGTGCCACAAGCTTTGGTGTGCACTAGATTATATTTGATTTTCTTGTTATTAGATTAGTGAAATATTAAATTAGAGGAATATTTTAGGGTTTTTATGTGATTGTTTTATACTATAGGCCTTGTAACCCTATCTCTCATGGTGTGTTGTGACAAGTGATCCCCTAATCGGGTCTAATGGATCCTCACATTGGTCATGCTCTCACTTAATAATTGTATGATCCCTAATCAAAAGTGTAGGTGTGCTCTAACCCATCCAATCTAGGATTGATTTATAGACATGATGAATTTATGATTTCATATAATATTCATTTAAATTATATTTTAGGAATGTGTTTATGGAGTCACCATTAATTTATTTAATTTCACATTCTTGAAGTTCTAATTTTTTTGATTCATTTTCTTCTCCAAGTTATTTGTATCCAAATATTTCTTTGGATTTCCAAGATTACGTTCACTGGTGTAATAGTGTTTTGATAAGGAAGAGCCTCAAGTTCTAGTTTTGGTTGAGGAGTTTGTAGTCTAGGATAATCTTTTTGAAAAATAACATAATTTCTTCTTGGAATATCTTGGTACAGAGTTGTAATGTCCTTCTAAGGTACTTTATTTTTGAGGTCTATTATATCATTAAATATTTTCTATAAGAGTTTTTCTATTGAAGATCATCCTAAAATTTGAGTCTTATTGTTTGAAGGTTCTTTCTTAAGTTTTCTAGACATTATCATTTCATCTTTGACATCGATAGCCAATTCTTGGGATACTTCTAGATATGACACCCTAACTCTTTTCAATTGATAACTCACTTTAGCTAACTGAGAATTGATAAAAGAAAATTTATTTTCATTTGTAGGTCATACATTAGTTGGTATCTTATTCAATAACTTGTTAAATTTGGTGACAAACTCTCATTAGTTCATAGACTTATTTTTTCATTTGTGTAAGATGAGCAAGCAAATCATGGGCATCTTCAGCTAGTGTAAATATATTTTCAAATTTAGTTTTCATAGTATTATAGTTATTAATAGATCCTAGGGTGAGATGGTAAAACTAGTCTGTAGTGCCATCATGTAGAATTTCAATGAATAGCTTGACAGTGACATCTTCATGCTCGATGTTTAAAATGCCACATGGAACATTGAATATTGTGAGGTATTCATCTGGGTTTTTTTTTCATCTTCATGAAATATTGGAAACTTATTTTTGGACCCTTTTAGAATGTCATGTAATTATCCAAGAGCCAATGGAATAATCACATTTCTCAATGGTAAAGGCATAGTATAAAAAACTACTTATAAGGGAATAACAGGGCCTAATAAGAGAAAAACTTGACTTGTCAAATTTATTCTTTTAGGTTGTTTATTATTCTTAGAGGTAGAGGTAAGGCTAGTTGTTCTTTTGACCTTTATCTGATGTTTAAGACTCAAATTAAATCTAGAATGTTCTTGTAGCTGATAACAAGGGTCAACTTCACCTTTTGACTTACTAGCTCTAGTGAGTCTTTTTTCTACCAATTTGGAAGAAAGTTAATGGCATTGAGGTGCAGGTTGAAGTTAAATATCTCTTTGATCTAGAATTATTTATTTTATTCTACATGTAGCCAATGATTCTTATCTTTGTGATAAAACTACTTGATCTTCTTCTTCTTCTTCTAAGATTCCAACTACTCTATGAATATATGCTGAACTCATTCTATTATCTCAAGTGAAAGTTATGAAATATAATGAAATATCTTCTTGAGTTTGTGTTATCCAATCAAGGTTAGGTTGAATAATTTGATCTCGAGGAGCCTAAATTATCATGAGAAAAAACTCTAGTTGTAGAAAGTCTTTGATTATCTATATGAACTACTCTTCATTTCTATCTCCTTGCTTGTCTTCTTGAAGCAATATCAAAATTTATTTGAGAAATGGTAGCTTGTGTTTCTTCTATATCTAACTCTACCCTAATGGTATTGAATTAAGCATTACTTGTTCTATTTTCAAAATAAATAATCAAAAGCTTGAAACTAAATATTATTTTGAAGCTTCATCCCAATTCAAACTAGGTTGATGATTTGGATTTTGAGTTCCTGTAATGGTCATATGTGATTTTACTAATTCTAAGATTCTAGATGAACTCTATGGGATTATCTTCATGAATAAGATATTTTTGATCTTTTGACACATTCTAACTCTTGATTCAAGATAGCTAGGATGAATTGAAATTGAGTTATAGATATTTCATCAAAAATACAAAAGATTTGTCTGAGGTTTAGCACAATATCTAAGTAGATTGTTCCAAGTCTAGTTAGGTTGTTGAAGTGGTCCTTGAGATGATGACAGAGTCATGTGGAATAATACAGTATGGGTGGCACAAAATTTACAAAAGTGTGCCCCATCATGGGCACCAAAAACTATTGGCATGAAAATTTTTCAGGAAGATAAATTGGTTACTTTGCATCAACAACATGGGGAATAAATTACTTCTCTTATTAGTAGGTGGAACTACCTTTATTAAAAGCCAAAATAGAAGAGCAAGAAATATTTACAAAAAAAATAATGCAAGAAATCATGGGTGGTAATTTTAACCTAAAATTACAAAAAGGAATTTTAAGAAAGTAATATGTATGTAAGGAGAGAGAGAGGGGATAAGTTATTTGAGAAAAAATATCATCAAGTTAGAAACCTGAGACCAAAAGAAAGTATTGAGAGAAAATTTTAACTTTAAAAAGAGGAAAATCTATCTCATTCAATGGGTCAAAAATACATAATCATATCCTTAAGGATATGAAACATATAGGAAAAGACTATTTGAATCTAATATTAGAAACTAATAACCCTTTGTATTTTCTAACAGAAACAATTAAGAAATTGTCTCTATTCCCACTGAGATTTTCACATGTGTTGGAAATGTAAAGTATAACTCACAATAGAAACTTTGTAATCTAATATCCTATTCTTAATAGTTTTAAATTTATAATAATGGTAATGAAAATTAGATACAATAAATTAAGCAAAATATGTAAGTTAAAAGATATAACTAATGCAAAGTTTAGAAACACCTTTTTTGTATTGATTATGAAGACTAGAAAGATAGATCTCCTTTTACAATTATTTGCCAAAAATTATATCTATTTCAAACCCTTATTATGAATATCTAACTTGTATATATAGGATAAAATGGGTTGTTATGGTGCAAAACCACCTATTTTTCCTTTTTATAGAAGTGCTAAAATACCAATGAGAAATTACAATTTTGAAAAGGTGCAAAAACTCTTTGAACAATTATCATCACTTGAGAAAATAATTGGGGTTTTTGAACTACTTGAAAAATAACTTCATGAACTTTCATAACTTGAGAAATCAAGTTGGCAAATTTGAAAAGATAATTTGTAAAAATACAATGGAAATTTACAAGGGGAAAAGAGTGAAATAACACAAGTTAGGTACAAGAAACAAGAGAGAATGTAGGAACATTAAAAGCAAATATTCATCCTTCTTGATACCACACTGATAATTCTTTCCCTTTTAAGAAGTTATCAAATCTCTAGAAATTACCCTAATTAAGTCTTCATCTAGTCTATCTATGTACTTGGAGGAAATGTCTGCTGAGTAATTTAACTCTTTCATTTCCTATTGCTTGCTTTAGAGACTATTGATTTTCATATCCAAATTATATACATTCATTTGGTACTGGGATAACTAATGAAGTTCTTAATAAAAAAATGAAAATGTAGTGGTAATGTTCTAAATTCATTCTTTGAATTCTCCAATTATGATCTCAATTGAAATTGGATATCCTTTTTGATCCTTGTCATTGACAAAATGGCAATCGAACTTCTTGACTTCAATGTTAATCTCCATCATTGTGTCACTTAAAAGTGACCTTGCATTACTAAATTTAAGAACATATTCTTAAAGGACTGGATTCTAAATTTGGTTCCCCAAAGAAATTCAATCTGATAGACAATTTCATTTTCATTGATTACCCCTTTTTCAACAAGATCAATAGAAGGAAAATTCAAGAATTTGACCAACTTAGGTATGAGTTCCCCCCAATTTTATTTCTCTTGAGTGTATCTATTTAACTTTATTATTATATATTCATATTGTGATTGAATTTTAGAGAATATCATCACTGCCATGAGAATTATTGAGAGCCCTTGATCTACAACTTTTTTAATCCAGTCTTTTACCACATTACACATTTGGCCCACTTCTCTCACTCTTTCTAGTGTCTCAACATGAAGATTTGATGAAGTGATATCTGATTGAGTTAGCCTAATTAATATATGTATTACTAATCTCAATTGTTTGAATTTCTCTTTTAATTCATCTTTCATCACCTTGTCTTTGTCTATTTATTAAAATATGGTGCCAATATCCAATTTAACATCTCCTTTCATCCCTTCTCTAATTGATTTTCCCAAATGAACTCTAGACACATGGTAATCTTAAACCTTGATTTATGACTTATCCATTTCAACTACTAGAATGACCACCTCTGTATTCTTTTCTCCCTTTTCATCTATCACCATTCATGAAACTATATTTGCTTTCTTTGGCTTTTTTAAGAAAGAAGCTATCAAGGTTTCAAAATCTTTCTCTTTAGGTTCAATAATTTTATCATTTTTTTAATACTGTAGATAGCCAATATGAAGTTCTCATGATTGTGGAAGGCAATGGGATATAAGTTGAAATAGGTGGATCAATCTTGGGTATAGTTAAAGAAGGTGTTTTCTCCAATGGGACACCTTGAAAAGATATTTCAATTTGCTCTTGTGGACTGATTATTTCAAGAGGGATTTTTGGGGAAGGAGCAATGGGAAACTCAAGATTTGAGGGAGAAGATGAAGAGATAGGAGTAATCTCTTGAAAAGGGAAATCAGATGATGTAGGGAATACTTTATCATGGAAGAAAAATACTAGGCAAGCTATGAATATTTTATGACTCTAACATGTTTAAGTGAGCTCTACTCATTTCATAGATTAAATGTAGGTTCTTGGGCTATTCATATGTGACACTTGGCATGCTTTTGTTCTGCATGCAGGGACTTTGTTTGGAATGAGTGCGAGTCATAAGAGTGGGTGGATGACTGGAATTCTAGATGTCTAATTCCAATCAGCACATATCAAGTTCCACCTATATTGTAACTTACAGACATGACATCATCACATGACTTTGACCATATATTTTATCTAGTATAACCAAGTAGAAAATTAATCTTTATGTACTACTTATTCTCATAATATATCTTCATAATGTCATTAAAAACTAATTTTATGATGTATTCCATGTTTTTTTAGTTATTGAAGATGAGGAAAATGAAGAGGGAACAAATTACTACTTAAGTCAGTCTGTAGATGGAAAGAAAAAATTGACTTCCTTGATCATAGATGGAGAAAACATTAATTATCCCACTGTGTCTGTGGTAGTCATTAGAACTTGGATTTGATGATATCCTATAAAAAATAAAATGTATGGTTGTTTCAATACTTGGAAACTCATAGGAAGATAGTAAATTATTTAAATTTGGTTTTTGCAATGAATATTCAATTGTAAAAATATCATGAGAGGCCAAAAAACAACAATCTATGGAAAGTTCATGAGTTAAACCATAAAGCTATTCTTGTTATTACCAAGATTAGAGTAGACCCAAGTGGTTCACTAGATTCAAATGTGTAGGTATGTTGACTTTTAAAATGTAGATGTAATCAATTTTACCAAATGTTTTTGATTTTATAGGGAGTACGTGTATAAATTTCATCTTTAATTACTTACTAACATTTTCTTGTAGGTTAATGATGCCAAATCAACTTCCACCTTCACATGGTTGTGACTGTTAGTAAAGAATTTAATATTCTTGAAGGTAAGATAAGTTTACTAAAATTACTTGGCATTTTTGTGCTCTTGAACAATTTCTCATGACAAGTTTATTTTTCCTTGTAGCCTTCTAAACACATTCATTCTTAGTGTTTCTATGCTCTAAAACAGTAGTGAAAATGCACTTGTGGGTGGAATTAGGTGTCATAGTTTTTGGATCATGTGTAATTTTACTATTTATATGTGCTCAAAATGGTGGATTTTCACCTACCGGTCTTGAAGGCAAAATTTCTAGTTAGAGGTCAATAAGTTATCTCTTCATTGCCAAAAAGTTGCATTTTAAGACCCGTTACTCTAAATTCTACCATGGGTTGTTATAATAGGTGATTTAGACTATATTTGGTGTGAAATTAGAGGAATTTACCATGTACATGATATATCTTATGGATCCTCCATATGACTTATATTTTTGGTTTTATGCATGCATGAAGTTAGGCTAAAAATCAACATCTTTCTTGTTTTGGGAAGGGCATTCTTGAGCCCGAAATAAGTGGCAGGTTTATCAATAAAGCCAAATGGGAGGTCAAGAACTTAGCCTTATATGTTATAAAACTCTCAAAATGTGTTGTAAATTCCAATTTTTAACCAACAAGTACCAAAAATTGAGTTCTTGGACCATAGCCTCAACTTTGACAACATTTATTATCAATATTTCCATGCTTTAGAATAGTAGTGGAAATGTAATTTTAGGTGGAATTAGGTGTCATTTTCATTGGATCATGTGTAATTTTCTATTTATATGTGATCAAAGTGATGTATTTTCACCTGCCAGTCTCAGAGGCAAAATTGCTAGTTGGAGGTCAACTGGTTGTCTCTTCACTGCTAAAAAGTTGCATTTTATGACCCTTTACTCCAACTTCTACCATGGATTGATATTAGAGGCTATTAAAAATAGATTTAAGGTGTATTATATGGATTTAACATGCACATGAATGTTTTATTATTCCTCCATATGACTTATAGTTTTGGTTTTATGCATGCTTGAAATTAGGGTAAAAATTAACATCTTTCTTGTATTAGGAAGGGCATTCTTGAGCATAGAATGGGTGGTGTGTTTGTCAATTGAGCCAAATGGGAGGATAAGAACCTAGTATTAGACATTATATACCCTTATATACATTTTTTTAGTGCCATTTTTTAGCCAACAAGCACCAAAAATTGAGTTCTCAGACCGTAAATTCAACTTTGACAATATTTGTTGTCAGTGTTTTCATGCTCTAAAATAGTAGTGAAAATGCACTTGCAGATGGAATTGGGTGTTACAGTCATTATCAAACATGTAATTTTCCTATTTATATGTTATTGAAGTGTTTTATTTTCACCTACTAGTTTCAAAGGTAAAATTGCTAGTTGAAGGTCAATAAGTTATCTCTTCATTAGCAAAAAGTTGTATTTTAGGACCCTTTACTACTTCTACCATAAATTTATCTTAGAAATTATTTATAATATATTTAGGGTTAAATTATAGGTATTTAACACACACATTAGTTATCTTATTATTACTCTATATGACTTATATTTTTGGTTTTATGTATGCCTGAAGTTAGGCTAAAAATCAACATTTTTCTTGTATTGGGAAGGGTATTCTTGAGCCTAGAATAGGTGGTGGGTTTCTCGACCAAGTGATATGGTAGGAAAAAAAAATATCATTGGAAATTATCTACCCATTTTTATGTGTTGGTAGTGATATTTTCTATCTAACAAGAGCCAAAAATTGAGTTCTCACATCGTAGCTTCAACTTTGAAAACATTTGTTGTCAGTGTTTCCATTCTCTAAAACAGTAGTTAAAATACATTTACGGGTGGAATTAGGTGTAAAAATAATTTTATAATGTGTAATTTTCCTACATATATATGTAATAAAAGTGGTGTATTTGCACCTACTAGTCTTGGAGGAAAAATTGCTAGTTGAAGGTCAATAATTTGTTTCTTCACTACCAAAAAGTTACATTTTAAGAGAGAAGTATAATATTACATGGTAGTAAGTATGTGATGGAATGAAGATAAATAATAAAGATAATTTGGATAAAATTATCCCTTTAAAAATGTGTGATAAATCTCAACTAAGTGTAAATGATAGAAAATCTTGCATTCTTGCACATAAGTAGGTTGTGATAGATGGGTTTGTGAACCTATGGCTAGACAATGATCACGAATATTAAAAAAAGAGCCTAATAAAGGACATAGTTTGGAGTGTTTAATTGGATTAAATTCTATCCTCTTATATGAATAAACCATTTTTTGAAACCCTAAGGTTACAATGCCAACTTTTAGATATTATACAGGCAGCACTGTGATAGTAAACATGTCATTCCATGAATAGAAAGATATTAAGACTTGATAAAAGGAATTTAAGATTATTTAAAGGTGTATTGAGAGTGATAAAACATAAATCAGGCCCTATTTTATCTTAAATAGTGATGGAAATTGAATACATAATAATTTAGTATCACCCCTATTGTACATAGTCAATTCTGGTCCACAATCAATTGAGAAATTGATGTTTTATGCCTAAAACAAATCAAGGAAGGGTTATAGAATATTATATGAGGTAGATGATATTATTATAGAACTTTTGGTGAGGATTTATCCTTTAAAATGTTGTATCATTCAAGATATATAATTTAAAGTGCTTAAAGGGTCTGTATAGGGCCTACAAACCCTACAACTAGGGTTTAGGAGAATTTGAGAGATGTAACCATAAAAATGGGTCTAATTTTGTTTATATTACATAATTATATGTTTTATAACTAATGAAAGAGTTTTTGGAATGAAAATATATGGATAGGTATAGTTTTGAGGACTATAGGGTTAGAATAGGCCTAATTAGGCCTAGTTTGGGGGTTTCTATCAAGCAAGTGAAAACCAAGAGAATATTAAAGTGTTGTAAATTTATGAGGAGTTTAAGGGTGATAGAGGGTGCCCTAAAGTGTTCTTACATCTTCAAGAAAGGACACATATTAATCAAATAGAGGGGAAAATAGTGAAAACATGGCTAAAAGCTTAGACATAGTATTGTGACTTTGAGGTGTAGTAGGAATGGAACAGAGTGTTTGGTAACTTAAGAAGGGTTTAAAAAAGTGTGTAATGATCACTTAAGACCATCAAAGTAATGAATTTTATTCTTAGTAGATTAAACCAAGGAATGGTCCTAGAGACCTAATTGGCTATATAGTGTGAATGATAATGAACATCTAAGGAGAAGTATTGAAAGGTGAAATAGGTTTGGAAACTTTAAAGAGGTTTGGGAATGAATTTTTTGACCATTTAATACCATTCAAGAATTGTTATTATACTCTTGAAACATAAAGTGAGATTTGGCCCTTGGAACCCAAGGGGTTATGCCTAGTCAAAACTAGTGAAGATACTACAAAAAAGTTTGTCAATAAAATAATGTAAATAGGTAGAGAATGATTGAAAATTATAATTAAGGAGTATAACACCAGCAAGAGAAGTGTCTCTATATATTCAACAAATAGGTACATGTGTCAAGTGACTAGTAAGCCCAAGAATTAAAGAACAATTTTGAATTAGTAAGGGAATATTAAAGATCAAGTAATAAAGTACATTAAAACTAGTTTTAATGATGATTTTTATACTTATCATCAATTATATACATCAAAAACAAAGGAAAAATAGGATGATAACTCATTTATGAAATTTGACCAAGCAAACATGTGTCACTAGCTTTTACCAAAATGGGCCTACAGGCCAAAATATGCTAGATCTAATCACAAAATTTGGTGGAGAGGATAATTATGACATAATATACCCATTAAATATATTTTTGAGGATTTTTGATGATATAAACTATTCACTATTTTAGTACAGTCAACCTTATGTCAAATCATGATCAACATTAGAGCCTGCCTTGAAGAAATTGGTCAGTTTAGGGCATCTAAAGGTTGAGTCAAAGAAAAAAATTGGTATGAATGATATATATTACCTAATAAAACATCTCATTCCATCATAAATATTATATAAAGATCTAAATTTCCCACTATTTTGACACAATCCTCTTGCAATCAAGAAGGCAACCATTGGAGATTTCTAGAAGTTTTATCAGTTTTAGATGCCAAGAAGTAGTTTAGGCCTTGGAGATGTATTAAAACCATATAATATGATGTTATAAAATTTTATTTTCCTATATAAGTGATCATATTTAGGGGTTTCATACAAAATTTTGAATAAAGATAAGTTATGGCATGAAGGAAGCATGCAAGTAACTCAAGGTAAATTATGGTAAAAAGGGTCTACAATACAAAGTATTTATTAAAATGAATTTAAAATTGGTAATATTTATATTCATGACCTAATGTACCCATAAATAATATTGATAATATCATATGACAAGTGTAAGTTCTCACTACTTTGTCACAGTCCCCTCCATGTCTCATAATGGTCAATATTCATGCATGCATACTTTTTGGAGTTTCAAGGTGTGTTTGAGGGTTCCAAGATTAGATAAGTATGGTAATATGGTTTTAAAAATATTAAAAACTTTTAAATGGTGTTCACACTTCAAACTTTGTGCAATCCCCACATGCAGTCTCAAAAGCGTAAAGGCAAAGTTGGTTTTTTGATCATTGGAAAGGTGTTATGAGATGTTTTAGATGTAATTATGATGTTTTAAAGAAAATAATATTAGTGGGAAGGTGCAAATTTTCCTTTAGAGAGTATGTACAAGGCATGGGAAGCCCTAGGTTAATAAACTTTAGGCATTTACAAGAGATTTAACCATGGGAATTTAATTAAGCTTTGTAATCCTGAACCCCTATACATGTAAAAGGTGAATCAAAATGTTTTAACCTAAGATTTTATGTCTATGTATTTATTCTAGGACTAAGGGTTTGGAATAAGGATAATTATGCCTAAATGAGGGTAGGCTAATGAATCAAGTGATAGTTCAAGGTGGAGTTGGGCTATGAAATTTGACATAGACATGGGAAAACATAGAGTGTACCTATAAATTCCCTTATAATCTCTTGATCAATCATAAATTTTCCATACAAGTCAAAATATAGTAAAAAAAGGCTATAAGCCTTGAGAGAGAATTGGGTCCATAAGGTGTGAAATGAGAGTCAAATATTGTTTTAGTACTTGATGTGGGTTATACTAGGTATGTTATGATCATCTAAGACCATATATGACAATATGTTGAGCTCTTGAGACATATACCAAGATTTGGTCCTTGAGACCCAAAGAAGGTGCTTAAGAAAAACTAGAAAGAGATTGAGAGGAAGTTTGTTAATGAGGCATGAATGAAATGAGGTAAAAGATGTATGGACAAAGGTAAATTCCATAAAATAGGTGATACTAAGAGTACAAGGAATTAGTACTAGGTGTAAGAAGCTAAATTAAGCCCAAAGAGTTAAAAGAGGAGCTAGGTTGTGAAATAAGATTCAAATCAAACCATAGGAAGTGAATGTGATCAGTTGGGTTTAGAAGTAGCTAATGATTTTTTTTGTAGACTTCTCCTCCATAGCTATGCATTAACATACAAACATAATTCAAATGCAATCACTAATATTATTTATTTCTTATAAAGATCTGATTTATAACATTATCCTAAGAAGTTATTCTCAATCTCACAACATTTTTAATCCTTAGGAATACTTCACAACCAATCATTCATAATAATTTTAGCACAAGTGATTCAAATAAGATTTACTTCATTGATTTTATTACATATTCATGTATAAAATAATAATGCCATGTACTAATGCCATATATAAGCATACAATGTCAATAATCATGCATTGCTATATAGGCATACAAAAAATTACATCATGTCTAACAATATAGTATCTAATGTTACGTAAATACATCATATACGCATGTACAATGCCAAAAATTCATATATTTACATATAGGCATACAAAAAAGTACATCATTTACAACATCCTAATCATCAAATAATCTCCCTCTCTTTTCCTTCTTTGAAGAAGACTCTTCTTGGGATGCCCTACTTGTAGATGAAGATATCTTGAATGCCTTGGATTGCTCCAAGGTTTGACTGAAGGTACTACACTCATATCTCACTTATAGCTAATCCTATTTAAATACAAAAATTATTATAAAATTAACAAGTATATATGAAACTAAGTTAAGAAACTCATGTTTTAAACTATAATAAAAAATCATTTAAACATGCACTTACCGCAATCTCATGGTCCTCCTCAATTTGTCATTGATGCTCGACTAGGTTGGTACCAAGTTCAGATGCATGAACAGGTATGTCAAATGATGAAGAAACATGAGGATCTATCATAATAGTCATCTAAATTAGACCATCAAATGTCATATGATATCTTTGCATACACAATACATTCATTAATATAAGTTATATTTGTCAAAGTATATAGTAAAATTATTAAAACTAAATTACTAAATTAAAATTCAAAATTACAAGTGAATATACATACCTCAATGAGTGCCTATGTAGATAACATTACAGTAGTAATTCCTGAGTTTATATCAACTCACAATGATGGAGGAGTGTCCACCCTAGTCATCAATTTAAAAAACAACCTAATAAATAATATCTTTGGTAATTCATTGATTAGACAAGTTGTTAACAAACTTAGTCTTCCATAATATATGAAAAAATATAATGAGGTCATGGGAAGAATGAATGTGACAAGTGGATATGTGCAACATGTGAATTATAACACCACACTGAACGTAAGAAATGTTAGTTTCATAAGGGAGAATGACAAGACAATGAGGGAGGATTTTTGAGTGAATTTTGTGAAATTGAGTCATTGAATTCAAGTTAGGTATTGAAACATCCTTGATATGTACCTATATACACTAGTTTGGATGCTTGTATAGATTTCCTAAGGTGTATTTTGGATTTTGACTTATTAATTAGTCATTAGGCCTAATTGTCTTAAGAAATGACTTGGTATAGTTGAGGATAATCTTATGAGCTATGGTGTTTAAATTGATTTGTTTTGAAATTTTGATCATGTTAACACCTTGAATACTTTGCTTATAAACATTCATTAGTTTTTAATCTAACTGAGTATTGGTGTGATAAAAAAGCTCTTAGAAATAGTCATTGTGATAAGACAAGTAACCTGTATAGGTGTTTATTGAGAAGTTTGTAAGCTAATTTTTAATCAGGTTAAGACACCTAGAGTGATAGGTTGATTTTATGGGGGACATATATACTTGAGCCTTTTAAGAGTGTCTAGAACCTTATAAAATAGGTCTCATCAATATCTAAAGAAACATATAAAAAATAGAACTGAATATTATAGAGATAAGAGTGAGTGGATAGTCTTCTTTACAAGTGCATGATCTTAGTTACCCTATAAGTGACATTAAGTTGACTATCTATAATTATATTGCCCTTAATTTTTGAAATGGAAGTTATATATGTATACAGTGTAAGTAGGTTAAAGTCAACAAAGGGTGCTATAGTCTTGTCGACACTCGATATTCAATTTAGTGGGAATTTCCTGATGGAAGGTGTTATAGTCTTATAGAGTCAACATGTCACTCGAGTGATGAAAGTGCATGGATATAGATAGGCCCTCTCCCCCAACTAGATATAGTAGGTCTTTGTGCCCCCTAATTAGGTAGTGGTAAAAAACTACTCAACCCCATCTATCTATATGGGGTTGAGGCCCCCTATTTTTATATGGTCACAAGGCCTATGCCATATACATATAGGCTATAGTTTCTAGTCAAATCTCTCCCAAAAAACTAATGGAATCTAATAGATGCTCTATCAACAAACCAATAGAATTGAATAGGTACAATGGGATCAAGAGGTTATGACATATAAATTTATAACTCCATAGATAGAGATGAAATTATTACGCTTGATTGGAATTCATGGGAACTGAATTGCTAACTGTGACCATTTTGGATAGCAATCATAGAGATTGAACCACTATATTTTATTAGGATAAAAAGGAGTCAAGTGGTTGGTTATGAGGCTAGTATTTAAAATAAAGGATTGGTGTGCATATTGATGAAGACATGCTATACTCAATTGGGAAATTGATAGAAATATATTATACCAAATAACTTTTATCAAATGAATTCTATGAATCTAGGAATTTGACTCAAGAGAGGATGGTTAATATGGTGTTAGTTTCAAAATGAAAACAAAATGAAAGAAACACACTAACTAGCATAACATCTCTAGGCCTAGACACAAGAGAGAGCTTAGTTAACAAAACATGAATAAAACACACAACTAAAATGCAAAATAAATCCTCTTTTACCTTCCTTGAATGCTCCAAAATTCTTGTTTGAGTGTTTTTCTCAGTTTGTGCTCATGAAGTCCTCATCAATGGAAGCTTGGCTACCTCCATCTCTCCTTGGCACCTTTGGCTTGTGGCTTGGCTTGGCTTGGAATCAATTTGGCATGGTAACACTAATGTACAATAAATTTTAGAATCATTTATGCATTATAACTTTGAATTATCAAGAATTTTGAAGATATTTGAGCATAATAACTTTGCACAAAAATAACTTATAAATAATGTTCATGGACTCTTTATTTATAGATTTTTACAAATGACTAAAATCAACCTGTATCATCCATCTTAGGATTGAGATTTGTGGCTAAAGATTAATCCAATTATGAAATTAAAATTGATAAATAGGCTCATCATTATTTGGCATAGAGGAGAAATTAAGAGGAATGGAGGGCTTTGATGAGGCATGGGAGGCATGAATCCTGATATTTGTGGTATTTATGGCCTAGGGATGTCTTCCCAAGAAATGAGGTCACTTGATGATGCATATATTCAATATTCATTTCCAAAACAAATTATTCAACAAGTTTTCATGGAATTATTAATTAGGCCTTAATTTGGGTTAATTAGATCTTAAGCATATTTAAGCACTTTGTGCACAAATTCCTCAAATTGATTAGAATGCCTTGTTATTGGTCCAAAATTTGACTGGATTAGAATTAGAAGGCAATGTCAAATGCATTGGATCCATTATCCCATTTAGGATGTTATGGAAAATAAATAATGAAGGCACATGTCTTGTGTAAGAGATTTGATAAGAAAGATCAATCCAAAGCACCTAGGTGCAAAATTGGTATTTTGACTTGAAATGATTTGATCAAAGTTAGTTGGCCCGCAAATTGCATTGCCACATTTAATGATACCATGGCCAAAATTAACACTTAAATATGTCATTTCAACTCATTTAATTCATTTGAGTGTTTTAAGGCCAAATTATGCATTTTAGGTAGAAATTGGTCAAAAGCTTGGTTGGAGGTCATTGGTGGCCAAATTTAGGTGTCTATAAATTCTATATATATACACATCCAGTCCTACTGATTGGGATTAGCCTACTATGGGAACTATATATAATGGGATATTAATTAATCAATCCTAAAAATTGGCTTTAATTAAATTATGTTGGCATTGATGGATTGAGAAACATTTGGTTATGGAAAATGGGGTATTAGTGGTTGGGTCAATAAATAAGGCATAAATTTGATATTTTGTTATATCTTTCTTCTTCACCTTAGATGCTAATAATTTATCAACATAGTAAGCCCTATAACTATCCCTATATAAACTTCCTCTATTAATTTGATTCTTTATCAAATCAACTTGACGTAATACTAAATCTAAGGTATTGGCTAAATAGGTGTGGTGGGTGTGAGTGGAAGTGGGTTTCTTCATTCTCCTAATTATTGGATCCATTTCAATTTTGTTCTCCACTATATGAGTAGCTATATCCTCCTAACTACTTGTGGGATCTAGAGGAACTATAAGATGGTTAGGTAGAGGGTTAAGAAGGTTAGGAGGGTTGGTGGAGGGTTAGGCAGAGGATTAAGTGAAGGGTCAGGTAGAGAGTAAGGTAGATCATGCCAACCTATTGGAGAAAAATTAAAAATCAAACTATGTAATTTACATTAAAAAAAATTAAAAAAAAATGATTTAATCTAAAAAACCTACCTCTTCTTTATGGTAGCATCATTGATCTCATGAATTCAAAATCAAAATCAATGATTTCCATGTGAGCTAGAGGGCAAAATGTGAGATAGAGTGCAAAAGAAAGATATACAAGCCAAAACATGATCAAGAAGCACCAAAACACAAATAAGAAGTAGAAAATAATGAGAGGAGTTGGGGGTTTGTTTTATTTTATAGTTTAAATAATGTGTACATGTTATGTTTAAATATAGGAATGCATACACATTGTTATAATGCATACGGATTTCTATACTTAAACATAATGTATACACATTATTATTATAACACATACACATTATAGCTTATCTATTTTGAGCCATAATGTGTATGTGTAGTTGGGTATGTCCATGGAATTCTCCCTTAACTTTGTGTATGTAATATTAGTTAGATAATATTTCATTATTCCTAGGTGTATTTTCTCATTTTTTTTCTTTTTGTGTGTAGCTCAAGAGTCTCTTAGGAATATGAATGGGTTGCTTGGTAGGTGTAGATCAAGAGTCACATTTTTGTCTTTATAATGTTTTTTTTGCTTCATTTCAAATCTAATTATGAAATAAAAATTTCATTACCATTCCATTTAGCCTATCATTGGTATTAGATCAAGGATATTTAATTAGTAGATTTAATTAGTAGATTTTTTTTATTAATCAGCTAACATTGTTTGTTATTGGAGACCTTTCACATCTATAATGACTTGCACCTACCAAGGACCTACATGGACTTGCTACATGGAACTTTTATTTGGTGTGCTTCATTATGTATATTTTTAATTGACCTGCATAAAATGTTTTATCCATATTCATTATTTAATTATTCAAATCCATTGACCTGATATATTAGTGTGGAGTTTTATTCTATGATTACAAGTGTGGCATTTCACCTTCCACATTCTCTACAACCTATGTTGTAACCTATCATTGATGAAGTGTGGCATATTACAACCTATCTAAAGCATTTGGAATTTTGAATTCTAGTGGCATAACATTTTAGCATAGAATTT
The DNA here is from genome assembly GCA_037957365.1 of Torreya grandis. Classification (NCBI taxonomy): domain Eukaryota; kingdom Viridiplantae; phylum Streptophyta; class Pinopsida; order Cupressales; family Taxaceae; genus Torreya; species Torreya grandis. The sequence goes on from JARHVA010001608.1 coordinate 1,978,987, forward strand.
TGGCATTATGGCATTTTTATATGCTTATGTGAAGGTCTACGACTACACCTAACAGTCTTGACCTAAAAACATTTTTTTATTTCCTATGATGCATTCCATTCAAATCTAGTGATTATTTTGGCATTTATGACTTTTGCTTTTCATCTAGTGGCTTCGTTTTATCTTGGCATGATATGAATATTTTTTTCAAGAGGAGGTCATCCATATATATATTCTAATATTTGAATAAATCAAATCTATTTTGCTAAAAGGAGGAGAAGGTATAATATTTTTTATGCTTTTTCATTTACAAAGCAAATTTTAGTTTTAAATGTCCCTCTTAAAAATTTGAAAATATTTAAATTTGAGTAATATTTTTTGCTTTGAGGCATGCTAATATAAATGATTTTGGGAAAATAAAAACCAAAATTTTAATTTCAAGGAGAAATAAGGGGAGCTTCTCTTTTTACCCATTCATGTATGTCAAAAAACATAGATTTGGAAATCAAGAAAAACTGAGTATATTGATGTATGAGGTTTTTTTTTAAGCTAGTGTTAATGAAAAGCAAATAGTTTTTAGTGCCTTTGTATATATAGAAAATAGGACCATTTTGGAGTGATAAGGAACCAATTAGGGTTAAACAAAAACTCAAAACCTCTAAAAACTCAAAACCATGCATTCCATCAAATCCATTGTTAACACTACATTGACAAGAAAATACAATTGGCTATAATGGTATTGACAAGTGGATAACACACTCATCTTCAATGATCTATGGTTTGATATTTCTTATGGGAAAACACAACAACTAAACCTACAGGGAATGCAAAGGACATGAAGGCATAGAAGTAGAAAAAACATAAGGCTTTGCCTTAATGAGGGCATTAATAGATGGAGATGTGTTTTGTCATATACAAGGGTGAAATACACCATGGGAAGCATATAAAAAATTTAAGGACCTATATGAATCCCATTCAGAGTTGGAATTCATTTAGTTGTAATTGAAATTGTTTAGCCTAGAGTTGAAAGATGGTGATGTGATGAGATTGGCTTCAAAAATATATGCCATCAAACATTATGTTCAAGCAACAAGTGTAAAGATTGATATATACATGACCACATTCATAAAATCCCTTCTTCCAAACTATTTAACCTATTTGGAGTCTCTACAAGTAAGCAATTAGTTGAATACTGTCACATTTGCCTAGTTGGTTGAAAAGATGGCCAAAATAGAAAAGGCATTTGGAAGGAAAATAGAAACCACAACAAGTGAAATTTTGTGCTATGTCAAAAAAAACTCTTCTAAAACATAAAACAAGGCAACATATTCTAAAAATGAAGGCAAGAATAACTACAATGGAAAAGATGGATAAAATGAAAATCATGGTGGTCAAAATAAAAAAAGAATGATAAATAGAACCTCTATTGTGAATGGTATGATAGAAAAGGTATCCATGAGACTCATGAATGTAGGACTCCATGGGAGAAAATTGAACCATACCATAAAAAGAAAGAGGGATATTCAAATCAATAGTCAAACTTAGTCTAATTCACTAGTGAATGTGTGTTTTCTAATATAAATAATGAAGTAAATAGTGTCTCGATCAGTTCCTCATGGTTTGATGTTTGGGTTCTTAATAATGTGCCACTCAACATATGAATTTAAAAAAAGACTTATTTGAGGAGTACATTGAATAAAGTTGTGGCTCATTATACCTCATAAATAGATCACATTTTTAACCATAGGGAAGAGGTATAATTCAACTCAAGTGTCCAGGGCTTCCAAACTATAAACTTGAGAATGTTCTCTACCTTCCTCAATTCAAACAAAACTTGTTGTCCCCAATGCTCTTAAGGAAACAAGGCCATTACATTTTTTGGATAATTGTGATGTCATAATGAGGAGAAAAAGTGACAATGCAATCATCTTGACTAGATATGAGGAAGAAAAACTACTCAAATTGAAGGGTGAGCCATCAAATTCAAGGAATTATGCTCATCTTGTGGAAGACAAAATGTCTCCCAACATGTTGTGGTATGCTCTAGTTGGGCACACTCACTATAACAACATTCATGTACTACAAAATAATGGTGTTTTTGGCATGCCCATATTGCCCATAAAATTAGATGAGAAGTGTGAATCCTGCATCTTAGCTAAGCATGTGAGAGAACCATTTTTGAAATCATAGTGGAAAGTAGATAGAAAATTACAACTTGTTCATTTAGACTTGTGATCTCTTCCAATCCTCTCTGCTAGTGGTCATAATTATTTTATGTTGATAAAGATCACTAAAAGAGGATGACATGGATATACTTTCTAAAAAAAATTCAAAAACTTTCGATACTTTCAAGAAGTTTTGAATAATGATTGAAAATGAAGCACAAACCCACATCGAGACACTCAAGATAGATAATGGTGGTGAATTCACATAAAATAAGTTTGAATCCTATCTTGAGTAAAATGGGATAAAAAACCATCTCACGATTCCTCACACTCTAAAACAAAATGGATTAGTTAAAAGAATGAATAGAACTATGATGAATATCATTCATTCAATGTTGTATTTAAAAGGGGTAAATCTACCCTTTTGGGCCGAAGTAGATAAAATAGAAGTATACCTTCACAACAGATCATCATCAATAACTCTTGAATCAAATACTTTATATGAAATGTGGTGTGGTCACCTAACTTTAGTGAAACATCTTTAGATTTTTTGATCCACTTGTTATGCATTGATTTCGAAGGAGAAGAGAAACAAATTGTACCATAGGAGTCAAAATGCATTCATTTGGGATATTCTAATTCCTCCAAGGCATTTAGGCTATATTATGAGAGAGAGAAGAAGTTTATTATTGTAAGAGAAGTATTTTTTGAGATTGCAAAGGACAAAGAACATAGTAATTGGTAGTTGAGTCAACTAGACAAATATGTAAAGTTTGATGTCTACAAGGAGAGTGATTTTTATGTTCCAAACAATAAATGGGGGACACAAAATTGGGAATCTATTGATTTTCTATTATCTCCCATACATGAGTTTGAAACTCCTCCTGAAGGAGAGAGTGAAACTTCATCAGATATTGAATAGGGACCAACAGATTAGAGGGTATATAGTAAAGGAACTTCAAAGGATGAACCTGAAGCACCTACAACATAGAAAAAGATGCCTGAGTGGGCCACTCAATCACTGAAAGATGTGAGACCTGATGAAGTTTGGAAAATAGGCACTCGAAGTGCAGATATGACCTCATCTCAACCAGATAATTTTATTGATGAAATTTAAGACATTATTGAAAAAATCACATTACATGAGTCTCAAGAGGAACTCAATGTTACATTTAATTTAGAACCAACAACTTTCAAACAAACTAAAAATATTGACTCTTGGAGAAAAGTAATGAAATATGAGTATAATTCACTAGTGAATAATGGGACTTGGAATCTAGTTGATCCACCATATGGTTACAAATCAATTGGCTATAAGTGGGTCTATCACAATAAATACAATGTAGATGGCTCACTTGGAAAGCACAAAGCAAGGCTTGTCGCAAAGGGGTATGCTCAAAAGGAAGGAATTGACTATAATTAAAGCTTTGCACATACACCAATATGGAGTATCATTCAGGCCATGTTGGTTATAGTAGCTCATAATCAATGGAAAGTTTACCAAATGGATGTCAAAATTGCATTTTTGAATGGATACCTTAATGAAACTATGTACATGACACACCCTAATAGTTTTGTAGTAAAGGGACAAGAACACAAGGTGTGCAAAATAGAAAAATCACTATATGGTTTGAAACAAGCCCCTAAAGCATGGTATGCAATACTGGTGGAAAACCTCATGAATATGAACTTAAATTTTTTTGAGTTTGAAGATGCAACTCTTTTCATCAAAATAGTTGACAAAATAGTTGTATTTGTGGTGGTATATGTTGATGATTTGCTCATCATAGGGAACAATGAATAGTACACTACAAAATTCAAATCAAAGTTGATGAAAAGCTTTGAAATGACTGATTTGGGTTATTTTCATTACTATTTTGGTATTGAAGTAATTCAAAAACTAAAGTATTTCTTCATCACTCAATAGAAGTACATTGGTGAAATTCTAAGCAAGTTTGGAATGGAAGATTGTAAGCCTCTCATTAGACCCATGGAATAGAATCTCAAATTAAAATCTGAAGATTTAACTAATTTGGTTGATGCCACTAAATATAAACAACTCATTAGAAGTTATATTTATGTGACTACTATTTGACTAGATATATTATATGCAGTTGGTGTCCTCTCAAGATTCATGCAAAAACCCAGGGAGAGTCATTGGGTAGTAGCAAAAAGGGTTCTCAAATATTTCAAAAGCACACAACATTTTGGGCTCAAATAATCTAGGGCAAGAGACTTCAAATTGGTTATGTATTCATATTTTGACTATGTTGGTGCTCATGAAGATGGAAAGTCCACCTTGGGTTTTCTAATGAATTTAGGAAAAATAGTTGTCACTTATAAATCCAAGAAACAATTAGTGCTGGCCATTTATTGAATGTAGGAAGAATATATGACCACTTCATAGGCAATTAGAGAGATATTGTGGCTTAGAAGGGTTATTTCATATTTTTAAAAGAAAGAAGCTCCATCAACACCTCTCATGGTTGAGAACACTTTAAATCTAGATGGCAAAAAATCTAGTCTTTCACAATCAAACCAAGCACATCAATACCAAATTTCATTTGATTTGGAACTATGTGAAAGATGACAATGTCAAGTTATAATATTTCCTGATAGTAGAGCAACCAGTAGACATCTTGACAAAGGTGTTTGGATGAGAAAATTTTGAAAAGTTTAGAGGAATGATTATTCTAAAAATAAACCCTATAGATTAAGGGGGGATGTAATATTCATTAGATAATATTTCATTATTTCTAGGTGTAGTTTCTCATTTATTTTTGTCTTCTTGTGTGTATTTCAAGAGTCTCATAGGAATATGAATGGAATGCTTGGTAGGTGTATCTCAAGAGTCACATTTTTGGCTTTATAATGTTTGCTTTGCTTCATTTTAAATTGAATCGTGTAATAGAAATTTCATTACCATTCCATCTGGCCTATCGGTGCACAACCTATAGAGATGCATAAGTATATTTTGGTGTTCCCTTGTTATTTTATAATAATTAGGTGTATTTTGGTGTTTTATTTGACTATAGAATATGTCTATAACAGTTGTAAACTCTATTACAGAGATACATAAGTATATTGTGGTGTTCCCTTGTTATTTTATATGAAGTTGGTGTATTTTTATGTTCTATTTGATTAATAAAACATGTCTATAACAATTTTAAACTCTATTATAGAGATGAATAAGTATATTATGGTGTTCCCTTGTTATTTAATGCTAAGTAGGCATATTTTGGTGTTCTATTTGATTAAGAGAATATGTTTATAATAGTTGAAAAATCTATTATAAATATGCATAATTATATTGTGGTGTTCCCTTGTTATTATATACCAAACTTATTTGAGGTATCTATAGTGTAATTAATTGTAAGTATCTATATTGGACCTGCTACCAATGCAAGTTGTACCCTTTGAAGGAGATATTTCAATTCTACTTCAAAATTGGACTAACATGGGATTGGCCTAAACTTTTTGGGTGACCTATAGTTAGACCAAACCTCTAGATTATGGGGCTAGTTCCCATGATATATCAACTTAAACTCTTCTTATAGGACCTATTTATATTGGGATGAAAAGATATAGGATGAAAAATTAAAAGAAAAACCTACTCTAGGGGTGGCGATGCACCGATCTCTTATCCTCCCTTAACTAATCTTTAAACACACTTATGAATATAATGGAAGACAAGAAAATAATTAGGGTTCTTGACATAGTCCTAAATATGAGTATTTAATATGGAGGTTAGGTGGAAGGTTTATAACTTTAAGGCACAAGAATGTAGGTCTGCCTAAGACACTATTAATCAACTCACTCTTGAACATAACTACCACCTATCAACACTTCACATGACCTGTATAGGGTGACAAAATAACACTAGGTGAAAGGGAAGACCTAAAAAGGAATAAAAAATTCATACTTTTATGCAAATCAACAATCATAACACACATTAATGCTAATGAATAAGTCTAAAATAGTCTTTTCTCTATTGATTTAAGGTGAAAGATATAATTTTGGTAGAGCTTTGCTACACCCAAAAGAGGGATGAGAACAAAGGACTCAATGCCCAAATATATAGATCCATGTACAAGAGAGATAAATTAATCTTGGAATATATGTGTTCATGAAGAGGTAATATTGGTCATTCAACAGTTACAAAAGTCTCCCTCACTCTCCTATGCATTACTTGAGTGGATAGGTGCCTTGAATGATCTCTTTGGAATGTTGATGTCTAATTTTAGTAAATTTTGACCCATTAATATTCTATTCATTCCAAATTTATCCAAATACCTCTCCCTTCATTAGTTACCAACATTGAAAGTGGTTTAATTGGGTCTTTTCCTTGAGGCATTGAGTGGCTACCCATACCTGTAGATTGACCATGTTCAATAAACTACCTAAATTATTCACAATTTCCATGGTCATGGAGCTTTATAATTTCAAGGGTTAGTTAAATATGTCCTAATATGTCTCATTAACTCTATGGTGGCCTTCTACTCCTATTATCACTTTTATCTTATTGGTTAAGTAGGCCCTATGAGCTAATAGCCCAGTCTTCTATCAATCCACTATTTGGGTGACTATGATAGTTGAAATAGACCTTAAAGCTACCTAATTATTCTTAAATAACACCTAAAATAACCTTATACATTAGTATATATACCTTTAAATCACCCCATACCTGAAACCTTACAATTCTTACATGATAAGGCCATCTTGATTAGCTTTTGTAGACTAGCTGATTAGTGAAGGTTGGTAGAAGCACTTCTAAGAAGGTAGGTAAACAATTAATGATTTTAAGAAGTGTAAAAATCCTCAAATAAACATATATAATTATTTGGAACCTATGACCAAGTTATGTACTTCATTACTTGCTCAAAACCCTAAAAACTTATAGTTTATGGAGGTGTCTATACACTACCTATATAACTAAGTACCATGAGCATGGCCTCCTTTTAGTGGAAAAAATGACCCAAGTGTTATTAAATTTGTTCCCATGAATTTGCATTAATTTTTCTTATATATCCTCAATTAAGTCTTTATTAGGGTTTTAGTGAGGTTGAAGAGTGCCTAGGACTTTTAATAATGGTTCATAGAGGTTAGGGACTAAACCTATGAACTAATTCCACTAAACTCTTGTAGAAAAAACCCCTCAACTCTCTTTAAGTGATAAAACTCCCATATATAATTTCCTTATATTTGTGAGCATGTGAAGTTGCCTTTCAGGTGAGAAACATGCATTTTGAGTAGTCTTGGGATAATTCTAGGTGAAAAATGGCCAATAGTGTTTTATATTCTACAAATAAAGGTGGCCTATACCTATAAAACAACCTAATAATCACTCCTATGAATGTTTGATGTTTCATTTTATCTCATTTCCCCCTTTTCTCTATCTCCTAAGTGGCATTATCTCATGAGGGTACTAGATCAATGAGCATAAGTGTAGGGTTTATGAGTTTTGGTCTTAATTTGGAGATGTGAGGCACATGTACACTACCTTTGACATGAATATCACCTCTAAGGGACCTTAGAGTATCTTTGTTGGCATCATCAATCCATTTCCCTTCTATTGTATACAACATTATCTCTCATTTAGACACTCAAGTCTATCTACAAGGGTAAATAGTTATAAAGGTTCATATAAGTGGCAATTATGAGATCATTTAAGAAATTTGAGACCCTTTCTTACTTAAGGAACCCATGGAATATGAAAATCCTTATCAATTCTTTGCTTACAAGGTCGAACTAACTTTCCCAAGCCTAATCCATATAACATAACCCCTACACATGTCAATAAATAGGTCATTTGAGTGATTAAAATACTTGATGAGACCTTAAGGACCATTTCATATCCAAACTACTCCATCTAAATGTATTTAGAGGCATAAATCTATCATTAGGTACCATTCAGGATTTAGGAAGGGTTTTGGAAGTCCACCATATTAACGATGGTTCATATAGTATGGGCCTCCAAACCAAAACTTATTGTCATGAACCATTATCCCATTGATAGCTTCATCTATCCTAAATAACTTAGGATATAATGCAAATAGTTTGTGGAGATCAGAGTGGTGGAGGCATGACTCGACCTTTCTATTGAGAAATTTGAGTAGGTTAACTTCTTAGTGTTTATTCATAAAATTAATACACTCAACCCCTCTCATTATTTTATCTATTTTTAGTCCATAGGGGTACTTAAGATTCCTAAAGAGCCCTAGGCCTAAGTCCCTCTTTGGTGAAAGGTATGAGTACTTGAATATGCAACTTGATAGTCCTATTCAGGAAAATAGAACTTGAGGAAGTGTTAGAGCCATTATGAGCTAACTCACTTCACTTCCCTACCTCAAATGTGTTATCTAATGTTTGA